>VWYI01044876.1:25135-38692 GCA_013399455.1 Anthoscopus minutus | reverse complement strand
TTCCCTGGCTCCTGTCCCTCCATGCCCTGGGAAAAGCTCAGCTCTGATAAAAGACACGATGAAGACTTTGCCATCGGCACGGGGCCACTGAGCCATCTCGTTTTTGCAGCAGTGTTTGCAAATGAAGAAGATTTTTCCCAGATTATTTCCAGATCTAATAATTCTGGGCTTAAAAACCAGGTCTATTCCAAATGTTATGCCCTTCAACTTCTCGCAGTGACCTGAAATGTCAGAAAAGCAACACCTCAGCTTTGGTTGAACTCAATGCAATCTCACGGACTCCCCTGGGCTGTCTGGGGATGTCCCCCCAACAAATCTGAGCCCGGACCCCCTGCACCCCCAGCCAGGCTCAGCCGGAGCCCCCCGGGCTGCCGGGGAGCTGCTCTCGCTCATGCCCCGGTGAGCCGGGAGCGCTCCCGAGCACAGCCCGAGGCTCCGGGCGTTTCCTGCCGGGCTGTGCCCTCAGCGAGGCCACGGCCGGGGGAGGCACGGGGGCAGATCTGGAGGGGGCTGTCCCCTCCCGGCCCCAAACGCCAGGAAATGAAGCCCCAGGCCCACCCTGAAGTGTTTTGTTGTCTCGGCACTTCAGAACCCAAGTTGGACAAACATCTGCCATCAGCCCGCTTGAAGCGTTTAAAGGGCTGCGGTAATAGCCACTAAACCCCCGCTGAATTGTACTTAAACGCGAAGGACCTTGACATTTTGTGAATTTAATTTAATACCTTTGTAGAGAGAAGCAATTACAGTTACATCATTATGCGCAACAGCCATGACTCCGTGACTGCAGTCTCGCTCTAAGCGAGCGTGGCAGGATGTGATTTGGGAATCCTTGCTTATTGTCAGAGGCTTTTTAACCTCCCCTCCCTCCCTGCCTCCCGCAGCAAAACACGAGCGGTTCTGCGTGCCCCGGCCCTGCAGAGAAGCAGACGGGAGAGCCCGCAGGGGGAGGCTGCAAAGCCCCGTGCTGCGGGTGTGGGGAGGAAAGGAACATTTGGGAAAGGGCAGGGATGTTCCTTAACCTACCTTATATGTGAGAATCAGGGACACGGGGAATGTTTCCCTGCCCGTCCTGGAAGGTTCTGACCCCCAGGAAAACTCTGGGTTTGACCTCCAGCCATGGAGAAAGCTCCCAAGGCTTTGGGAGGGAGTGCAGACAGCCAGAGTGGGAATTAGGAAGCGGTGTGGTTGGTAGTTGTCACTGGGTGTGAAATGTGCATTTGGGGTTTATACAGGAAGGATGTAGGTGAGGACTCAAGATGGAGCATTGTGGGCGCTGCCTCAGTTTCCCTTCTCCTTCTTCACCTGCTCCATGTTCTGCAGTGCTGGGAGCACAAAATTATTGGATAGAATCAGCCACAGTGCAGGTGCTGCGTGGACAGACAAATAATTAGCTATTGGTAGTAAAATAATAACAAGAGATGTTTTAGGGATGTGGTATCAGGTAATTGCTCACCTTATCTTGTATAAATTCGGGCATTTGGAGCCTTTGGAGGCTTTTCCTGGCCAGGAGTGCAGAGCCTGTGCCATTCCTGGCTCGACACTTGTGCTAAGAAAATAAAAAACACCCTCTGGAGAGCGAAGCAAAGCCCGACTGCTTCGTCTGTGCTCACACAAACCATCGGGGCTGCAAAGCTCCAGCAGCCCCAGCTGGGGGAAAAAACCCCACACCTATACAGAGATTTTATCCTGAATTAGACTCTCAGGGAATGAGTTAGTAACGGAGAGGACACTTGGGATCTTGGGAATTGGGAATTCCTGGCTGGGCTGGGATTCCCAGAGCAGCTGTGGCTGCCCCTGGATCCCTGGCAGTGCCCAAGGCCAGGTTGGACACTGGGGCAGTGGGAGGGGTCCCTGCCCACCCAGGGCTGGCATGGGGGGCTTCAGGCTCTCTCTGGCTCTCTCTGGACCCAGCTGTCCTGCTGGCTCTGGGGCTGAAGCTCTCAGTGAGCCCTCGCTGCTGAGGGGGCACAAAGCACCAGGGACTGGCCCAGAATGGGTGGAAACCAAAGACTTTCTGCTCTCCCGCTACAAACAGCGGAAAACCCTGAGCACAGGCACGGGAAAGGGCTGCAGGGCTGGTGCCTCCCTGCCCCGTGCCCTTGGCACAGCCCTGTGCCCCAGCCCTGCCACGGGAGCTGCCCCTGCCGTGCCAGGGGGACCCTCGGGGGCTGCAGGAGGAGCTGAGCAGGAGCCCCAGAGCTGTAAATCCTGCAGGATGGAGGAGATGCCATGGATCCCTGAGCCCAGCCACGAGCCAGCAGTGCCAGGGCCACCAGAGGGGTGGCTCTGGGGCAGGGAGTGCCCGTGCTGGGGGAAGTGTTCCTGGAACTGTCCCCTGGCACGACTTTACACTTGAAGACTTCATCAGGAGCAGATTTGGGTGGGAGGAGCAAGCACAGCCCCCAGAGAGCCTCCCCAAGCCCTGCCATGCCCAGGGCCCAGGGACACTTCCCCCAGCCCAGAGCCGCCCTCTGAGATCCCCTTTCCCCTGGATTCCGTGGGGGAAATGGGAGGGAAGGTTAATTGGAAGCAGAGGTGAACAAGATCAATTCCCTGAGTTCCCCTCAGTTCTCCAGCCCCAGCACTGGGAAGGATTTAAAAGCCCTGTGGATGTGGCACTTGGCAGTGCAGGAGGAAGGGTTGGACTAGAGGGACTTGGAGGGCTTTTCCAACCGAAATAATTCCCTGATTTCCAGCTGCTCCCCGGGACAGCCGTGCTTGCACACAGGGACACGCACCCTTTGTGTGCTCACCCTTTGTCCCCTGAGCTCCTCCACTCCTGACAAAAGGAATTCCTTCCTCTCCTCACCCCCCTCCAGCTCCAGCCCTGCTGACCTGTTCTCCTCTGTGCCTGCGGGGTGGAATCGTGGAGGAGGAGAAGAACCTTCTCACCCACTGCAGGAACAGCAAAAGGGGCTCCTCACACCCAAACCAGGCCAGGAAGTGCCAGCAGGGCACAGGGCAGGGAGCACAGAGCCAGCAGGGCTCTGCAGGAGCCAGGGCTGGGGCAGGAGGTGGGCAAGGGCACGGGACCCTCGGGAAGCACCTGGACAGGGCTGGCAGCAGCACCAGAGCCCCCAGGATGAGGAGCAGCAGGGCTTGATCTCCTGCTGGAGCTGCAGTGCAGCTGGTGGGGCCTTTTTTTTGGCTTCTACAGAAAAAGATTAAATACAGCAGTAATCAGAGAATACAGTGGAAGCAATTGTGAGCTGGGAAAATAAGAGAAAAGAAAAAGAGGGAAAGAGATATGATGAGAATAATAACCGAAAAGAACACAAGCAGCTAAGTAGGCAGCAAATTGGGAGATAATTGTATCATTTAAATAAGGATGGCAAGAAAAGTTCAGTAATTGGTGTAAAGGTTCATGTGAGGTTGTTGTGCTCTCCGCAGCCCCTAAAAGAAACCAAATGTTCCACTGGGGTAGGGAGAGTTTCCAAAGGTCTCCTAAATCTGTGTGTAGGATCATGACCTGCTGGGCCTTGGGGTTACTGAAACTCCCTCTCCTGGATTTTTATTTGTAATCTTTGAATCCCAGAACTGAATCCCAAAGCAGCGGGAAGGAGGCTCCTCCCCAAGCCCTCTGCTCCCAGTTCCCCCCGCTGCAGCACCGAGCTTTTCCTGGGAAACTCAGGGAGTTCTGGCAGCCAGACTTGGGAAATGGAAATGGAGGAGAAGGGAATGAGCCCTGGGATCAGAAGGGAAGGGAATGAACCCTGGGATCAGAAGGGAAGGGAATGAACCCTGGGATCAGAAGGGAAGGGAATGAGCCCTGGGATCAGAAGGGAAGGGAATGAGCCCTGGGATCAGAAGGGAAGGGAATGAACCCTGGGATCAGAAGGAAAGGGAATGAGCCCTGGGGATCAGAGGGGACGGGAATGAGTCCTGGGATCAGAAGGGAAGGGAATGAGTCCTGGGGATCAGAAGGGAAGGGAATGAGCCCTGGGATCAGAAGGGAAGGGAATGAGCCCTGGGATCAGAAGGGAAGGGAATGAGCCCTGGGAGTCCCCGGAGGTGCAGCTGGGATTTGCACACCGGGCACTGGGGCTGTGGGAGGTGACTTTGGGGACCCTGTGCCCCCATTCTGTGCCCGTGGGCACGGGGCAGGCACCACCCCAGCTGTGCTACCACAGAAACATCAAATCCCAGCCTGGTTTGGCTTAAAGGACCTCAAACCCCAGCCAGAGCCATCACTGGATGGGCAGGGACCCCTCCCAGTGTCCCAGTGTCCAACCGGGCCTTGGGCACTGCCAGGGATCCAGGGGACTCTGGCAATTCCAGCCCATACCTGCCCACCGTCCCGGGCACTTCCTCCGCTCCCTGCGGTGTTGAAAACTCCGTATCTCGTTTCTCCAGGACTTGTAACAATTGTATGAGAAAGCCAGGCTGTCAGCGTGCGTGCCGGCAGCTCCTCAGCGTGTCCCGCTCGGAGGGTGTGGATTCACCAGGAGAGGCTCTGCGTGCTCAGCCCCAGGGGCAGCTGCGGGGCAGGGGCCGCGGCAGGCGGGAGGAGCTCGGGCTGTGCTGCGGGCAGCCCCGGGGCCGAACCGCGCTGCAGGGCCAGCAGCGCCAGCCTGTCCCCGGGCTGCGACACTGCCTGTCCCCGGGCCGGGACACTGCTCATCCTGCCTGTCCCCGGGCTGCGACACTGCCTGTCCCCGGGCTGGGACACTGCCTGTCCCCGGGCCGGGACACTGCCATCCTGCCTGTCGCCTGAGCTGTCCCAGCCTGTCCCCCGGGCTGGGACACTGCCCCTGTCTCCCTGTCCACCCCCGCCTCTCCTGCTCTGCTCCCACGTCCCCCCGTGGTGGCTGTCCCAGCCCGAGTGTCCCACGGAGCTGTCCCACACCGCACATTTCTCTGTCCCAGTCTGAGCCTCTCCGTGCCCCGAGGTGTTTCCATTTCCCGTTCCCGAGGTGTTTCCATTTCCCGTTCCCGAGGTGTTTCCATTTCCCGTTCCCGAGGCGGTCGCTGCTGCCGAGCGCTTCTGTCCGGCTGCTGCGAGCCCCCAGTGCCAAAGGAGAGCTCGGCTCGCTGAGCAGCCGGCTGCTGTGGGGCCCCACGAACACATTTCTGCTGTGTGTTTTCTCCTCATGACACCTCAATTCCCAGCTAATGGCTTTGAGATGTGGAGCCCGCCCGAAGGACACTTTTCTTGTGTGTTGTTAAACCTGAGAAATCGTCACGGTCATTAAAGCATCGAGGATAATGAGAAATGAAATCTCTCTGTCTGGGCTCTCAACCTGACCTTTTGTTTGTTCTAAATACGTCAAATACATCAAATGCAGAAATGTGATAACATTTCTCTTCAAAAGCCACTTAGAGATGTTCTACAAGGATAATTGATTTCCCTGATTGGAGCGGCCTGGGATAGCGGGAGGTGTCCCTGCCCAGGGGAGGGTGGAACCAAATGCACTTTTAGGTCCCTTCCAGCCCCAGCCATTCTGGGGCTCTGTGGCGTAACTTGGTCAGAGCTGCAGGAAGAACAAAGGTGACAGGAAAGAGAGGAGAGCTGGAAAGAGCTGGATCCTGCAGCAGGGCTGGGCAGGAGAGCTGGGCCAAGGTCTGTGCCTGCATCTGCGGCTCAGGAGCCCGGACTCGGGAGTGGACGCTCATCCATCCCCTCCCAAATTACAGCAGGAGCAGAGGGAACGGCCTCAGGCTGGGCCAGGGCAGGCTCAGGGTGGGCAGCAGCAGGAATTTCCCCATGGAAAGGGAGCTCAGGGTGGGCAGCAGCAGGAATTTCCCCATGGAAAGGGAGCTCAGGCCTTGGAAGTGCCCAGGGAGGTTTGCAGTGCCCATCCCTGGAGGTGCCCCAGGAATTCCTGGGGGTGGCACTCAGAGCTCTGGGCACAGGGTGGGCACAGCTGGGACTCCATGGGCTGGGAGGGATTTTCCAGCCTCAGGGATCCTGGGATTCTGTTCTGTTCCATGAATTCTGTCCTGCAGTGTCGCAGGGCAAACAGAGACATCAGGCAGTCCCTGCACAGCCTGGACCCATCTCAGGCTTTTGTACCTTATTACTTTTGAAACAGCCTCACAAAAATCGAATCCCTCTCACAGCGAGGAAGATTTCCTCATGCCAGAGGCTGGATCTGAGCATGATTATTCTGAGGAAACTCGGGGCCTGTGCAGGGGGTGCCTCTACAGGGCTGGCCTTGGCTTTTGTGCCATCTGATGGTCTCAAACCGCTGCAGAGGCACCTGGCACATCGGGGTTACCATCCCCAGGCAGCTTCCTGAGGAAAGGGAATGATGCTCAGTGCATCCCTGAGAGCTGAGCCCAGGACAAACAGATTTGCTGAAAAAAAACCGGGGAAAGAGATAGAGAACTGGAATTTTCGAGGGGATTTCCCAGCAGATATCTGCTGCTTGCCCAGGCATGCGGCGGAGAGGGTCACCAGGTGCCACCCTCCCTACCCGAGGGGAGATTTTGGGACTGAGCAGCACAAATCGGAAAGAAAGCTTGCGTTAATCCCTGACCTTACAAAGGTAAATGCTGCTCCTTTGTCGGAAATCTCGCGGTGGGAAACTTCACACAGCCTGAACGGGCTCTGGGTGACGCGAGGGAGCAGCACGGAGCTGCGGCTGCTGCCACACGAGCTCAGCGCTGAACACGGAGCTCTGGGGCCTCTCCTCCCGCTAAAGCAGCTCCTAAAATTGCTGGCATCGTGTTCCCACTGCCGGAGTGATGCCGCAGGTTCCTACGGAAGCCTGGCGCTTGGAAAGGCGGGTGCTGATTGTTCAGCAAGCGCCTGACGACTGGAAAGGGCCCTTAGGAGAAATGGGTGCCAGTGTCTCCCAGCTGGGCGTTCATGGCTCTGCCGAGCACCAGCCGCAGCTGCGGCACAGAACCGCACATTTTCACTCCTCGGTTTCAGGCTGGAAGGGACCTCAAATCCCACCCATCCCAGCCCTCCAGGGCAGGGACCCCTCCCACTGTCCCAGGTGCTCCGGCCCCAATGTCCAACCTGGCCTTGGGCACTGCCAGGGATCCAGGGGCAGCCACAGCTGCTCTGGGCACCCTGTGCCCCTCTGCACCCTTCCAGCCAGGAATTCCTTCATAAAATGGAATTTAAATCTCCCTCCTTCAGCTCGAAGCCATTCCCCTTTGCCCTGGCATCCCATGCCCTCGTCCCAAGTTCCTGTACCCTTGGGCAGTGCCCAACCCCTTCCCTCTGCGCTCCGGGGATGTGGGGCACAGCAAAGGGCACCTCACTGGAACACCCCCATCCCTCAGGACCTGCACTGCAGCATCCCAGGATCCTTCCATTCCAAGGACAGCCCCTGCTGGCCCCACGGCTCACAGTGAGGACGGACTGGAGCAGTTTTTTGGACTGCAGCCTCCCCCAGACTGTTTATTGTTGACTGCGCTGCTTCCAAATGGTGATGGGCTTGAATTTAGGGAAACAAGATGGCCCTGACAGATGCAAACGGTGGCTCCTGGCAGCTGGAAGCCGAGCAGCTGAAAGGGAAGGCATTTGCTGGGAGCTTTGGCAGCAGCTCAGCCTCTAAAAGCCCAGCCCCGCTGCCGGGCGGAGGCTTTGCGGCAGCCACGGATCATCGAGCTCCGCAATGGGAAGAGGAGCGGAATTTGGGAAGAAGTGGCACAACCACGGTGATGAGCATCCCTGATTGCCTCCTGCAGGATGGGGGCCAGGATGGGCTGTGTCTGTGGGCGCTGTCACCTCCAGGAGCCCGCGGGGACGGCAGAGCTGCCGGGGCTTTGCCGGGGAAGCCTCAGGCACGGCTGCAGCAGGAAGAGCTGATGGCAGAACAGGTGCCCACGTCCCTTCCTTCTCCTGGAGAGAGAATGACAGCTGGGCCGGAGCAGGGTGGGGAAAGGGCTCCAAACTAACACGGATGTGGCAGGAATATTTCAGCATTTCAACCAGCAGCCAGGTGTCATTGCTGGGGAGAGGCTGCTGGGCCAGCCGTGCCCGCTGCTGTCCCGGGAGCTGGGCGGGCTCTGAGCAGCTGCTGGCAGTTCCTGGGGACCCTGGCGTGGGGGTGACACGGGACAGCCCCAGCCCTGTGGCTGTGCTTTGTGCTGGAGCCAGCCATGGACAGTGGCCTGGGGGGACTCTGTGGTGCCTGTATCCCCAGTCAGGTGCTGTGTCCATGCTGGATGGGAAGTTCTGGGCCTTTGAGAGGGGTTTTGAGAGCAAAGCAGGGGAAGGAGAAGCGTGGTTTGTGTTCAGAAATGGATCTCACTCCCTGTCGGGTTCTTCCCAAGGTGCAGGGTGGCCTGGCCTGGCCAAGCCCCTGAGCTCTTCTTTGGTTTTAGGAAGGAAGCAGAGGAATCTCTTTTTGCTCTCCAGGGATTGTTTATTGTATCTCACCATCAGTTCTGAGCCGTGCATGGTGCAGGCTCTGCTCTCTCACAAACACGAGCCCGTTCTGCCCTCAAGGAGACAAAATGTGCCCTTAGACACAACGCAACCAATCCAATTCTTGAACTCCACGTGTTCTAAATGTCTGTTGTTATCCCTGTGCTACCAAGAACCAGTTCTCAATCCATTCACTGACGTGGCACTGCACAAACTCTGCCCCATGAGATTGTGCTCTCAGCACTGCAGAAAATGCAGTGAGGGAAGGAGAAGGGAAACTGAGGCAGCGCCCACAATCCTCCATCCTGAGCCCTCCCTGACACCCCCAGTATATAAATAGAAAGAATTCATTTCCACTGAGCAATAAGCACCAACTCCACTGCTCTCTGATTCACACTGGGCTTGTCTCCAGCCCCTCAGGAAGCTCTGGGAGCTTTCTCCATGGACAGAGGTTGAAAGGAGCTTTGCTGAGGGTCAGGAGTGCCCAGGCCAGGCAGAGAACGATTCCCTCCATGCTGGGGTCCCACAATTCCCCCACCTCTCGGGGCTGTGCTGTCTGCAGCACGGACAGACAGCAGGACAGAGCTCTCCTCTGCTGTTAGTTTTCAGCCAGCTGAGGCAGGGAAGTTCCAGACTCTCCTTTCTCCCTCCTTTTTCCTTGCATCTGTCCAAAGCTGCTCTGGACTGAAAACCCAGAACGGTGTAAATGTTCATTTTATCGCTGGCTTTTCACGAGTGTTAAATTGAGTGCTGTGTGTGTAATGGTGACAAACCTTGCTGCACTAACAGAATTTCTTTTCTTTCTAGAACAAAACTAGGAAGCAGTAGTGTGATACATATACACATGGATGTTAGGCTATAGTAAGTATTGAAATAAGGGCTGGTTTTGTACACACAGCCCAGAGAATGAGAAGATAATCAGAAAACCTCCCTGGCATTCCTAAACTGTCTCACCAGATGAAGATGCCAGTGACCAGAGCCCCAAAGAAGGAATTTATGGAATCTCTGCTATCAGGGGTAGGAGTCACCATGGAGCCAGAGGGAAGATTGATCTGCTGGGGGGGAGAGATTTGAAACTGAGCAAAAGAACATCCAGACTTAAAGGCATTTCTGAATCTGCATAAAGAAACCCACGTCCCCCGGTGCCACATGTGGCAGGCGAGGCTTTGCACTGGCTGAGCCCTTGGAGCATCCCAGCTCAGCAGGAAAAAGGAAAAGCAGCTGTGCCAAGGGAAGAGCTGCTACAACAAGCACTCCCTGCCAGCTGCCACGGCAAGGCGTTTTTATCACAATTACATTTCAAAGGAAGAATAAAACCTGTGCTTGCTCCTGCACATAAAAGGAACAAAGGCTCCATCTCGGTCCTGACCTGTGTAAGCCATTTGTAAACTGGGTGTTGTGGTTTGCTGGGAATTTCCTGAGCATTTTATAAGCCAGATATCTTCCTGGGCAGATGTGAGGAGCTGCAGCAGACACCAAGGGCACAGCCCCATGTGGATGGGAGCATCCTCCACTCCCTGTGCCCAGCTCGTGCCTGGCACTGCTGGCCAGAGAGGACCCTTCATCCTGGGGACAAGATTAAATCCAGCAGTTGTCCTAAAACTGGCATTTTAAATGGGATTTTAAAAAACCCCCAGCACCTAAATCCTGCGTGTTTGCTGCATGCCCAAGTACTGCCAATATCCCAAATGCACGAATATCAAACCACAGCTTTCTGCCTCTTTAAAGGCACCAACAGCTTTTCATTGAACATCTCAAATGAAATTTGAGCATTAATAAATGATAAAGCCCAGTGATTTTGCCCTGTTTTTCACTGGGAAGCAGCTTTGCCTGCCTGCAGCGAGGGCTGACAGGAGTTTGGGGTGGGTAGGAGGTGCCAGCCCTGAGCAAAGAGTGAAATGTGGCATCCTCGGGGTTGTTCTGTGCTTCCCGGGGCAAGGAAATCTCTCTCTGTAATCCCACGGGGAAATGGGGACCACGAGCACTTCAGGAATTGCCACCTGGATGTCGGGAATGGCAGAGCTCGGCTCTGTGGAATTGGCCTGTCCAGTTTGGTGCCTGGGGAATTTCCTCTCCTCCCCGGGAGCTGCAGGGATGGAGGCCTTGGGAAAATAGCAGCAGAGGTTTCCTGGGGGCACTTAACGAGGAATTAGGTTCTTTGGAGTGTTTATCACCGAATCCCAGACTGGTTTGGGGTGGGAAGGATCCCAAATCCCACCCAGAGCCACCCCAGCCACGGCAGGGACCCCTCCCAGTGTCCCAATGTCCAACCTGGCCTTGGGCACTGCCAGAGATCCAGGGGCAGCCACAGCTGCTCTGGAATTCCAGCCCAGCCCTGCCCATCCTCCCAGCCAGGATTATTTCACTTGGTGGAATTTTTTCTGCTGTGCTGGGGGATCACAGGGGACACTGGGGCACTGGCACAGGGCTCAGCCCATGGCTGGGAACGCATTCCCAGGGCCTGAAGGGGCTCCAGGAGAGCTGGAGAGGGACTGGGGACAGGGATGGAGGGACAGGAGCCAGGGAATGGCTCCCAGTGCCAGAGGGCAGGGATGGGTGGGAGATTGGGAATTGGGAATTCCTGGCTGGGCTGGAATTGCCAGAGCAGCTGTGGCTGCCCCTGGATCCCTGGCAGTGCCCAAGGCCCGGTTGGACACTGGGACACTGGGAGGGGTCCCTGCCATCCAGGGCTGGGATGGGTGGGATTTGAAGGTTTTTGAACCCAAAGCACCCTGGAATTCTGTGACTCTGGCACAGAGCAGTGGCCGGGGGCTGGCAGGCGGTGCTGGGGCTGTGGAGGGCTGGCAGCAGCTCCCATGGGGCAGGGAGGGGCCAGAGCACTAATTAAAAACTCCCGGTAATGAAGAGAACGTCTCTCCCTGCTGCCTGGTGCCTCTGGCCCCGCCCGGGCACGCAGCCAGGGTTCCCCAGGCTCTGGGCACTGTCACATCTCTGTGACAGCAGCAGTGTCCCTGCCGTCCTCCAGGGGCTTTTTGTTCCCATTTTCATCTTTCTTTTACCTGAACCCTCGCACTGCGCCCACCTCAGCTCACAGACTCCCAGTTTTTCTCCCTGCTCTGTTTTTATTTCCCATTTCTTTCTCCCCACGAGGCAGTGCACGGTGAGCTGTGGGTGAAAATCCCCTTCCATGAGGTGCTGATCCAAGACAAAGCCTGATTCCTTCTTTAGGGCCCGTTTTTCCTTTCATAAAATGCCTTTCCAAGCTGTCTCTTGCTGTGTTTGTTTTCTCCCAGTGCCATATGGCTCCGTGGCTGCTGGGAGGGCTCTAAATAATGCAGCAGCAGGAGGTGACAGGAGCCAGGGCCGGGCGAGTGGCAGAGTCCTCTGAGCACCCCTGGCACTGCAGCACGGTGACAGAGCAGAAATGGGAAATGGGAAATGGGAATTGGGAATTCTGCGGTGCCTCCCAGCCAGGATCCAGCCTGGGCTGGGCAGCAGTGGGGTGGGGAATGCTGGTGCCATAGAAAGGTTTAATTGATGACAAATTTACAGTCACGAAATGATGGGAAGGGACTTCGAGCCCATCCAGTGCCACCCCTGCCATGGCTGGGACAGCTCCCACCCTGGGCCAGGCCTGGCAGAATCCCTGGCCTGGATTTTCCCCCGTCAGTCCCAGCAGCAGAGCTCAGCCCCGGGCTCCCAGCCAGGGATCTCCAGTCCTGACAAGGTGTGCAGCAGTGCCCGACCGGAGCCTGGCACTGGGAATTCACCGGCCATGGGCACTCCCAGCTATCCCAGGGAAAGCTGCTTCTCAAGGCTTCAGCTTCCTTCCACTCCCAAACCACTCGGGGGTTTCTTGAGAACCTGAACTGCCTCAAACTTGACAGTCCTGTGTTCCCAAACCTGAGTGTCCCCAACCCTGACTGTCCCTAAACCTGAGTGTCCCCAACCCTGACTGTCCCTAAACCTGAGTGTCCCCAAACCTGAGTGTCCCCAACCCTGAGTGTCCCCAACCCTGGCACTGGTGAGGAGCTGCTGAGCGTGGCAGGAGAACTGCAGAACGAGGATGGGCTGATTTTCCCATGGGCACTGAGAATTTGCTGGGCAACTTGAGAGGTTTGGTTTTAAAGCCCAGTGCCAGGTCTGGTTTTAAAGCCCAGTGCCAGGTCTGGTTTTAAAGCCCAGTGCCAGGTCTGGTTTTAAAGCCCAGTGCCAGGTCTGGTTTTAAAGCCCAGTGCCAGGTCTGGTTTTAAAGCCCAGTGCCAGGTCTGGTTTTAAAGCCCAGTGCCAGGTCTGGTTTTAAAGCCCAGTGCCAGGTCTGGTTTTAAAGCCCAGTTCCAGGTCTGGTTTTAAAGCCCAGTTCCAGGTCTGGCTTCAGGACCCAGGTGTGATTTTAAAGCCCGGTTCCAGGTCCAGTTTCAGGACCCAGGTCTGTTTTTAAAGCCCGGTTCCAGGTCCGGTTTCAGGACCCAGGTCTGGTTTTAAAGCCCGGTTCCAGGTCTGGTTTCAGGACCCAGGTCTGGTTTTAAAGCCCGGTTCCAGCTGTTCTGTGGGCAGGCAGCCTGGCTGAGGAGGGCAGTTCTCAGCGAGGAGCTCAGAGCTCTCTTGTGGAACTGCTCCTGTCCTGTGCAGGGCTGCTGACGCCTCACAAATCCCTGGATTTATCAATCCCTGTGCCAGGCCCTGCTGATGCTGTCAGTAATTCCAGATCCCTGCCCTCTCCTCTATCTCCCAACACGAAGGGCAAAACCCTTTTAGCATGTTCCAGGGAAATTACCATTCCCGAGCTTTACACATTTTCTTTTGACTGCCACCATAATTTTTAAAGCAGGACAACGTTGAGCTGTGACTGCAGATCAATTTTTCTGTTTTTTCCTGGCTTTTGTCCCTTGATTTTGTTCCAGAAGGAAATGCAACGTGTGCCCGGAGGTGCTGCAGTCCTGGGAGCCTCTCCTGGATGGAGGGATGGATCCAGGGGCCCCTGGGGCTGCTTCTCCCCTTTCTGCTCTCCAGGCCTGGGCACCAGCCAGAATTCCAGCAGCTTTTCCAGACACAGAAAACTCTGAACTGTAAAAAATCCCTTCCAGGCAGCACCTCCCGGAGCTGGTCCTGCCCTCCTGCCCATGCAGGACATTCTGTGGGGTGGTTCTGGGGTGGTTGTGGGTGGTTCTGGGGTGGTTCTGGGGTGGTTCTGGGGTGGTTCTGGGTGGTTCTGGGGTGCTTCTGGGTGGTTCTAGGGTGGTTGTGGGTGGTTGTGGGTGGTTCTGGGG
>VWYI01044876.1:4866-23553 GCA_013399455.1 Anthoscopus minutus | reverse complement strand
CCAGCTCCGCATTTCCAACTCCGCGTTTCCCAGCTCCGCATTCCCCAGCTCCGCGTTTCCAGCTCCTGCAGATGCGCTTCCCTGCCCGGGATCCCTTCCCACACACGGGGCTGGCTCCGCTCGCTCCCTCCCAGCCCCAAGGAATCTCATCTTGGTGGAGCAGGTTCTGCAAACTCCGTGATTTTCCTTGTCAAAACAATGTGTGCAAGTGTGGGATTTTGACATTAGGACTTTCAGGCTAAATTTTGATCGGGTAAATTTAAAAATGCTGTCATTTATCAAGCACTTCTTCTCAGCTGTGAAAGCAGTGAGAAAAAATGATTGATACAGGGTCGGGAACTTCTCCTTCAATCTTCTCTGGCCTGTCATTAAAAAAACATTGCAGCTCAGTCCATGGCCTGTGCATTTGTCTTCCATGAAATTTTGCAAGGTCAAAGGATTGTCAACAGAACATCAATATCCACAATGTATTATCCTGTATCTTGAGAACAAGTTCAGAAATAACAAGTTTGCTGCCAGCCTGGTAATACCAACTTACATCAGTCATTTATCAGGAGCTGGAATTGATAAAGAAGAAAATCTCTTTGCCAGGGCTGTTGTTTTCTTGGCTTTTTCCTGGTTGCTTTGCTGTGTTTGAGGGCTTTCAGTAATTCCTGCCTCAGTGCAGCTGCTGCCAGTAGGAGGCTTGGAAATGCTAAATTTGAATTTATAAATCTCACCAGTTCTGCTTTAGGGTGCACCAGGGAGTGTTTCAGGGGTCATTAATTTTTGTCTGGCGTGGGATGTGTCGGTGTCTCCAGTGCCTGGGGCCCTTCATTCACAGCCCAGCAGAACACCTGGAGAGTCTGGTGCCAATTAACAGTGACCCTTTGTACCCTAATTAATCTGGGTAATTCTCTTTCAAAAGCATTGGCTGAGCCCTAGGAGTGCAGAGAGTTTGTGCACAGGCTGCAAACCCCTCCTGAAGGGGCTCTGGGCACTGAGCTCTGGGTTTGGGTGGTTTTGGAAAATCCTGGGGTGGTTTGGGTTGGAGAGACCTCAAATTGCACCCAGAGCCAGCCCTGCCATGGCAGGGACCCCTCCCACTGTCCCAGGCTGCTCCAAACTCCGTCTGACCTGGCCTTGGGCACTGCCAGGGATGGGGAAACAGCAGCAGGGATAGAATCCCTTCCCAATGTCTGATCTAAACCTCTCCACTTTTTAAACTTTTCCTTTAAAACCATCCCCTCCTTGCTTATACCAGGATTTGCCTGCTGGTTCCAGCAATGTTCATCACCAAAACAAACAAACAAACAAACAAACAAACAATCTGTTCTTCTCTCTCCACCCCCAGCCAGCACCTTTGGTTTGTCTCAGGTTGGGCAGATGTTGTCCCCTCATGGTTACAGCAGGTACAAGTGTGGCAGGCAAAGCCCCTAAAGCCTGCTTGGGAACAAACCTGGGAATTCTGATCCTAGCAGCGTCAGCACAAACAGGATGGACAATATGTGGAAACCGGTGATTTTGGGAAGGGACTTCCACAAGCGATTTAAAATGCAATTTCAGCCCCTTAATTTCAGTTGTAAAAGGTCTGTGCTTGCAGTAATTCGGGTGTGATTGATCAAATTCAGCCTAGCAGGATCAACTGGCTCTAATTAGGCCCTGCCTAATCTGAGCTGACCCTTCCTGGCTTTGGGAGGGCTGGTGGCCCTGCAGGGAGGCACTGGCAGGGCTGTTCCAGGGTGGGGTGGGCGGTGCTGGTGGCTCCTGGGGAGGGGAGGGGAGAGATTCCCGGGGTGCAGCAGGACAGAGTCCAAGTTCTCGTTCCTGGTTTTTGGTCTTGCGATGCTGGAATGCGGTAGAAGCGTGGTTTAGTCTGGTTTCATGTGGGTTTTCAAGGGAGCTGCTGAGGAAGGGGTGAAAGCCGCCTGGATTTGGGGTCATGATGGTGCTGCGGGGAGTTCAGCACTGGCTGCTGTGGTTTTTTGGTGTTTCTCTTTAGCAGCTGCGTCGTTTCCATGCTGAAGGCAGCAGAGCACGGGTCAGGGATCCCCACATCTCCCAGGACGTTCTGCTTTATCCTCCCTGCGTGGAAACGAAGCCTTCGTGGAGGGGCTGAGCTGCAGCCCCTGCCCAGTCCCCAGACTGGTCCTTGGGCCAGGCTGGACTGGAGGCAGCGGGGAAAAACCCCTTGGGCTCCTTTCTGCTGCAGCTCAGAGCCTGCAGCAGCTCCCCCTTGGGAAGTTTAATCCTCTTTTTGTGCTCAGTGAATTCCTGGCGCTCTGCTGTGCAGGAGGGGAATGCTGAGCATGGGCAGCGATGCTCAAAGCTTTGCTGTGGAATTGGTCTCAGATTTACATGAATTTGTACTTCAGTTGTTAAAAAGAGATGTGAATTGGTCAGTGTTTGGCTGTGGTGTGTGCTCAGCTGAGCTCCCGGGGTGGGAATGAGGATGGGGAAATTGTGCTGATCTGTGACTGATCCCAGGGGAAGCACTGAGGATCTCTGGGCCTCACAAATTGATTTAAACCAGAATTTCAACCTGGTTTAAACCTGCACTTTGAGGATAATCTTGTACTTGTTTTTTTGCTGTACTTCTTTCTTGCTCCAAGCCTTCAGTTCCCTCTGTTATTCCTGCTTTCACCTCGTTCATCTTTTCCCAGGCAATCCATGAGTACTGAGCAGGCAGTCAAAAAAAACCTTTAAAACTTTTACACCTCACCTTTGCAAGGCTGTTTTTCCTTTCAGCACGCCTGAACAGAAGAGGCACGGAATAAAAGCAGCGGTTTAACCTTTAAGGGGTGTGGGTGAACAGAAGCCAGGGCTTCAGGTGAGAAACCCAAAACCGCTCTGGGGAGGGCTGGCGATGATGGGAGAGCTGCAGGTGCAGTGCCAGGGTGTAAAAGGTGCCAGGCTCGCGTGTGCCAGGGGAGGCTGGGAGTGAGCAGCAGCCCCTGGGCTTTCGAGGGAGGCTGGGAATGGATGTGGCAGGGGCAGGTCCCAGAGGTGCTTGTGCTACACAGGCCCGGCCCTCCCAGCCCTCCAGGGGCTCCTTTGAAAGCCCTTTTGGGGTGTGGAAAGAAGGGAGTGGCAAATGCGTGTCCCTGGCTGAGCTGGGAGAGGCTCCCTGCCCTGGGCTGGCTGTGGGGAGGGGCTGGGGCACAGCCTGGCTGGGCTGCAGCTCTGCCAGGGGCTGATCCCAGTTTTTGATCCCTATCCTTGATCCCAGTCCCTGATCCGTGTCCCTGTCCCCTCCAGGGCTGCAGCTCTGCCAGGTTCTGATCCCTGTCCCTGATCCCTGATCCCAGTCCCTGATCCCTGATCCCAGTCCCTGATCCCTGATCCCTGATTCCTGATCCCTGATCCCTGTCCCCTCCAGGGCTGCAGCTCTGCCAGGGGCTGCTGCTGCTCCCAGTCCCCTCCTGGGTGCAGGGCTGGGGTTCCAGCTGCATCAGCCCCATGTCCTGGTGCCTGGCAGGGAGGGAGGGGAGACTCAGGCTCAGCAGCAGCCCCAGCCCTGCTCCCCTGAGCCTTGGGGAGCCCTGGGGAGCCATGGGGAGCCCTGGGGAGCCCTGGGGAGCCCAGGGGAGCCCAGGGGAGCCCTGGGGAGCCCAGGGGAGCCCTGGGGAGCCCTGGGGAGCCCTGGGGAGCCCTGAGGAGCCCAGGGAAGCCCTGGGGAGCCCAGGGGAGCCCTGGGGAGCCCTGGGGAGCCCAGGGGAGCCCTGGGGAGCCCTGGGGAGCCCAGGGAAGCCCTGGGGAGCCCAGGGGAGCCCAGGGGAGCCCAGGGGAGCCCTGGGGAGCCCTGGGGAGCAGCAGCCCCTCAGCCAGAGCCAGCCCTGCCTCTGCCCTGTCCCAGCGCCCCAGAAGCTCCCGGAGCCAGGGGAGCAGGTCTGGCTCAGGGTTCCCAGCCCTGCTGGTCCCTTCCCCTCCCGCTGGAGCCAGGGGAGGGCTGGCAGCAGCAGGGGCTGGCAGCAGCAGGTAATTTCTCATTTCCAGCTCCCCCATGCTCCTGTTTTTCCAGAGCTGCATGTCCCTGCTCGGTGCAGCCTGACACCCATTTTCTCCCTGTCTGCTCTGGTCTCTCGTTATTTGACCCTAATGAGGAGAGACTGCTCCGGGTGCGTGGGAGGGGGAGGTTCTGGGCCTGTGGTGCCCTGACCAGGAATGAATTTCCCTGTTCCTGTCAACAGCTTTTTATCTGCTCTTATGTAAAACTGTCTTGATCAGTGCGTTCCTGCAAGGGCCGTAAGGAGCCGTGACCTGACAGCTCTGGCTGGCCACCAGGAGATCTGCTGCTGCTGCTGGGGAAGGAGGATTCAACCCGTGGAATCCTGGAGTGGTTTGGGCTGGAAGGGAAATTAAAGCTCCTGCATCTCAGCTCTGCCATGGCAGGGACACCTCCCACTGTCCCAGGCTGCTCCAGGTGTGTGGGAACTGATGCCTTGGGCTTTTGGGGTTTCTGCTCTGCACTGGGCTGTGGGTTTTGTTCAGGGTGCTGAGATCCTTTCCCAGGGTGAGGAACACACAACAATCCTGCTCTGATCGGGACTCAAGGACACTTTTCCAAACTTCAGGCTGGAAGTGAAACAACGTGGAAGGAGGAGGGCGGGCACATGAAGCTCCTGAGTGCAAATGGACCCAAACCTATAAAAAGAGTGGGGATCTTGGGACTGGCCCCCATCCCTTTGGCCTCCATCTCTGGAGCCACCCACACAGAGCCCGGTTTGTAACCCTGCTGCTGTCTGGGGTGACCTCTCAATAAATCTCCTGTATTCCCCAACTCCATCAACCTCTGGTCCAGCCCTTCCAGGCATCAGAACAGCCCTGGAGTGCCCTGGAAGCTCCCACAGACCCAGAGCAGAGCGAATCTCCACGTGAAAGTAGGAGATGTGACGTGCAGGACAGGCAGCTCAGCAAGAGCTTGGCTTTTAAGAAGAAATTAATAGCTGGCAGGAACGAAACAGGCTGTCAGAGGCTGTTTTCTTTGGGTGAAAAGTACAACTGAAACTGCTTCTCGCATCAAGTGGCTGGCTGGTGGAGAGGCAGCTGCTTCTGTAGCCCGGGCAGGAGGAGCAGGGGAAGAGAGGAGCCTGTCCTGGGCTGCTGAGAATATCAGGGGTAGCAGAGATGTCCAGCAAGGCCGGCTTCCATCAGTCCTGGCTCAGCACAGGCTGCTGTGGCTTGGGAGGGCCCTGAAAACCCACCCAGTTCCACATTTTGGCCCAGGCTGCTCCCGGCCCTGTCCAGCCTGCTGAGGTTTTCCTTGGGGCATCCCAGCAGGAGCGCTCCCGCTCCTGCCCTCTGTGCTCCCCTCTAGAGAGGTTGCTTCTGGCATCTCCTGCTTTTTGCTTTCTGGGTTATTCAGGTGTTACCTGGTGAAATCAGCACTTCCAGTTCCCTGTGGAGATGGGGCTGGGCAGGAGCTGCTGATTTTTGTTGGGCTGCAGTTCATTGCTCCTCCCTGGTTCCTGCAGCTCTGGGAGGGAAACAGCAAAATGAGCCCGTTCCAGCTGTTTATTTGCAGGTGATTGAGAAGGACTTGGTTTTACTGCTGAACTCCTATGGAAACAGTGCTCGGGATGTGAGAAATTGGACGCTGAGCTCCTGCTGCTTTAGCCCAGCTCAGACTGGGGAGGCTCTGGCCCCTGCCAGAGGGACACAGCTTTGCTGGAGCTGAGATAAGAGCAGCAGGAATTTCCTTCTCTCTCCACAGGCTGCCTGCTTCTCAAAGCCACATGCATTTTCTGAGGGAAATACTGGCATTAGCTCAGGCCAGGCTCTGGAGGAGGAGATCTCCACCAGCTGCCTCAGCCCGGCCTCTCCCGAGGTGCCAAATCCCCTGCTCTGCTGGCAGCACCACTGAACCATGCACCACTCGTCCCCCTGAGGGGCTGGGGCGTCAATCCTGAACTGGGGGAGCAAACCAGCCCCGTTCTGCACCCCCTGAGGGGCTGGGGTGTCTGTCCTGAACTGGGGGAGCAAACCAGCCCCATTCTGCACCCCCTGAGGGGCTGGGCTGTCCATCCTGCCCTGGGATAGAAAACCAGCCCCATTCTGCACCCCCTGAGGGGCTGGGGTGTCCATCCTGAACTGGGATAGAAAACCAGCCCCGTTCTGCACCCCCTGAGGGGCTGGGGTGTCCATCCTGAACTGGGGGAGCAAACCAGCCCCGTTCTGCACCCCCTGAGGGGCTGGGCTGTCCATCCTGAACTGGGGGAGCAAACCAGCCCCGTTCTGCACCCCCTGAGGGGCTGGGCTGTCCATCCTGAACTGGGGGAGCAAACCAGCCCCGTTCTGCACCCCCTGAGGGGCTGGGCTGTCCATCCTGCCCCGGGGCAGCTCTGGGGGAGCAGGATGAGGAGCAGCCTCAGAAGTTGCTGCCACAGCCCCCGTGTGCCAGAGCTCCTGGCTGGGTTTTTCCCCTGAGGAAGAGCTCAGGGTGTGAAGGGCAGGGCTGTGCTCGCCCAGGGCAGGGGAAATGCAGCTCTGGGGCTTTGGCTGGGGGTGCTGGGCTGGTCCCTGGGCCAGGACTGGGACATCCATGGGCCATGGAAGGGGCTGAGGGGGGCTCTGCCAGGCCATTGCTGGGGTTTGAGATGCAGGTGAGGCTGCAGCGATCCCTGGGTCGGAGCTGGAGCAGGTCAGGAGCCCTGGGAAAGGCCCTGGCGCTGCTCAGGAGCTCAGCTGACTCGGAGCGTCTGGAGCAGGGAAATCAATGCTGCCCAGGCTGTAATTAAAGGTGCTTAAGGCCCATTAGCAGAGCTTGTAAAAATGCTCTTTAATCCAGTTTAATAAATGGGAATCCCGGTTTAATTGCTTTATAAAAATGACGTGTGGGCTGCTTTCCACGGGTGGGATTGATGGTGCTGATGGAGCCATCCAGGCTCAGCCAGCGGGGGCTGGCAGGGGGTGCTGGCTGTGACACAGAGCCAGCCCTCGCTGTCACCAGGTGCAAACGCTGCCTCAGGACTTGCTGCAGTAGTCAGGCACTGGCTGTTGGTGCTGATCTCCTCTCCTGGAAGCTGCGGGGCTGGTCAGGGCTGGGGAAGCTCTAAATGCTGCTCAGTGTGGGGCTCAGGGCTCCTCCAGGCCAGCCTGGGCGAGGAGCAGCCCCTGGTGCCCCTGCCCACCGAGGGGGTGGGAATGAGAGGAGCTTTAAGGTCCCTTCAGCCCAAACCTCTCTGAATTTCCCTGCCATGAGTGCAGCTCACAGCTCTGTCCGAGGCTGCAGAGGGGCTTGTGAGAGCAGGTGGTGCTTGGGCAGGGCTGGCTCCACCCTGGGGCTCTCCCGCTGCCCTGGAATGCCACAGAACAACCAGAGCCTCTCCTGTTCCTCATGGAACTTCCAGAGCTGCTGATTCCTGACTGCTGTTCCAGCGCTGGGCGTGCAGAGGGAACAGGATTGTTCAGGGATCAGGGTGCTGCTGACACCTCCCAGAAATAAACCCTCAGCATCCAGCCCTGCTGCTCAGCAGGAGCTGCCGGGCACTTCCAAAGCAATCCCAGCCCAAAGTGAAAGGAATGGTGGAATCCCAGCCCAAAGTGAAAGGAATGGTGGAATCCCAGCCCAAAGTGAAAGGAATGATGGAATCCCAGCCCACACTGAAAGGAATGGTGGAATCCCAGCCCAAAGTGAAAGGAATGGTGGAATCCCAGCCCAAAGTGAAAGGAATGGTGGAATCCCAGCCCAGACTGAAAGGAATGGTGGAATCCCAGCCCAGACTGAAAGGAATGGTGGAATCCCAGCCCAAAGTGAAAGGAATGGTGTTGGAAATTCCTTTTCTGTGTGCTGGTTTTTGCAAGGGTGTGCAGTGATAGGACAAGGGGACATGGCCTTCAGTGGAGGGCAGGGATGGGTGGGAGATTGGGAATTCCTGGCTGGGCTGGATCCCTGGCAGTGCCCCAGGCCAGGCTGGACGCTGGGACACTGGGAGGGGTCCCTGCCGTGGCTGGGGTGCAGGGAGATGGGTGTTAAGGTCCCTCGCATCCTAAACCATTCTGGGATGAAATGAATGCCAGACATTAAGACACACATTAAATATCTCGTGTGATTAAATGAGGCACTTGGGCAGCTCAGCCTCTGCCACTCTGCAGTTCTAGGGACGTTCTCCACCTCCAGGCATGGGAAGAGGCAGAATTCATTGGGCACAGGGGATGCAGCCCTGGCAGCTCCTGTGGGGAGCCAGGAGCACGGTGTGGTCTGTCCTGCTCCCCACAGGAGCCCTCAGCTCAGCTGCATCTCCCCCATCCTCCCCGGCTTCCCCTGCGAGTCTCGAGGCCTTTGTGCTGCGTCAGCTCTGCGAGATCTCCCAAAGCGCTCTGGGACTCCCAGTGCACTTGATCCTAAAGCTCTTCTCCAGCCCGGTGGGTTCTGTGGTTCTGCAGCGTGCGCCAAGGCTGGGAGAGGTGACAAGTCCTGGGCTCCTCCCTGCTCTCCTGAGGAATGCCTGGGATGTGGGAGCACAGCCTGGGCGGCTCAGTCCCTGTGCTGGGGTCCCTGGAATGTGCTGGGGATCTCTGGAATGTGCTGGGGGTCCCTGGAATGTGCTGGGGGTCCCTGGAATGTTCTGGGTATCCCTGGAATGTGCTGGGGATCTCTGGAATGTGCTGGGGATCTCTGGGATGTGCTGGGGATCCCTGGAATGTGCTGGGGGTCGCTGGAATGTGCTGGGGGTCCCTGGAATGTGCTGGGGATCCCTGGAATGTGCTGAGGGTCCCTGGAATGTGCTGGGGATCTCTGGAATGTGCTGGAGACTCCTGGAATGTCCTGGGGACTCCTGGAATGTCCTGGAGACTCCTGGAATGTCCTGGAGACCCCTGGAATGTGCTGGGGATCCCTGGAAAGTGCTGGGGATCTCTGGAATGTGCTGGAGACCTCTGGAATGTGCTGGAGACTCCTGGAATGTGCTGGGGGTCCCTGGAATATCCTGGAGAATCCTGGAATGTGCTGGAGACCTCTGGAATGTGCTGGGCAGGAGGAGCCGTGGCTGCTTTGGGGAGAGGGAGCCAATCTGCTGTTTAATGAATAAATAAATGTTATTTTGTGCTTGCTGGCACATCTGGAACAGCGGCTCAGTTCCTCTGGGAGTTCAGGGTTTAAATCAGCGTGTGGTCCAGCTGTGGCTGCTCAGAGGGATGGATTCAGTGGATCCCTGTGCCAAGCAGGAAAACGGGGAATTTCGAGGGGGTGAAGTGACTCAGGAGCAGAGTGATGGAGTTTGCTGCGTCCCTCTGGATCAGGATCTCAGCAGCTCCCCTGAAACTCCAGCTGCTGCACTGAGCATCTCAGAGCAGGAGGAAAATTAAAATGGGAGGTCTGGCAGCAAATTTCAGAGCTCCAGAATGCTTTGTCCTTTGAAATCCCCCTCAAAGCCCCCCAGAGCCTCCAATACACATTTGATGTGGTATCTCCCACTCCGAAAGAGCCACTTAGAGGTATTTATGCGGTGGCTTGTTAGAGCAGCTATAAATAATCCATCAGTGCTGCAGGGATGTCTGGTAATGCTCCTTTATTTACGGGAGGTGTGCTTTGTGCCGGAGCAGGGAGTTTTCCTTAACTCCATAGCTCCCAAAGTACTCTTGTGTGGACTGTAATACCTGACAGATAATGTAGGCTAGAACACAGATCAAGGTATAAATTAGCAAAAGTGTGTCCTGAGGCTCCTCTGATAGCACACGCAATGCTTTCCCCCTTAATTATCTTGTCATGATAATTTCCTTTAATTATCTTCCGTAATAAATTCAGTAGGTGAATTAATCTGGAGCAGTGACGGAGCAGCACGTGATTCTGACAGCTTTGGATTTGCTGTCAAGGTTTTTGCTGACAAACCAGAATCCCTCTGCTCCCTCCAAGAGCTATTTGGTGTTAACCGTGCCCTGTTTTCCTCACATCCCGCATTCCTCCACGCCAAAGCTGAAGGCAGAGCGGAGGGAGCTGGGCACTGAGTGGCAGAGCTGTGATTTGGGCTGGGGGGAATCAAACCTGCTGCTTCAAATGGGGCACAGGAGTTCTGCAAAGCTTTGCTGGGAGAGTTTTGCTGTTTCATGGCCAGGCTGTGGGAGTTTTGGAGGCTTTTTGTGTGGGTTAAAAACAAAACCCAGAAGAAAAGGGGAATGTCCTGTGTCCATGGGGTAAAGGGAATGGCCCGTGTCCCTGGGATTGTCCCCTGTCCATGGGATAAAGGAAAAGGCCCCTAGCCCTGGGCAAAGGGAGTGTCCTGTGCCCCCATCTCGTTAGCAGAGCCCTGGGCAGCCTCGTCAGCCGTGCTGCAGAGCAGAGCTGGGCTTCCACCAGGGCTGGGATCTGTGCTTTCCAAAGGCTTTTCCAGTTTCCCAGGGTTTCCAAAGGGCTCTGGGATCAGTGACTGCAGGGATTTCCCAGGGCTGGGATCAGTGACTGCAGGGATTTCCCAGGACTGGGATCAGTGACTGCAGGGATTTCCCAGGGCTGGGATCAGTGACTGCAGGGATTTCCCAGGACTGGGATCAGTGACTGCGGGGATTTCCCAGGGCTGGGATCAGTGATTGCAGGGATTTCCCAGGACTGGGATCAGTGATTGCAGGGATTTCCCAGGGCTGGGATCAGTGACTGCAGGGATTTCCCAGGGCTGGGATCAGTGACTGCAGGGATTTCCCAGGGCTGGGATCAGTGACTGCAGGGATTTCCCAGGACTGGGATCAGTGACTGCGGGGATTTCCCAGGACTGGGATCAGTGACTGCAGGGATTTCCCAGGACTGGGATCAGTGATTGCAGGGATTTCCCAGGACTGGGATCAGTGATTGCGGGGGTTTCCCAGGGCTGGGATCAGTGACTGCAGGGTTTTTTTCCCCAGGACTGGGATCAGTGACTGCAGGGATTTCCCAGGACAGAGCCAGGCTGGTGCCCGGGCTGGGACAGTCCCCGGGTGTTCCCTGCTGGCCCGGGCTGTGGTTGGCAGTGCCAGCACACAGCAGGAGCTCTCTGCTCCTTTTCCCTGCAGCTCTTGCCCCGTCCTGCTCTGGATCTGCTCTCCAAGCCGCGAGGCTGCCGTGCTGATCCCGTCTCCAGCACTGACACTTCTGGCACGGGTTCCTTTGGGAGTTTTGGGAGTCTGGAAAAGGAGAACAGCCCCCAACAGCGCCATCGATGGCACTGCAGACCTGGAGCCTCGGCAGGGGACAAGAAACCGATGCAATGGAGAGCGCCGAGGGAAATTTGGATTTTGTTCTGAGGTGTGGGGGGATATGGAGGAAGGATTAGGAGCGAGACAGGGACAGCACAGCCTTCGCTGTCTCTCATTTGAGATTGCATTTTTCCCGTTTCTAGGATTCTGGTGTCTGCTCAACAGCTGCTATTTTTAGAAGCAGGCTTAGGGAGGAAACTGCAGCTCTGCACATCAGCGATGGGCTGTGCCCGGGATGTCCCCGCGGTGACACCGGAGTGGCAGAAGCACAGCAGGCAGCTGGCACTGAAACAAGGAGACTGGGATGCAGCTCCACAAAAACCAAAAGCTTGCACCTTCCCCACCCTGGCAGCGCTGCAGAGCACGCTCAGGGGAGCCAGGGTTGTGTTGCTGTGGTTATTTCTGTTCCACAAATCCCACCCCGATTTAGAGTTTCTTCCTCTGTTCCTGGCTTCTCATCCGTGCTTGAAACCCTTTGGTTTCTGTGGTAAATCCCGAGGGGGTTCAGTGCCAGCGCTGCCATTTGCTGCAGGTGTGGGACACCAGGAAATGTCACAGGGAATGTTTTCAGCTGCAGAATCCCTCGTGCAGGGGTTTCTCAGTTTTTATTGGAACTCCTGCAGGCTGTGAAGGAGCACAAAGGCAAACACCGATGTTTTCTGGATTAGGAAATACTTGTGGCTGTCTCCTGTTTGGTTCTTGTCCCATCTGCAGACAATTCCCCAGCCCTGGCAGTGCCCAGGGCCAGGCTGGACATCGGGACAGTGGGAGGGGTCCCTGCCATGGCAGGGCTGGCGTGGGTGAGATTTCAGGTCCTTTTGGACCCAAACCTCTCTGTGATTCTGATTTTCTGTGTCTGAGCTCACAGCATCCTCGTGCTCCTGCCCTTTGTTCCAAAGAATCTCTTTTTCCCTGGCTCCAGGCTCCTCTCCCGGGGTGGAGCAGAGGCGGGCAGCAGCACTGGCAGTGGCAGCTGGGGGTTCCCAGGCTCAGGAGATGGCACCAGGAATGGCAGCGATCCCACAGGGAACCAGGCCAGGGCTGGGCAGCTCAGGGAGGGTTCAGCGCTGCCAGGGATGCCCAGGGTGGGATTTGGGGGGGTCTGGGCAGGGCCAGGGCTTGGATCCCCGATCCCCGAGGGTCCCTCCAGCTCAGGCCATTCCATGCAGTGGTGATGCTGTTATAAAGGCATATTCCTTCATTCTTGTTTTCTAATGGCTAGAGAGCAAAATAGGCCCAAGATTTTAATGTTGTAAGGGATCAAAAATCCCTGCTCAGAATCCAGCAGTGGTAAGAAAACTCCTGACAACTCAGTGCTGTTCTCTCATGGCTTCCAGCTAATGGGAATCCTTTAATTCTTTGGATCAGCCTCACTCCCATGGGATTCAGGCACGTAAAACTCCTGTTTTCACCCTCATCCTCCCTGCATGTGGGAAGATGCTCACGGTATGGTTTTCTTCTTGTTTCATTTTGAATAAACTGAGCCCCTCATTTACAGTGGTTCCTAAGCAACAAAGTACAGGGGGAAAAAGCCAAACAAGCGCCAGGTAATTTGTGTTTCCTTGCTGGAGCCTTAAACGATGCTAATCCGTGGCTCTGGAGTCTGTGTCAGAGGGAGGATGCTCGCAGTGAGGTGCTGTTAATTCCTCTTTGCAGCTCCTCAGAGTTTGACTTGAAACTCTTTGCCTTCTCTGGCCCTTCCTGAGCGCTGGAGAGGAGCTGGAGTTTGGCCACTTCAGCCCTGAACAATGGACCGGGGGGAGTTATTCCCACTGGGAATGTGGCTGGCAGTGGTTCCCAGGCACGAGGGGAGCAGGGAGAGCTCCTGAGCGGTGTCAGAGCCCTGGGAGGGGACAGTGCTGCTGTCCCCGAGGCCACACAGCCCCAGGGCTGGCCCCAGCTGGGTCTCCTCACTCCCCACTTATGCAGGTTGGGTTTTATTCCCTCTTTTCTTTTTTTTCACTGTTGAATTTTCACATTTTCATGTTCAGGGCTTTAATGGTTCCAGCTTTGCCCAGAAGTGTCACACTCCATTAGATTTTTTCCTCCTTTCTTTTCTTTTTTGTTTTAAATGTTGTTTTTTCCCCTGCTTTTCCCTCGGCATCCTCTCTTTGCCATCAGGAGCTGGGATGGTGCCTGGAAGGATTCTCTGGTAAAGCAGTGCTGTCGTGTCAGTGAGAACTCTTTGTTTCCACCAGCCTGTCAGGCTGCTATGAAATGTTTCCTGCCCTCATTCTGTTTGTGTTTCTGCCTGGCAAACACTTCCTGAGCAGTGGAATTGTGGTGCTGAACACGTGAATCTGATTTCTCTTTCTAAGTTTTTGTTAGTTTGTTTTCCCGTGGATGTTTCGTAGCTCATAAAGGGGTGAGGAGAAAGCACCAGGTGCTTCCCACAGGTCTCTCTTCCAGCCCTTGCTCATTTTCTGAAAGATTTGGCTCTAAATTGTTCCATACCCAGAAGCTCCAGTAGAGAAAATGCTTTTTTTGCTTTTTCTTTATTTCCTTATGGAGAATTTAATGACTAATTACCCCAGTTCTTCTGTTCTGCCTGGTTTATGGTGTGCGGCTTCATTGCCCAATAAAGCAGCGGCTGTGGGGTTTTTCCTGAGCACAGAGTGCTCCAGCCAGGAGCTGCTCCTGTGTTTGTCTGGGTTTTACCAACTCTGAGAAAAACACTTGGACAGGTGGAAATGAAATTCTCATTTTCTCTTCAGTTTCAGCCCTTGCAAACAAAACAGAGCAGGAGCAGAATCCCAGAATGGTTTGGGTTAAATCCCAATCCAGCCCTGGATTGGCAGGGACCCCTCCCAGTGTCCCAAATCCAACCTGGCCTTGGGCACTGCCAGGGATCCAGGGGCAGCCACAGCTGCTCTGGCAATTCCAGCCCAGCCAGGAATTCCCAATTCCCAATCTCCCACCCATCCCTGCCCTCTGGCACTGGGAGCCATTCCCTGGCTCCTGTCCCTCCATGCCCTGTCCCCAGTCCCTCTCCAGCTCTCCTGGAGCCCCTTCAGGCCCTGCCAGGGGCTCTGAGCTCTCCCTGGATCCTTCTGCTCTCCAGGGGAGCATTCCCAGCTCTCCCAGCCTGGCTCCAGAGCTGAACACCGGTAGGAAATCCCTGGGGATCTTTGGGTGCACCTCAGGAACCAGAAATCTTCCCATGAGCTTCATCAGGAACCCCCAGAGCTGGGATGTGACTGGAACCTCAGCACTGTGAAATCGTGGGAATTAGGGACACAGGGAATTTTTCTCTGCCTGCCCTGAGCTCTCCTGACCCTCAGGAAAGTTCTCCTTTTAACCTCTGTCCATGGAAAAACTTCCAAGGCTTCCTAACGAGCTGGAAGCAGCCAGAGTGTGAATTGGGTGGTGGTGCAGCTGCAGCTGCTGCTTGGTGGAAGATTGTATTCTGGATTTTATATGGTATGGGTGTAGGTGAGGGGGCAAGATGGAGGATTGTAGGCATTGCCTTCTTCTTCTTCTTCATCTTCTTCATCTTCATCTTCTTCATCTTCATCTTCTTCATCTTCTTTGAATTCTTCTTCTTCTTCTTCTTCTGCTTCTTCTTCTTCTGCTTCTGCTTCTTCACTTTCTCCATCTTCTGCAGCGCTGGGAGCACAAAGTTATTGGGTAGAATTGGCCTCAGTGCTGATGTTACACGAACACACAAATAACCGGTTATTGGCAGCACAGTAATAACAATGGGCATTTAGAATATGTAGAGTTAAATAATTGGATTGCTTTTTTGTCCTGGGACTGTCCCTGCCCAGTGACTGTCCCTGCCCAGTGACTGTCCCTGCCCAGTGACTGTCCCTTCCCTGTCCCTGTCCCTTCCCTGTCCCTGTCCCTTCCAGTGACTGTCCCTTCCCTGTCCCTGTCCCTGTCCCTTCCAGTGACTGTCCCTTCCCACGAACCCTTTTCCTTGCCGGGGCTGTTTTCCAGAGCAAAGCTGCTTTCAGGAGTGGCTGCACCTTCCCAAACTTTGCCTCTCCCAGGCCTCTCGGTGCCAGCACCTCCTTGCTACTGCAGAGAATCGGATTTTTGGCTGCAGGTTCTCATTTTCATTGAAGTCAATCTTTAAAATATTGGTTTTCTTATTTCTTTGCTCCCAGGGTGCACGCTGATGGTTTTTCCTGCAGATGCAATGCTTATTTTTTTTATTCCTACGAATTCTGGCTAGAAATTCAAAAGTAGTAGAAGGAATATTTCTTAATTCTCTTAGAATGACGGAATATTTTGGGTTGGAAAGGACCTTTAAAGGCCATCTACTCCAACCCCCTTGCCACTGGCAGGGATGGCTTTTATGAGATTCACACTGAATTGTGTTAGTGAAATAAGTTTTCCTTATTTTCCATTCCTGCCATTCTGTTGACTGCTGCAAATCTGATCAGCAACTGATTTTCTGTTTTCCTCCAAGGCCCTGATTAAATCTCTGAGCAGCCTGGAGCTGCCCATCAATTCCTGCAGGGCCAGGATTGCTCCGCGGGCTCCCGCCGGAGCCCAATCACCGCGACAGCGTTAATTGTTTAAAGACCGGGCTATTGACCGGGTATTTTTCAGCTTTTTTAGTTAAGAAACTGCGTGGTATTGACTGAAATCCTGAGTCGATGATGCCGGTGCCGTTCCCCTGCCACCAGCCGGGGTGACTCCCTTCCATCAGGGAGCTCGGTGCATTATTTGTGCTCAAGGAGCTCCCAGCGGCAGCTGTTCCTTTATTCAGGATCATTATTTACCTCCCTTTTTACCCTTTCCATTGCTCAAATCAATTTTTCTCAGATCAGCAACGAACTATATTTTCTAGACAATCCTTCCCCATCCTTTTCAAAACACTGATAGATTGTCCCTTTTCTTCCCATCTTTCTGCTTTCCCTGCCATTCCGTTTTCCCTGTTGTTTCCTAACAGTTCAGAAGCCCTTTATTTCCACGGGTGCTGTTGTGAAAAACAAAGTTCACGCTTTAGAATTTTTAAGAAGTTTACTAAGGGATAAAATAAGGGACAAAGAAAGAAAAATATCCAGCGCTGGGGTGTCTCTGGCCAGTTACCCAGAGAGCACCCCGTAGGCTGGAAAGTGTTATCTTTATTCTATATGTCTCTGAGATTCATGCATGTGCGTGTGGCTTTTTTATCCCAGCTTCCTTGGAAACAGGGGACACTGGGGCACTGGCACAGGGCTCAGCCCATGGCTGGGGACACATTCCCAGGGCCTGAAGGGGCTCCAGGAGAGCTGGAGAGGGACTGGGGACAGGGATGGAGGGACAGGAGCCGGGGAATGGCTCCCAGTGCCAGAGGGCAGGGATGGGTGGGAGATTGGGAATTGGGAATTCCTGGCTGGGCTGGAATTGCCAGAGCAGCTGTGGCTGCCCCTGGATCCCTGGCAGTGCCCAAGGCCAGGTTGGACACTGGGACAGTGGGAGGGGTCCCTGCCCATCCAGGGGGGCTCTGGGTGGGATTTAAGCTCCTTTTTAACCCATGTGATTCTCTGTGCTTTTAACCCTCAGCCACCCGTGGCAGGATGCAGAGAGGAGCCTCGGGAGCCTCCCATTCCCAATCCAAGGGAATGTCCCTGATCCAAGCCCATCCTCGGCCCCCTGCCTCCTCCCCGTTCCCATCCTGCCGCAGGGCGGGGACGGCCCGGTTGGGATTTTGGATTCTGGCTGGGAACGCACAAAGAGGAGAGGGGCCGGAGCTCCCGGGGCCGGAGGCAGGGAGGGCTCAGCGGTGCCCGCGGAGCTCTTTGGGACTCCTCTGAACCGCAGCTCCGCAGCCCGGGGGCGATGGCCCGGCCCGGCCCGGCCCGGCCCGAGCGGGAGGTGCCGCGGGCGGTGCCCCCTGGCCCGGGCTGCTACCGCAGCCAGGCAGAGCAATGCCCACGTTCCCTTTTCCCACTCCAGCGCTCCTCATCTGCTGAGTGGGTGAACTTCCCAAACCAACTGAGAACAAGAGATCTCATCTGGCTTTTTGCTGACCGAGATGGAGAATTGAAGTCATTTTAGATCCAGCCTTGATGTTTCAGGTTTCCAGACCAGGTAGTTTTCAACAGCATTTGGTTTTTCTTTCCAGCGGCAGATGCAACAGTGCCGGTGTTGCTGGGGGTGCCCGGGGCAGCCCTGGGGACACCCGGAGTGGGGAACTGGGGTGTGGGGGAGAGCCCAGCCCTGCCCTGCTCCCCCCAGAGCTCCCTGTGCCCTCCTGCCTGAGCCCGGCAGCACTTCCAGGGCGTCGAGGGATGGCAGACAGCGGCATTCCACCTGTCCCTGAAGGGTTTTTGCAAAACTTGCCTTTTCAGTGGCCATTTACCGTCCTTGAACCGGGATTTCCTGAAAACATCGAGGAGAGGCTGCAGCAAAGCCAAGTAATGACACTCATGGTGGAGCTCAGCCACAGGTGAGAAATAACTTTCCAGTTCCATGAATTCAAAGTGCTTCTCAACCAGACAACAATCTTAATACATTCTGTATATTTTTTTGACTGGTTAAATGTTTTCCAAACATCAAAATTTTTAGTTTGTGCCTTAAGCTACAGCTGAAAGTTTGGAACACATTTCCAAACTGGAAAGAAAGGGTGGACTCTAATCTTGGAGATCATTTCCAAGCTAAAGGATTCTGTGATTCTGTGATGTGAGATTAAAAAGTTGTGAGGTTTGTGATCACCTGTGCTCCTGATAGCCCGAAGCTTCTGGCACAGGATCATAGACTGGAACAAAAAATATGCTTTTAAAATTAACCAGAAATTAAGTAAATGAGCCAGCCCCACACTCTTTTTAAAGCCGCCTCTAAAGGAAAACAAATGAAATGTTTGTAACTGAGGATGTGCTGGAGCCTCTCCCCAGGTAATTTTTGAACGTTGTCTTGTACAGGAGAAATTCGTGTTAGTGCTGATGATAATAGACCTGCAGAGCAGTAAATGGATTTCTGTGCTATTTTCCACCTGAAAGGATGACCCTTAGAACTCAACACCCTGAACAGCGAGATGGTTATTGGAAAATGGGGATAAGGAGGTGCTTCTGCTGCACGGCAGAAAACGGGTGATTCAGGGGGAGCTTTCCAGGGGAGCGCTTCAGCCTGGCTGCCTGTGGAGCTGGGTCGGGATTTGGCCGCCTGGGAGGCCCCTTTGGCCGGGCTGTGCTGGGTGGAGAGGGATGGGAGCCCTGCCCCGAGCTCCAGGGCTGGGAAGCTGGGATGGGAACAGCACAAAGAGCAGGGGCAGAGAGGTGTGGAACAGGTGCAAGTTGGGTGGGTTTGTGACTCCTCACTTCTTCTGGCACCTCTGAGTTTGGTATGGACCAGCCCCTCAGGGATTCTTGGGGGCCAGAGCATGGCCAGAGCAGGGAATGGAGCTGGGAAGGGAATGGACAATCCCTGAGGGAGCTGGGAAGGGAATGGAGAATCCCTGAGGGAGCTGGGAAGGGGCTGGAGAATCCCTGAGGGAGCTGGGAAGGGGCTGGAGAATCCCTGAGGGAGCTGGGAAGGGGCTCAGGCTGCAGCAAAGGAGGCTCAGGGGCCCTTGTGGCTCTGCACAGCTCCTGGCAGGAGGGGACAGCCGGGGGG
>VWYI01044871.1:128030-140107 GCA_013399455.1 Anthoscopus minutus | reverse complement strand
CTTCCCTGGACCACAGAGGAATCTGGGTACCTGTGTTTCAGATATATATGATGATATATAGATCTCTTTTTATATATTTATATGAATATATATAATCATACAAATAATACATTTATTTAAATAGCTGTATTTGGATACATAGTTGATTAATACTGGAGAATCCCAGATTGGTTTGGGATTCTCAGATTGGGAAGGGACCTCAGAGCCCATCTCATTCCACCCCTTGCCATGGACAGGGTCACCTCCCCTGTCCCAATTTTACTCCAAGCCTTTTCCAACCTTGCCTGGAACACTTTTTTTTGTCAGAACCAGCCCTATCAGCACTGCCAACTTCTCCAGAGGTTGAATGTTACCTCCTCCCTGCAATTTCATTTTTTGGCTAAGACCTTTCCCACCCTGAGGAAGGGATCTCCAGCTCCTTCATTCTGCTTCCCCTAAGCTGGAAAAGGCAATTTCAGCACCTCAGTGAAGAGCTGTGGATTCCCAAAGATTTGGGTGTTGCAGTTTTGTGTTTGAACCTAGGAAATAAAAAATAGTAATTCACCCTCTTAACTTTTCTTTCCAATCCACAGTGAGGGACCCTACTTCCAATTCCTGCCTTTAGTTCCACCCCTAAAAACAAATATTGAAACACCTCCTGGCAGTGAAACTACAACAAACAGACACAGGAAGTTTTAAATAGACAGCTTAGTAATAGATCTGAGGAAAATTAAATCTCAGAATCCCTTAGGATCTGACAGGCAGACAAGCCAGAATGACTGTAAGAGGCACCAGGAGCAGATAATGCCAGGAAAAGAAACTGGATTGATGAAAAATCCTTAGTCATGGAGCTGTCAGTAGGAAGGGAGTGTTCCCAGGACCCCAGAGAGAACAGACCCAGACACAGACAAGGCTGGAGAGATGAATCAGTGCCTTCCATCTGTGTTTCATCCCTCCCCTTCCCCAGGGACCTGAAACAGAGAGGAATTTGATGCTTCCCAGCCCAGTTCCAGCAGCAGCTCATGGCTGGCAGTCTGTGCAGGGCCAGGCACAGCCCCACTGCTGCCACGTGGGAGCCTCGTGCTCCAGTGGCTGGGAATGCATTTCCCAACAGTCCCAGAGCATTCTGGAGGCTCAGTCAGAGCAGGAACAAACCCTCTACAACTGCAAAACCAGGCAGCTGCAGCCTGACACAGTGCAGTTCTGCAGGAGATAAAGCACTTCCTTTTTTCCAGCTGAAAAGTTCCCAACTAAAGCATCACACTATTTATTGCAGAATTTTTTTCCTCCCTGAAGGAATTATCACAGCTGTAGGTGGCAGAGGGTAGCAGCAGGAATGGGAATGTGCTGCTGAATGTTGGATGCTCTGATCCCCAAATCCTCAGGCCATTTTTTTTCCCTGTTCAAACACAGTCTGCTTACCAAGCTCAGACTTCCCAAACACACAAGTTTGTCTATCAGCCTTGCTCAGTCACCACAGTGCTCCCAAATCATTCCAGCCCTGGCTTTTAGGCAACAAACATTGGGAAATAAAGCAGATGCAGAACCAGGACTGTGCTTGCACAACCTCTGTGCTGCTGAGACAGGAGAGAGACAGCTGCACAAACCACCCTGACTCCCACATGGAAAACCTTAAAGCACCAGGAAGAGTTTCCTTAGCTGAGTCTAAGGTTTTACAAGAGCTGAGGTGAATCCTTTAAGTCTTGATCCCATTATGGGCAGTGTCCTGGGCCTCAGTTTTCAAAGACAAATCCAATTTTTATCTCAAATGATGCCACTACTGCCTTGCAACAGCGACTACTCCTTGAAAACCAGCTTGAGGATGTTCTAGATAGTTCAGCTTGAATTAATTTGTGTTCCTAAAGCACATTTCTAGTAAATACATACTGAGAACAAGGTGAATTTTAGCAAACTTTTTCTTTACTAAAGTCTCTTGTTATAAATTACACAAATAACTTTATAAACAAATCCCCCCCCGCTTGCATTTTGTTTAAAGTAATAACTTTATATCATACAAATAAAGAAATTTCAAGTATGAAAAGTGCATTATTGCAATAATACCTCTTTGCAAGTCCAAAAATCTTGGTTTAGAATAAAACTGTAAAGTGTAAAAAAGGAGTAAAACAATCAGTGCCATCTATTCATTCAAGAAGTCCAACATCTTAAAAATGATGCTTAGTGTGTTGCAGAGGCAGATTTACATCTGAAAGCAACATGTAATTGAAAAGAAGCTATGTGTGTTCATTGTTTTGCATTAATTTGTGGTTTGTTTTTTGTTTTTTCCCCTCATTTCCTTCACCTTTCTTGGCAGGAATTCTCACTACAACCAGTGCTTGTCCCCAGCCATCACCCATTCTGTGCTGCTGCCACCTGCATGGTGCCAAGCTCCTCATCCTCCTCGTGCACCCGCTTCAAACTTCCTGCAGGAGGCAAGAGGCAACTTCAGCCACGGGAAACCAGGATATTTGAACACTTCACACTGAAGGTTAAACTCAGCTTGCACACCAAAATCCCAAGAGTTTGGGATTCTGCTGCTAAAGGTTTGCTTAGAAAAAAAAAAAAATCACCTCACACCCCCAACAGCAGGAGAAGCTGCTCACCTGTGCTGCCAGGTGGGACTGAGAGGGATCTCTCCAGCTGCAGAGGTGACATCATCTGGATGGTTAATTTTGCTAGATAGATGGCTTCATATTCCTGGAAAGGTTCAAAAACGTTGATTGGAATTACTTTGGCATAAAGCTTTGTAAGGATGAGCAGGGTTAATTCAGAGTATCTCATATTCAGGCACAGATTTGGGAGAAGGAGAATTTTTTTGTTGCTTTGACATGAATGACAAAAACCATCAGGAAATCAGAGGAAAAGTTCAAGGATGACTGAAGAAATGGCTTTAAGGAACAAACAACATTTCCTCTGCAGCTGCTTCAGCACCAACCAAGACATTTCAGAGTCTCTTAATCACTGCACAAACCAGGATTTTTGTTTCTCCTCCATTCCTGGATGTGCTTTGTCCAAAGCAAAACACAGTCTAAGGAACTGAGGTGCCCACTCATCTTCCTCCCAAGCTTTACTCCAGCTCCTGACATTTCCTTGAAGCACATTAGTGTAAATGTCTGTTTGGCAGGAAGATGATTCATTAAATGGCTTTGGAGCTATGATCAGGAATTAAAAAAAAAAAGTCACCTGAAGTTGATGGACAAATCCAGCATTAGGATTAATACAGAATCTTCTTTCTTGGACATAAGTAAATGCATCCCTTAAAAAGAGGAGAAAACATTTCAGTGAAAAAGATATAAAAGTCTTTGTGTCAGTTTGAGTCTTCCTTCAGATTATCAATTTTTCAGAAACTGCCAGAACTGGTTTTTACAACTAAAATTGCTTGGCCAAAGCAGGAAGCAGCAGTTGTACAATTCTGTTTGCCCACCCCAGTGCTCAGCTCACTTTCCTGTTCAATACAGGCTCAGAACAGCCCCTGGGGCCTCTCCCAAGGTTTTATCCATGGATGGAGGCTGGTGCCCTGAATTCCCTGAGCAGCAGGTGCCTGATTCTTAAACAAAAAAAAAAAAAGGGTGTAAACACAACTGCAGTGAATTAAAATGGAATTATCAGCCCCTGGTAAAGTCTTAGGTGTTAAGGCACTAAGACTGAGTGAAAACAACAATTCCACTTCCCTCCATTATTCACTCACACCACCTGAATTAAAACCTGATTAGCTCTTCTTACCTGTACTTCACCCCAAATGTTTCCATTATGTATGCAATAACTAAGGCAGCACTGGAAAAAAAACCAAACAAAAATTAGTAAAATATCTTTCAATTGTTTAAAAATATTTGTATCAGGATGGATCATTTCCTACCTTCTAGAAATCCCTGCGTTCCCATGGACAAGAACTTTTCCTGAAAAGGAAAAAAACCAAAAACAAACCCAAATTTATTGGTATAAACTGAATCAAATTCTTGGAAATGTAGTTTTCCCTTGGCAGCAGCAAGGCACATCCAAGAAAAACAGGTGTTGTCTTCCCTGACCCTGAATTTCTACCCACACTCTGTCCTTTGGGACACAGGAACTGGGATTGGCCCAGTTCAGCAGAGTGGCCACAATGCAGATTTCAGGTCCTGCACTGGAGAGGGGACAAGAGATTAAAGTTTCATGCACAGAACTCAGCTGTGTTTCAAGTGAATAAAACCCAAACCCTAGAGATTGATTTTTCCAGTTACAGGCCAAAGGAAAGAACACTTTGCTCTGAATTTGTCTAATAGAGTTCAAATCAAGTAAAATAAACCACTCAAATTTAAGAAAAGCTCATATTTAAGAGCCTCTAATACATATCCCTAAGTTAGTTTTAAAGCTTTAACAACACCTTTATAAATGAGGGGTAAGTTAATATAATTTTACCTCCACTTTGTAAACTTCCATCAATAAATTCTTTAGTCTGAAAAGAAAGAAAAAAAAAATACCAGACTCAAACTTTCAGATTATTTTAAGTGCAAGTACTAGTAACACCTAAATTTGGTGTGATTTTTATATCAGTCTTTATTTACAGTGGCAATAATGCACATTTACACAGATTTAAACCTCACTTCAACTGGACATTTGTATTTCTTTTGTACTTTAAAGTATTCCTAAAATTGTCAGTGCAAAACCAGTGAAGGCACTGTTGGGTTTTTTTTTGGTGGAAGAAGGAACAAAATTCTTTTATTCAGTTGAAAACTGAACTAAAATAAAAACACAAACCCATAGCTCAAAACCAGGGGTTTGTTTAATTTACAAGTCACTTCTTAATTCCTCTGCAGCAAATATGTTTTAAGACACTGTAAAACTTACTTACTATTTTGAAAATTTGATACAAGAAATATAAATATTCTTGGGCTCAAACAGAAGTTTCCCCCAGGTCAAGAACTCCAGAATTCCCCCATGACCAAATCTCTGTTTTGAGGCCAGTCTTGTTTAATTTTTATTTCTTTTTTTTTTTTAAATACCATAACAAGAAGCAGCTCTTACAACTCCACCTGTTTCCATACTCGTAAAAAGGAGTTAATTACACTTATTAAAGTGTCAATAACAAAGTCAAGAGCTGGCAGCACTTCCAGGTGCCTCAGGCTGAGTATCCCAAATGTGAAATTGGTATCTGTTAGTTCAGAAAAATCCATCTACTCACCATAGGGAAAAATCGGATTATATTCTCCACTGGATTATCTGCAATATCCAAGACTAAATACCTGCAATGAAAATTCAGTGTGAGTACACAACACCAGGGAGCTGCTACAACCCCTCCAAGCTGCAGGAGGAACCCAGAACAACCCCCTGGGGCTTCAATTCCTGCTCTAAACTCCAGAAATTCAATCAAGAACCAAAAATTCAATCAAGAACCAAAAATTCAATCAAGAACCAAAAATTCAATCAAGAAATTCAACCAAGGAAAGGAGTGAGGAATCTCCTCCAACACCCTCTGAAAGATTTCCCCTCTCAGAAATCCCCCAAAACTGAAAACATTTACTGCAAACTCTGGATGATTTTAATTTGCAGACTCAATCAGGATTAGTAAAATTCATGGTTTGGATTGAAAATCTTTCAGCACATTTTTCAAATAATTCTGACAACGTGAAAATATTTGGAAAGAGCAGAATGAACACAAAGGAATCTTGATCACTTCTCACCTAAATAACTGCTGGAAGTTTGGTTTAATAAAATTTGCTTCGATGTTTTGCCGTATGCATATTACATGGGTTATTCCATGTTTCTGGAGTATAGGTAGCTGTGGAGAAAGAAAAAAAAAATATCTTTTTTTAAATTACAGATCATCTATTAGACATTAATAAAAAGAAAAGCTGTACTTAGATACAGAATAGGGCTGTATCAAGAAAAATCTGAGGTGGTTTTCTAGAATTCAGAGCGTGCAAATGTTGTTTTTCCAAAAGAAAAAAAAAATGACAAAAAAGGAAGGTGTTTAATGAACTTGTTTATCTCTCCCCACCCTCTACTTTGCCTGAAATTTCAAGTCCCTACATGAGGGAGGAATTTGCAGCCAGCAATGGATTCTTGCTGGAATCAGACATGAAAAAAAAGATCATTTAAACCATGAGGCAAATTTGCAGAGCCTGAGCAGTGCTTGACTTTATTGTAGATTGAATTTTCCTTGTTTTCATGTCTATGTGTAAGTGACCAGTTCTATTTGTCTTGCAACAATTTAGCAAAGGAAATAGAAATTGATATAGTGTCTCAAATGGCTTAAATTTTCTAAAAAAATTTTATTTAAGACTCAATTTTAATACAAATAGCTCAAACCATCCCACAAAGGCACCACATATTCCTTCCACTCTGGCATTTTTCACATTCTAGCACCTCTATAGATACACTCCAGCAGATCTCCACAGTAACAAATCAAATCACCACAGCAAAGCTTCCCTGTGAGAGAATATTCTGAAAATCATACCTTGCTTTTCATAGCTGAAGAATATGGGCCTAAAAATAACCCAGGTAAGATTTCCTAGGAGGGAGGAGAAGAAAAGATATTTAATATCAACTCCAAATGATTTGAAATAACACATTTCACTCAGAACATGGCCATGGACACAAATAATTTACATATTCCTGAAATGTATCATCAATGTCATTCATAACAGAACAAGGAAAAAAAAATTGGTTTGGCAAGATAAAAGAAACATGACCTTGGTACTGCAGAACCTGTTTTGGACCAGGAATAAAGTCCTTGGTATGGACTAAGTTCCAGGTTGATTCCTGAATCTCACCCAGATCAAGTGAAGGGAACTCTTAACGTGGTTTATAATCCTGTCTTGTAATTAATTCCAAATTCCTCTCATTAAATGAGGTACACACATGGAAATTCTTCAAGCTTTGGCCTAGCAGTGGGAAAATATCATTTTTAACCATTTATCTCCCCACCAATGAAGATGTGCAGGTGAGTAGATCTTGTGCAAAGGTTTGACTGACACCATGGCAGGAAAATTTTAATTGTCCATCCCAATGGAGAATACTTCCAAGTTTAAGGTAGACTGCAAAGCTCTGATACATTTTCAGTAATCATCTAAAAACATTCAAAAAGACAAAAATGTGATATTTGGGGGATTTCTGTTTTAGTAGCTGCACAGAGATGCAAACACACCTGTATGGGAAGCTGGCAAATCCTCATCTTAATTAACTAATTAATTCTGCCTCCCATGGTGCTGCCTGACACTTTGACTGATTTTGATACCAGCTCTTTTTTCTCCTCATTAAATGCTCCGTGGGTTTTGCCTCAAACACTAAATAAAAGTGTCCTACCTGCATCTCTCTCCTCATGGGATAGGTCCAATCCTAAAAAAAAAAAAAAACCAAATAATTAAAAATAATTATATATACAACAGAGAAAAACATTCAGGCAGAGATGTGTACATGCATTTTATAGAAAATAATCACAAGTTCTGTACAAGCTCCCTGCTACCTTTCTACATGGATGCCAGAAGCACCTAAGTGCAAGGAATATTTGGAAAGTTAATGTGAAGAAACCTCAGGTACTCTAGGAAGAATCTTTAAAGCTGGAAAAGATCCTTATCAGCTGTACATCCTCAGATTTCTGCTGAGAAACTTCCCTCTGAAGTGAGGAGGGAAAAAAGAGAAAGGAAAAAAGCTTTAGAACATTCTGTACTGGTCAGAGAAGCAAAAGAATTCCTTTGGCTGATGCATTCCTGCAGCCACTGAAATAACAGAAGATAACAAGGGTAACTCCCTTAAAATCCACTCTGCCTCAGGATTCAGCTTGAACAATTCCAGAAATCTGTGACCACAGCAAGCCATTAGCGAGCCCCACTATTCCCCATCCCACCGGAAACTGGGAAGGCTCCTCTCACAGTAAATAAAAAACTCCTGTCCATGACCCTGCTGGTCATTTCCAACCCTGGAGCTGGCAGGGCTCAGCTCCCATTCCCAGCTGACCATTCACCCCCAGAACTGCCCCAGGATCAACATTTCCATCCTCTGCTCCATTCTGCAGCTTTGCCAAAGCCAAGCAGAAAACTGCTCAGGCACAGACTATTCCTGTCTCTCCTTCCCTACAACTCCCACTGGCCTCTATTAACAGGCTCTTACTCATTCCTTGACCCTCACACATGAAGGAGTTGGAGCTGAGAACCCAGTTACCATCTGGAGGTAAAAAAGATAAAAAAAAAAGGGAATAGTCAAATATATCCAACAGGCTGCATACATTTATTTACATAACTCTGTTGTTTGATTCACACACACACCGGCAGCTCAGAAAAAACTCCTCCTGTGTTCTGATGTCCTCAAAAGTATGGGGAAGTTAAACTCCAAATATTCCAGCTGGGAAGGGAGGTCTGGATTACAAAAGGAAGGATCTCTTAAATTGCAGCACTGTTCACTCAGCACCTACACTTGTCTCAGTGGTATTAATTTCATATTAAACCTCTTTTTTACCAACACAATAACAATTCTGTGCTTCCCTCAGACACCCCCACAGTGCACAGGGAGGATTTTCCAGCTCTTGGTAGTGGAATTAAGAAGGATTTTAGTATCAGGAAAGTTATTCTGGAAAAAGAAAGCAAACAAACAATAAGCCACTCCAGAGAATCCTTTGGATAGCACCTGAAGTGGCAGCACAAACAGGGAAATAAAATGCACTGAAATGGGCTTTGCTGAAGACACACAAGCAGCTAAATCACTTCTGCATGTTCCAGCTGGAATAATAAACTCCTGGAGGAAGAAAGGAGAAATGCTGTGACAAAAGGATGATATTTACAGAACTGTATCCTTTGAAGGGTGGCCTGAGAGGGTTCAGCACAACCCTGCTGGCTTGCTCTGTACACAAAAGCATCATTCAACCCTCAAAAGGCCAGAAAACCCCAGGTCTGTCCAAGCTTAAAACCAAGCTTAAGAGCAATAAAAAGCTCAAGCTGTGCTCCAGGAATATGAAAGCACTTTAGTGGGTTTATTACTGTTTGTAAAATTTAGAAATCTTAATCTGGAGCACAATGAAAAAAACAAATTCATCACTCTTTTGGCTTAACAACACATTGCAAATATTCCTTTCAAATGCGTCAGAGGCAGGAATTTTTTAGCCCCAGAGGCAGGAATTTTTTAGCCCCAACAGCTGTAAACTTTGCAAAATAAATAGGTAAGAACTGAGCAATGCAAGTCCAAAGGGAACCAAACCACAAGAGACAGCACAGATGTTCTGAACAAGAAAAAATATCACTACAGGCCCCAGACATTGGTCTTCAGTGCCCTCCAAGAAGCCAAAAAGGTACAGTTTCCAATGGTATTTAGTCTGCAAAACAACCCTGAAAGACAGTGTTTACAGAAAACATTTAATCTGAGACAAGTACACAAACTTCTGAAAGAGTGATTTTGGCGACTGCTGACAGCTCTTCAAGGCTTTCAAAACCAACAATGCCAGATTATTCAAATGTTATGCAAAGTTATGTAAAAAATCCAATCTATCAATGGAGACTGAAGCCAGGCATAGGTTCCATTTTAAGAAATTCATTCATCAGCCAGGTTTTCCACACTGTCTGGAGCACCCAGCAGGCAAATAACAATTGAAAGCTTCTCTTTTGATCAGATCAAATGCAAGAATTTTGCTAAGAAAACAAAGGGTGATGCCAGAGGTGGAGGGAAGAACAGCATTGTTCACTGCCAAGGATTTGGGAGGTTCTCCAGAACAAGTGACAAACTCACTGGAAGTCTCACTCATCAATACTTGCAAGACACCAAAGAGATGGAGTGAAAAAAATAATCCATAAAGCTCCAAAGTTTTAAAGATGAGCCACTCCCCTCATTGAGATCTCCTCAAACATGCAGGAGAAGGGGGAATAAAGCACATTCCAAAGCCCTCCCCTCTCCATCCACAGCTGAAATAAATAGAAGTTATGAATTAATAGGTAAGATTTGTCTACACTACAAAAAGCTTCTTGGGATCCAATATCAAATACATCACAAGCAGCTCTGCCAACAGTTTGGGTTATTTTCTCCATATCTTGCCACAGCTACACCTGTTCTTCCTTAGAACAGTTTAATGGCAAAAAGTGACTTGGGAGTCTTTCTGTAAGTGACCTTGACCAGGACTTTATCTAAAAAATTTATATTGTGATTTTTGAAATAAGTTTACCAGCCCTGAGATTGAGACTCTGTACCAAAGCGAAGAGTGTGGTTTTCAAACACAACAGCCAAGCTGCATATGCCTCTCCAGAAGGAATGCAGTGAAATGGATCCACGTGACAGCTTCACTGGTCCCTCACTGACAGCTGAAGTCTGCAGACCCATCAGATTTTCACACATAAAAGGTGCAGTCCCAGCCTTTGTCAAAGCTCAGCTCTGGCTGAAAAGCAAGCCCAGTTAGGATGGTTCAACTCCTGCTGCTTTATGATTAGAGCCTGGAAACCACAGGCTGGCCCAGGTGAAGGGAGAACTGTCAGAGATGGTGCAAAAACCACCAGGAAAAGAAATCAAATCACTAGTTAGAGGAGATGACAGCAGGAAGTCTCTTCTAGATTTTTCACAGCTGCTTTTCACCTGCTCAGCATCCCCCACCCCCTGCAATGACCCCTCCTGCTTCCCAGACCATCACTCAAATCCTCTGGAAAAGCTGCACACATCTCCCAGTAAAACCTCCCTGACCACTCCAGGTGTCCAATCCTTTCCCAACTCCCAGACTGCTTTTCTGTTGCTGATTTAGAGCATCACTTCCCTCTCCACACAGATTTCTCTTCCTGTCACAATTCATCCCAGCAGGACTCCTGCATGATGGATTGTGCATCTCAAACACCCAGGGCTGGCAGAATCCTCTTGCCTTGAAGCTGTTTCCACTCTAACACTCCAAGCCTCTCCTCCAAAGCTGAAGGTTCTCCCACAAGTTGTGAAGTTGGAGCAGCAGAAACTGCTACAGCAGCACCAGCCAGGGGCTCTGACCTGCTCCAGTTCTGCCTCTGCTCTGGCCAAGAGAGTTCCTGGCTCTGCCTTTAACCACTGCACAGAAAATTCAAATTACAGCCCGGCCCTGTTAGATCAGAGCACTCTGAGGGAAGGATTGCATCACCTGCCAGCAGCACCATCATCCCCCTGCCCAGGCTGCAGCTTGGGCTGGAGCTGGGTCCTGCTCCCACAACAATCACCTGCACACAAAGGCTTTAACTCCCAGGCAGCTTTAAGTGTCATTGACACGACAAAATGAGAGCACACCTTGGCTTTGAAAGCATTTTACACATTATTTCACCTAGCCCAACAAACTGGAGGAGAGGGATGTTATCAACAAAGACCTGCACAAAAATCTAAACCAATTTGTAAAATAGAAAACGGCAGAAGAAACCTTGAAAGAATAAAGCAGTAGCAGAGAACACTCACTTGCCAAATTTTAGTAAGAAAGCAGACAAACTAGATGAGGCACTGAAAGAATTCCCAAGGAAAATATCTGAGTATCACTGAAACCTGTCACATTTATCACAGTGAAATGTGGTACTTAAGAGCCTCAAAATCAGCTACAAACAGGAGTGAAGTGAAAGGTTGTGTCTCCAGTTTCAGTCATGCTTCCTGTCCTTGGACAGTTATATTAAAAATATGGGGGCTAATATACAAATCGAATTATTTCAGTTGGAAGGAACCTACAACAATCTTTTAGTGCAAACTACCTGACCAGTGCACGCCCAAACACATAATTTCCTTCCCCAGGTAGAAATCTTGGTGCAAGTTTATAAAATACAGAAAATTAACACCAAATCCTGTAATTCCCTGAAGGTGTGAATGCTGCACTACCATGAGCAGAGCTTAAGGAATGTTTGGGCAGTGCTGCTATTCCATGAGGGCTGGAGAAAGGGGCAGGAGAAAGGCTGAGGTGACATTGCCACCCTTGCACAGCTGTTCCAGCCCACCACAGCCAGGAAATGATGCAGGGATGGAAGCAGCTTTACAGGGAATTCTGTGTCTGTCAAGAGCACTCAGACACGGGGAAGGCCCCACCAGAGACATTTTTGCTATTGAAAAGACAAAGAAATGAATGGGGAAAGGAATGGGGAAGGGAATGGGGAAGGGAATGGGGAAGGGGAAGGGAATGGGGAAGGGAAAGGGGAATGGGGAAAGGGGAATGGGGAAAGGGG
>VWYI01044871.1:109471-127741 GCA_013399455.1 Anthoscopus minutus | reverse complement strand
AATGGGGAAGGAAATGGGGAAGGAAATGGGGAAGGAAATGGGGAAGGAAATGGGGAAGGAAATGGGGAAGGAAATGGGGAAGGAAATGGGGAAGGAAAGTTATTTTAGCAGAAACATAAGCCACAGAAAAAGACAGAAGGTAAAACTAAAGGAAAAGCAGAAATAGAAAGTAGAAACAAAAGTATTCCTATTTGCCCCATTCTCTACCACTGCTCCTAAAGACACCTCATTAAATACCATCAGCACACAAGATCAGCAGCACTGATAGAAACTTTCATCAGATAATTTTTTTTTATCCCAATAAAACTGGAAGTAAAGCAGTGGAGGCAGAATCCCTTCAGCTCACAGGAAGCACAAAGCCAAGTGCCTGGAATGCCACGCTCACACAGATTATCAGAATTGTTTATAATGGTGCAGCAATGGCCTTTTTCATGCTCCTCCTTTTCTTAATTCATGAGTTGGGCTATACTGAGATAATCCTCCTTTAGCTAAAGAACCCCAAACATGCTTTAATTCCCAAATTCTACAAACTGCTCTGCTGAGCCTGTGTGGATCCCACCAGGCCTCCCCTGGGTGGGAGGCACAAATTAATCAGGACTGAGAGACTGCTGAACTTCAGCTGCCACAGAGCACTTTTCTGGTTTATGCAAAGCAGTCTGATAGTATCCCACAGAGTTGTGATCAAAATCTGTCACCTGATTTACATTTCCCAGCACAACACAGCATTTGTTCTCCATTTTTTGGGCTCTATTATGTGGGCAGGTAAAATAATTCTAATGATACAGGCTTCCTACTTATTTTAAAGAGTCTGCAGAGGAGGGGAAAAGCTGTGTTTTAAGGGGTTTATTTGTGTTGCCTATCAAAAGTGAGAGTAAAAAAAAGTTTAATGGATTTGTTCCACCTTTAGATGGGTTGCATCACTTCATAGTTAAAAAAAAAGCAGTCAGAAATACATTAGCATTTCAGACTAAATATAGCTGTCAAAAATGTAAATTTCTTTTTAAGAAAAACCCCATGTGCTAAAAAGAACTCAGCTTTTATGCATAATAAAAAGGCAGATATGTCTGCTTCGTCAATAGGCTGCTAATTTAATTACAAAACCCATGGAGAGACCTAAAATTTTAAGTACATCACGAATACTTGGTTTGCTCAGCCTGATTGCAAGCAAATATGTTTTAACAAAGAAATAAACAGCTTATTGTTGCTGTGTTCTCATTATATATATCTTAGTTATTTTCTTTTTTGTTTAAAATTTAATAGGAAAATAATTTCTATTAAATTCCTTCAATTATTCCAGTCCTTACTGACCTTCTTACCAGAAGTACTAAGATATCCCAGCACTAATAAGCCAACATGTACTAATTGTTATTAACCTGACCCTTTTTAATGGGTTTTCAGCCATATTTTTTCCTCCCAGTATAAACATGCAGCACAGAACTTATCAAATTTAAGAAGGTTTGAGACCTGACCTTGGAAAATGTGCTGATTTTAGGAAAAAAATACAAAAATCCAAGCTTAGAAATGGTTCCACATCACATATAATCACTATTATTCATAAAACTGAGATATTCACTATCACCAGACTGTAAAAGAACACAAAGTTCACAGACATTCCCAGTATAAACCAGAAAAGTTTGCCAGAATGATGAGTTCCAGGTTTTCCAGCATTTTCCAAGCTCCCAAAAGTATCAACAAGACAAGAGGTTTAAAAATCCAGCAATCCCAAACACCACACTATGGATTAGGGACAGGGCAAACAACATCCAGGCTGGAAAAGTGACCTATTTATCCAGAGCACATCCCTGCAGCCTGCCCCAGACAATCCAGGCTTTCTCCCCTCAACACTTCTCCATGTGCCAGGAAGGAATGGGATACTCTGCAGCCAACCAGTGATTTGGCTTTATTTTTAATTATTATTATTAAAGCTGTGATATGGTTATGAGTGTCAGCTGGGAGAAGGGAGCTGGGGGTGGCACTCAGGACTGAGTTAAAGAAGTGACAAAGCTGCACTTTTGAGCAGCAGGGATTCCCCAAGTTCTCCCTCCTCCCATCCCCAGTATCTTGAAATCAAATCTGCCAAGCCAGCATCAAACCATCCATCACCAACTCCCTGAAATATTAGGGATTACTCCTCATTAAAGAGCCTCCTTCAATGCACAAGAGAGGAGCTTCTGCTTTCCAGGAAAATCGACATTTTGTGGGTAGAATGATTTTAGTTTCCTGTTTGCTTTTCCAAAGCACTGTCTTAAGAACTGGGTTTAAGTCTCCTAAACTTTGCTTTTAACATGTTACCTCCACAAGAACTTTGACATTCACCAATGGCTTTCACTCTCCTTTTTCCCTCCCACATACTCCAAATACTTGTTATCTTGTATTCAGAGCTTGCAATTTATTTACATGATCCTGTATTTAGATCAAGCCAGACACAAATGTAGCATATTGAAAAGGAATTCTTACAGTTTTTAGAATCAGTTCTTGAAAATCCCTACTATGGGAAGTTCTAACACACTACACATTGTATTATTTAGAGCTAGCCCACAACAAAAAGTCAAAAATAAAAGCTACTCTGAAAGACACTGTATTACAATCTCAGTTCTCATCAGTTAAGAGTTGTTAGACTGGCAGCGAGCTCTGGTTTCATTTTTATTTTAACCCCAAATTTCCTCTTTAGCCGTTTGAGATGAAAACCAACACAGGCTAATTTATTTAACCATTCCCAGACAAAACTGGATAACAGAATTGGTTTCTCCAGAAAGAAAAGCTATTTTAAAACAAACAAATTATAAACTTCACAAGGTAGTAGATGATTTTGTCGAGATACAAAGTAATTACAACTTTGTGGGAACAACTAAATGACTTTTAACACCTCCAGAGCTCTGAAGCAATGGGGGGAGCATTAAATCCTGACAAGAAAAACAACAAAAAGAGTCACTCCCATATTTCAGGTAATTCAGCACCACAACAGCATTGAGCAATGCTGTTCAGACAGAAATAAACGCTGATGTCTAGAAACGCATGACAATCTACAGACGTCTGAAGAGCTCAGACACTCTCAGCTTCCCTCACGCAGGCTGTGACATTTCGCATGAAATATCTGAGGCCGCCAAAGCCGGGAGCCGGGCGGGGAGGGGACACTCGGGGATGTTTGTGACACACAAAAACAAACGAGCAGCGTCCAGGGTCAGCGCCGGGGAGCTCAGCCAAGCTCCGAAATCAGACACCGAGCGCACGGCTCAGTCGGAGCGCACATTGCCACCTGTCCTCGTCCGCAGAGAAGTCCTGGCTCTGGAACACCGTGAAAATACCTCCCCGATGGACTCACCCGAGAGCCGGATGGCTGCTTGTGGAGGAGCGGGGAGCTGGAAGGCAGCGAGAGCTTGGAAGGGACACGCAGGTAAACTCGGGCTGCTCGCACAGGGCAGCCAGCGGCACAGGGACACGACTGGGGCCTCACAAAGGCAGAGGGACACGCAGGGGGAGCGAAAGGGCGGGTAAGAGGCAGGTTGTGACACACTGAACGCAGAAAAGGGGACATAAAAAAGAGTGGGGGCCGCTATGGGTGGGCAAAAGCCGAAGGAGATGAAGCGGGGGGTACCCGTTCCCTGAACGTGAGGGTGGCGAGATTGCCCAAAGAAGCTGTGGCTGCCCCATCGCTGGAAGTGCTCAAGGCCATGTTGGACAGGGCTTGGAGCAACCTGGGATAGTGAGAGACTTCCAGGCCGGAGGCACCGAGGAGGGGAGATGCCGGAGGGCCGAGGGTCTGCGACGGCCAAGGAGGGAGCAGAGCCCGGCAGCGACCAGGGGAGGGAGGATGCGGTCAGTGATAGCATGGGGTGTCAGCAGCACAGGGCGGGACACGGACCCGCGGCCTGCGATAGATCCCAGCGGGAATCCCGCGGGAAGGGGCGCGGGAGGCAGCGCAGGGTGAGCAGGGCTGTGAGGGGAAGCCCCGGCGGGGCCGAGGGCCGAGCGTGTGCGGGGGGCCGGAACCGGAGCTCCCGCTCACCTCAGAGTCCTCTTTGGCCTGCGGCAGCGCGGGGAAGGCCGGCTTGGCGAGCTCCATGGCCGGGCGCTGTCCGGGCGGGGCAGGGCGGCTATTTGGGCAGCGGGGCCGCGGGCTCCGGCTCGGGAGCGGCAGGAGATGGAGGCGGCGGAGGAGGAGGCGGCGGCGGCGGCGCGCTCAGCCGCTCGCGCCCGGCCGCCATGCTGCTGCTGCTGCCGCCTCTTCTTCCCTCCTCCTCCTCCTCCTCCTCCTCTTCCCACCTCTTCCTCCGCCCCCTCTTCTTCCTCCCCCTCCCAGCCTCCTCCCCGCCCCCGAGCCTCGCTCTCCCGACCCCCGCCCCGCTCCGCCCTCAGCGCTCTGCCGTCCTCTCACGGGCAGCTGGCGCAGCAGTTTGTGTAATGGGATCGGTCGCAAGCTCAAATTCAGGGTAATTCACCCCAAAGTTTCAGTAACGAGCGCTTCGCCTGTTCAGGCCGAGCAGAGCCCGCGCTGCCGCCATGGCGCGGCCATTAGCGCTCCCCGTGCTGTCCCCTGACATCCCCGAGGGCTCCTTCTCCTCACACGCCCGCTTCCATCTTGGCTTTATCGCCCGTGAGAATGACGCTGCTGCCTCACATTTTAGCTGGCAAGGCCAAAAGTGTCATCTCTGGACTGCCCAGGGAGGTGGTGGAGTCCCCAGCCCTGGAGGTGTCCACGCCTGGACGTGGTCTCGGTGCTCTGGGCTTGGGACAAGCTGGGAATAAGTCAAGACTGGACTCGATGATCCCAGAGGTCTTTTCCAACCTAAATGATTCTAGGATCTCCAGTCAGCTCCTCTTTGTGGACGAGTGATGCCCTCAGACACCTCAGAGTTGGGGCAACAGCCTGTTTTCCTGCTTTTTGAGGTCCCATGCTCTGAGAACTCCAGGAGAGCTGAACAGGGACTTTAGACAAAGGATGGACGGGACACAGGGAATGGCTTCCCACTGCCAGAGAGCAGGGAAGGATGGGATATTGAGAAGAAATTGCTCTTTGTGAGGGTGGTGAAACCCTGGCACAGGGTGCCCAGAGCAGCTGTGGCTGCCCCTGGATCCCTGGAAGTGTCCAAGGCCAGGTTGGACAGAGCTTGGAGAAGCCTGGGACAGTGGAAGATGTCACTGACATGGTAGGGGGTTAGAATGGGATGGTCCTTAAGCTCCCTTCCAACTCAAACTCTTTTATGATTCTAGGAGATTTCACTTTAAGCTGTAGTTTTTTTCATTCCTTTGCCTTTAGGTGAACCAAAATGCTACACTGGTGTCACTGGAATTCCTGAGGGAAGAAGCTTAGTCAAAGCAAGCAAAGTCACTAGGTTGGTTGCTGAAATAAAATTGGAGGTGTCCTTTTGGAAATACTAGCCCTGGAATTTTAGAGTCTCAATTTTTATTTCCAGTGCACCTTTCTGCTGTTTTTACTAAATAAAACTCGGAGAAACCTTCAACAATCACGTTTCAGCAACCATTCCCTCAGCCAGAGGCTCAGCTCACTGTTTACATCACTGTTCTGCTTTTATTTCATGTTCTCATTGTTCCAGGCACACGGTCTGTATGAGCTGCACTCAAAAGGCTGTTGAAACTAAACCTGAGATTTGCATCTTTACACTCCTGACACAACCACAAAAGGGAGAAAGGTCTGTAACAGCCATATAAACAGGGAAATATTGTTGCCTGTTCTAACTGTTCTACACCTTACACCATCTGCTTTATCTGTGATGGGAAATAAAACTACAGCTGTTAAAATTGCCAGGGAGATACTGTGTGTTTCCTGGGAAGTCAAGAGCTAATCTAATGTACTTGCCTGTCAGCTGAGCAGTCCTACAGTAATCCAATTAGGATAATTAGAAGTAGCAAGAAGTGCAATTTAGTGCATTGCTGCTCCAGTCCAACATTAAGGTGAGCTGCACAGTGCAGGGGTCTATGTGCACCCCTCAGGGTGGAACTGCTTGGAAAGTAAAAAATAAAGCAGATGCCCTTAAAACCACCACCACCTTGTTTAGTTCTTGCAATAAATAAACACCAGCTCAAGTAAATCCTCTTTCCAGAATTCAGCAGCAAATGAGTGTGCCCAGGTGGGCAAAGCAGCCAAAGGCACCTGGCTTGTACCAGCCACAGAGAGGCCACAGGAGCAGGGCAGTGCTGGTCCCTGTGCTGGCACTGCTGGGGAACCTCCAGCCCTGGGGAGTTCTGGGGCCCTCATGGAAAGGACACTGAGGGGATGGAGCGTGTCCAGGGAAGGGAACAGAGCTGGGGAGGGGCTGGAGAATTGCTGAGGGAGCTGGGAAGGGAATGGAGAATTGCTGAGGGAGCTGGGAAGGGGCTGGAGAATCCCTGAGGGAGCTGGGAAGGGGCTGGAGAATCCCTGAGGGAGCTGGGAAGGGGCTGGAGAATCCCTGAGGGAGCTGGGAAGGGGCTGGAGAAGGAAAAATTTCTTCATGGAAAGGATTGTCCAGACCCCACCAGTCACTTCTCTCTCCAAGGGTTAGGCTGCCTCTGTTTGGTATAGAAGGCACAGGAGTCTAATCCTTATACTGGCAAAATGCTGTTTCTCAAACACAGAAGACACAAAATTCACCTCTCTGTGAGAGCTACACACAAAGTCCACCAGGATAAACAGTTTTGAACAGGTTTTATTCATAAACTGTTTGGGGAAAGGAGATTTACTGATATACAAAAAGTCAAGAAATGAACTGACTTCTGTTTGTGAATCCCTTCAGGCACATTTATAAATTCCCACCATAATTGCTAAGAGAACAACACATCTCCACACATTTTTACTGAGCCTGGGCTGTAATGAACATTGCATTTCAGAATTGTACAGAAAACACACTCCTGTAGCCAACTTGCAACTAGCATTCCCAAAATTACTAGCTACATGCTACACAAACACCTTACAATGATAATCAAGAAGTACATTATTTCTCTCCTTTGTTTATGCATTAACCCAGTAGGATGTGGACAATCAATCACAAATTCTATGGTTAATTTACACAGGTTTGTAGTCTAGCTTGGACTCCAGCTTCTTGGAATCAGCCACTTTCCTGACAGCTTTCATGAAATCTTCCTGAACTACGAAGTCATGATCAGCACGGATTGCAAACATCCCTGTAAGGGAGGATTTAACAGTGTGAAGACAGAACATGAAGTTTCACTCAAACTGAAATGAAAACTGATCCAGGTTACACTATCTGCATGTGGACTTTCCCATGTCTTGGATGCTGGCAAGAGAGAATTCAGCTTTCTGAACTGGGGATTACAAACTTGTTTGAACTCTTGAGTGTGCATTTTCTGTGTTACTCAGCCTGTCCACTCAGCCAAACCCCAAGTGCACAAACTTTCATGTGAAAAAAGCATAAAATAGCATCAACTCTTCAGGCAGACAGGTACCAAGAGCCCTGAATTCTCTACAGAAAGGAGAAAAAATGGGTCCAATCCGTTTCTGGAATGTATCTGGTTCTAATGAGACAGTGGGACACATCATCATCAGCCAACAAGTGGCTGGCTCAGATCAGCTCAAGTGAAAGGTTCCAGCAGAACATTTTTGAGCTCCTGGGTTTAATCCACAGAGAAACAGCTCCAAGATTCAGCATTATCCAAGATTTAGCACATCCAAATGAAAAGTGAAGGAATTACCTGCTTCAGTACAGACATTTCTCAAGTCTGCTCCGTTGAAGCCGTCTGAAAGCTTCACGATTGCTTCATAATCTGTTCATAAACACCAAAGCCTGTTAAAATCACCCTGCCCCTTAAGGATGCCAATAAAATACAGATCCAGCTACCCAACTTGGATTTCAGGGCAAACAGAGAGCTGCCCACTGGGCTGATAAATTAACTGGAATCAGCAGCTGCATCAGCCCTTCCATTAAAACAGAAATGCGTGGCAGCCAAAAGCTCATGTTATATAATTAAATCCCAAAGTTACCAACTTGTGGTTGCAAGAATCAACATGAAGTGCAAAAGCTCCATCAAGGCAATGTTCTCATCATTTAAATGCTGTAAAAACCCAGAAAACTTTTCTCCAAGTGGTCATAACTCAGTCCCTTTCCACTTCCAACACTCCATTTAATAAAGGCACTCAGTGACTTAATATTTAAACCTGATATTTTATGCACATATATTTACTAAAAGAGTGGCCATGGTGGTGGAAATCAATTTCTAAACCACTGTTGAGTCTCTGGCAAGTTCAGATTTTTCCAAGTCTGCTTATTCAAATGATCAACTACCTGGAAAACTTTTCCGTTTCCCTTCTGTATAAAATTCAAAACATTTGAACTGAATGTTTTTATCTCAAGAATCTAAAAGCTCCTGAAGACAAGTTCTTCAGCTGTATTTTAATTCCATGTAGTACAATGTCATATAAAAAATTCTTTTCATAATTGGAAAGTTAAAAAAAAAGTGAGCAGAATGAACAAGGTTGAACAGTGCAGAGTTTGTGTGTTTAGGGTTTTCAGCAGACACACCAGGATTGAAGCAGGAAAATCTCATGCTGGAACTTGAGCAAATCCTTATCTTTGGATTTTAATCCAATTTCCACCTCACCCTGCTGCTAAGTTCAGGCATTCCTTTTGGGGTATTCAAAGCTGAGCATCACAGTCTTTCCACATCACATGCAGGAATTTAGCAAGGGCCTGACACCTCCCTCACCCTGCTGAATGGCAGAAGGAATGATCCCATCCCACCCTGTTCCACTCCAGTGCCAAAGACACAAGAACAGGATGAAGTGGAATTCCAGGATCCCACAATGGTTTGGGTTGGAAGAGACCTTTAAGATCATCTCCTTTCAACCCCTGCCATGGCCAGGGGCACTGTCCACTTGCTCCAAGCCTCATCCAACTTGGCCTGGAACATTTCTAGGGATCCAGGGGCAGCCACAGCTTCTCTGAGCAGCCTTGGCCATGGCCTCCCCACCCTCACAGCCAGGAATTCCTTCCCAATATCCCATCCATCCCTGCCCCCTGGCAGTGGGAAGCCATTCCCCCTTGTCCTGCTATTCCATGCCTTGTAAAAAAATCTCTCTCCAGGAACTTTACCTCAGGTTCACGATTTGCTTTGGAGCTCCTTCTGTCCCTCAGCCTGCAGTCACGTGCAGTTTAAGCCAACACTGCTGCTAAGAAAAGCAGTGCCCAGCCCTGGCCCTCCCCCAGCTCGCTCCTGCTGTCCCTGAGCTGAGCTGCAGCTGTTGATGCAGCCAGATGGTGACTGGGATCAGCTCCAGGGGCTGCAGGAATCGCTGCTGTCAGCACAGAGGGGGCGGGGGTGGCATGGGGCCCTGGGGCACTGCTGCACTCCCAGGCAGCCAGCGCTGCTTTAAAGGCAAATCCCAGCCCTGGTTTCCTCCAGGAAAGCTGGCAGGAGTCACTGGGAAAGCAGGACCCAGAGTAACACAGTTCTTAAATAAACCTTCCCTATTTTATCCTGTTGTTCTCCCCTTATACTCCTGAGAGAACGATCCACATCACTACCAGACAACAATTTTGCTTATGCCATCTCCAAACTCCAAGGTTTCTCCCTGACTTTTCGAGCTTGTTGCTTTCAGACTTCTTCATTAACAATATTTCTTTCATTGAGGGGTGAATGAAAACAACTCTTTACTTGCACTAAGCTGTTCCACTAGAAACAGGAACTGCCTGATGAGAACCACGTTGATTTTCCAGTTTCCAGCTGGGCTCCAAAGGTTTGTATTGGGGTTTCCTTTTCAAAGACTTAACAACAGTTCAATCAGGGTGCATTAAAAAATAAAACAAGTAGAATTCCAACAGGGGAAGCTGTGTGGGCAATGTAAAGGTGGGAATACAGTCAGAATCACTGTAACAATTCACCCTCTTCCCATCTCTACAAACAGCAGTAGGAATCACATCCAGGGAACTTCTACTTACCTATCTCACCATGTTTAGTGATAGGACCTGCATGAATCTTCAAAATATCTAATCTGGCTTGTTCATTTGGTAGATCAATATCTAGAAAGAATGACAGCTTCAATAAAAGCAGAAACCCACAACTCCCATGGTTTATATCCTCCTTCCAGCCACTGGGAAGCAGAAACTCACGGATTTTTCTGTCCAGCCTCCCGGGCCGCAGCAGGGCAGGATCCAGGGTGTCAGGTCTGTTGGTAGCCATGATCATTTTAACTCTGTGCAGAGTGTCAAATCCATCCATCTGATTCAACAACTATCAGGGAACAAAACTCTGGTTTTAAACAACATCAAATCTTCCCAATCTGATTTGTTTTCCTGCCTAAGTATTCTTCACCAAGATGAAAAGCTCTGAAGTACAAAAAAATCCTACATGGCCTTGAGCTCCCTGAATATTCCATCCCAAGCAACAAAGGGCTGAAGAGACACTGAAAATGCTTTGCCCAGAGAAAAGGACATTGAGCAAAGCTGAGCTCAAACGTGAAACACTTGACTAAAACAATGAGGCAAAGAAAATATTGCAAGGACTAAAGGAACCAATGGCTGCCTGACACATTTGGATTGTAGTGCACCAAGGCCAGGGCATTCCAATTAGACTTGAAGAACAGCCTGTGGAATACTAATCCACACACAGGAGGGCGTTTCATTGTGAACACTCAAAGCACTTGCTCTTTGATCACAGTGATTTAATTCTCTGTGGAAGGCAGACACATTCTTTTGAACCACACAAACTGTTTGCAAACACAGGCCAAGGAAGGTTCCCATTAGCTCCAGAATTCCTAATTGTCACCAGTGGTTTAAATATTCTCTTCACACAACAGAGTTTATCAAAGCAATTAATACAGAAACAAAGAAATACAAATGCTCCTCCTAGCTTTGAAAATCCATCTGAACAGTCCAAAAATGTTACAGACTGGGTGTCTTTGGGACTAAAAGAGACAAGAAAGGGGGATTCTCCAAACTTTCAAAGATGCAAGGAGCAACAGTAAGCAAAATAAAATATCCCAAATCATTTCAGCAATTTAAAAGATTGAATTAGTCTCCACATTGAACTCATGGCCGAGTCACCAGGATGTGCCTCTTGCCTTTTGTAAAAGCAGCACTTAGCTCACTTCTAGTTTAAGATTACTAATCCAGAAAAGGTTTTGCAAAGCCAGATCCCAGGTCTAACAATTCATACCTCTATTATTTAACGTGGCATTTCAGGCCACAGTCAGGAACTGGGCACTCACCTCCATCAGAGTCCTCTGAATTTCTCTATCAGCTGATGTGCCTTCGGAAAAGCGGCGCCCACCTGCAGCACACCAAACCCATCAGTTCTGCTACTTGATTTTTGCTTTTTCAACGGGGGGAATTGGCTTTGTAGCTGACTCCAGCCTTAAAAGGAAAGCCCAGCCACACCCCAGGACATGAGCCTTACCAATAGCATCGATCTCATCCATGAAAATGATGCAGGGCTGATGATCTCTGGCATAATTGAACATCTCTCGGATGAGCCGAGCACTCTCACCGATGTATTTGTCCACTATGGAGCTGGACACCACCTTGGGAAGGACAGGGGACAAGGATGAGGAGACTGGAGAGCAAACAGACCCAGTGTGTGTGGGGGCAGTGCCATTACACACCTTGAGGAAGTTGCAATCCAGCTGGCTGGCAACTGCTCTGGCCAAAAGGGTTTTTCCTGTACCTGGACAGACAAGAGATTGAAGCTGTTTAAATTACTAACTCAACACTGCCTGCCAGTGATTTAGGAAGGAGGGGAAAAAAAAAAGGGAAAGAGGAAAGGGAAAGGAAGAGGGAGAAAAAGGAGAAAGAAAATGGAAAAAAAAATAAGGGAGGGAGAAAAAGAGAGGGAGAAAAAAAATAAAAAGGAAAAAGAAAAGAAAGAAAATAGAAAAATGAAAAAAATAAAATAAAAATACACAAAAATAAAAATGGAAAGAAGGAGAAAAAAAAGAAAGCTCTTGCCACAGTCTGAAAGCACCAACCAAACACTTGTTGCCTTTTGCTGAGACTCACCAGGGGGACCATACAGCAGGCAGCCTTTTGGAGGGATAATTCCCACACGCTGGAATAATTCTGGGTTTGTAAGTGGCAGTTCAATGACCTGTGAAGGGACAGAGAAAAAACAGCCTCTGAGTTCTAAAACAGTTAATGATGCACCTGCCCACCTGTTTCTCATGTATCTGCGTTCTTATTTATTGGCAGAATTTTTGTGTGAGAAACAGTTTAATAAGAAAGTAGCAGAGATCCTATGGATCAATCTCTACACCTGCCCTGGTCCTGCAATGGCTGCTTCCCAGCAATGCTCTTTGCTCAAATCACATCCCTACTGTCCTAATTCCATTCCCCAGAGCAATCCTGGTAGTTTTTGAGCAAAATTCCAGTCTGTTTTGCTGGCCCTCCCCCTTGACTTCAAGGCACTCCCACAGCCTAAAGGGTCTTGGATCCTTTAAACCCTCTTCTCTAAAGGCTTATCTTCATTTTAATCCCAATCCAAGCACTTTAAATGAAACATGGAAAGCACTAATCTTAGAACTGCCCCATGGTGGTGGAGCAGAAGCACCGAAAAGGTGATTTTGCCCTGAAAAGCTTCACTGGGAGCACTGATCAGTGTCTGAGGGGGGTTTGAGGCACTGGGTACCTCCCGTAACTCTCGGATTTGCTCTGACAAGCCTCCGATCTCGGAGTAGGAAACATCCCCTGGGTCTTCATGAGACATGTTATAAACCAGTGGATCCACTTCCCTGGGTAAGTATCTGGAAAACAAGAGTTAAGAGGAGATATTTTTATTGTGTAGACACATTTATAAAGTCAGAAAGTTATTGTCATAAATTTTACAGCGATATGAACATTATTTCTTTTCCTCCCAATTTACACGCTGAAAAACAAAAAAAAACCAACCCCGAATCTAACAAAGTTTTAAAACACAGCTTAAAACATGGCTGAAAATTATTTTTCTACAGAACAACCAATTTGTTTTTAAATCATATAAAACAGACATACAAGTTTTCCCTCAAAGTAACTGTCCTTACTTAAGCATTGTTTGCAGAGGATGTTTACAAAATATTGCAAGAAGTGATTATTCAAGTATTTGTGTAATGTTTTTCCCCCTTTTTATGATAAGAGCAGAATCCTACCTCATAATAGTCAGAGTGGTCATGTCCAGAGCAACCCTTGTCCCTGGCTTCAGCTTACTCTTGTCAAGCTAGTCCCAAAAAAAAGGAATTCTGTTAGAACCCCACTCCAACACAATCCCTGATTTTACCCAAACTGCTCACTGGAGTTTGCACTCCTTGCTCCATTACACAGAAGAAAAAACAAGGCTACAGAGTGACACACCAAGCAGTCATTAACTTACCTCCACCACTTTTAAAATAAAAGAGTATTTTCTAGCCCATCATTCATTTTTAATTTTACTGCTCTCAATCTGACTGGATCAGTGGGATCTAATCCTCCCCTCTGCTCCACACAGGAACAGCTGTTTCAGAATAAATAAATAACCTTCACAAAAAGTTGAAACATTTTCCTGTGTCATTACTTCCCTTCTTTGAAGTCAGCTGTTCAATTATTTCACCTCAGATGCCTCCTCCCCTGCATCAGCAGCTTTTGTCTGCTTATTCCATTTTTATTGGATTTTTAAACACATTCCAGTACATCCTACTAAATTTTGCTGGAATTAAAAGAGGATTGTCAGAATCCAGGATTGCTGGAAGTTTCCCATTGTCCCTGCTAGGGGATTTATAAGGTCCCTTGTCACTTGGGTTCCTGACCCTCTGGAAGGGTTTAGGATGGCACTGTCCCCCCTCCCTTACTGGGGTCACTACTAAGGCCTCTTTCCAGCTTCCTTATCCAAAAGAACTTTGTAACAGCTTGGAATTCTCTCAGATTCAACTCTGCCCAACAGACTGAAGTTATTTTGCAGTGAGAATAAAACAAAGAGAAACCACTTGACCTTCTTAGCTAATGCACTTGAGATAGGAAAGTAATTTTGCTGCCACTTAAAACAGCCTCGTTCTCCTCCCTCCTGAGCAGCAGCAGCTCAGCCATGAGGGCTTTGATCAAAAACTCGTCCTCCTAGTCTTGGAGAAATTGTTTGTCTTTGAAATTCTGACATTTTGAAAACAATCAGGGCTATTTTTCTTTTTTTTTTTTTTTTCTTTTGGAGCCTCTGGTTGCAACTCAAAGATCTTTTAAGATAAAAGAGTGTTTTTAGTGAAGAATAAACTCCAAAGTGCTGGTTCATCCAAGGACAACCTATTCCTTAGGATTCACCTCTGTTTCAACACAGAGCAGCAAAGTTACCTCACATGCCCCACAATGAAATTAAGTTTACTTATGTCCCAAAATTCTGCAATGAACATCAGTTTCTCTCCAGAAAGAGGAAAAAAAATATAAGTATATGGATAATGGATTTAAACAGACAAAGAGTAGGTTTAAATGGGATACTGAGAGGAAACTCCTGGCTGTGAGGGTGGGCAGCCCTGGCACAGGGTGCCCAGAGCAGCTGTGGGTGCCCCTGGATCCTTGGAAGTGCCCAAGGCCAGGTTGGACAGGGCTTGGAGCAGCCTGGGATAGTGGAAGGTGTCCCTGCCATGGCAGGAGTGGAATGGGATGGGATTTAATGTCTCTTCCAACCCAAACTATTCCATTGTTATGTATACACTGAAAAAACATTAAAGCTAAGGCTCAGCACTATGACAGCAACAGTCATAACACAGCAATGGTGACATTGCACAATTATCAATTTTCATAATCATTAATTTTCAGAGAGTCCAAAATCAGGCAGAAGGACAGAATTTTAACTCAATAAAAATCATAAAACACATGCAAGTTCCTGGGAATTCTGTGGATTATTTTGTCTCCACCAGGAAGTTACACTGCTACCACTACAAAGGGAGAGGAGGTCAGGTACCAGTGGAAAATAGTGGTGTGCACATTAAAGAAGAGAAAAAACCCACCCCAATAAGGACCCAGTGAAGGAAAACCAATGTGAATATTCCACACCAAAGTAAATTTTTAATAAATAATCACACATATTAATTACCTGACGGCGACAGCCAACCACATATCTTGGTCCATTTGTAGCCTTCACAATGACTGGAGAAAAAAAATTAGAGAAAAAACCCAAATTTACTCAGCTCATCCTCTGAGTTGTGATGCTGAACTATCCAGTGTGTTTTATGTCAATAATCACAAATACTTTAATTCTTTACTTCTCCATAACTTGAACAAAATTTAAACTTCAAAAGCTTGTTATTTTGTTGCTGTCCCATCCCTGCAAGTGTTCCATGTCAGGCTGGGCAAGGCTTAGACCAGCCTGGGAGAGTGAAAGTCCCTGCCCATGGCAGGAGTTGGAATGAGACGGGCTCTAAGGTCTCTTCCCACCCAAACCATCCCATGGTTCCATGATTTTCAGTCTCTCAGAGAATATCACAGTTCATTGTACTTACACTTCTCCTCTGTCAGCTGTTTAAGAACCTCACCAACAATCTGTGAAAAAGTAAAAAGAGCATTAGCCTCAAGAGACATTAACACTGCAGGACTCAGACACACTGTAACCCATTCCCAACCCATCAGTTCCTGATGTCAAAGCCCCTGTTTGTTTTACCTGGACTGTTCCCACTTTCTCTTTGTGCTAAAAATGGATGTAAATGGATGTGACTTCCAGGCAGATTCACTGTCATCAAGCAGCACAGGATTTCCCTCACATACCTGCCCAACGCTCTGCAAAGCCTTGAGATCGTTTTCTGACTTCTCATACTGCTTGGTGAGTTCTTTCAGCTGTTCCCTTACTAGAAAAGGAAAGAAACACAGAATTTTGGTAACCTTCAAGCCCACAAGAGAATGGAACCAGGCCCTCTTCCAGCAGCAAAGCTGCAGGTCGAGTGAGACTGGAAGATCAGTAAGAACCCCTGAGCTAATGTGGAGAAGGGAACAGAGCTGGGAAAGGGTCTGGAGCACCAGGAGCTGCTGAGGGAGCTGGGAAGGGACTCAGGCTGCAGCAAAGGAAGCTCAGGAGGGACCTTCTGGCTCTGCACAACTCTTGACAGGAGGGGACAGCCGGGGAGGGTCGGGCTCTGCTCCCAGGGAACACGGACAGGACAACGGGAAACGGCCACAAGCTGTACAGGGTAAGTTTAGATTGTATATTAGGTCAAATTTCTTCACGGAAAGGGTGCTCAGTCATTGGGGAAAGGCTGCCGAGGAAGATACTGGAGTCTCCATCTCTGGAGGTGTCCAAGGAACGACTGAACGTAGCACTCAGTGCTCTGCTCTATTGCCAAGGTGATGACACTCACAAGTTGGTCTCACTAATCCCAGATATCTTTTCAAACCTAAATGATTCCCTGATTCTGTGATCCTCCGGAGCCCCCCACAAGGGCACCAAGACCCAACCGCGGCGCTACCAGCGCCCACCCCCGTCCACTCCCCAGCTCCCCGGGGCCCGGCCAGGCCCATGACGAAGCGCGGGCAGCGCCGCGGCCACCGCGCTCCGTTCTCGGGGCTCCGCGGGGCGCTCAGCGACGCCCACCCATCATCCCCTCACCGCCCGCCGTGCCCGCGCTCACACTCCTTGAGGCGGCCGTCGATCTCCTTGTGCTCCAGCAGCTTCTTGCGGTAATCCTGCAGCGCCTTGTCTCTGGGGTCCGCCATGACGAGCAGCCGCCGCTCGTAGGGAATGCCGGGAAGGGCCATGGCGGCGGCGGGGGGGGGGCGCTCCCGCCCGGCCCTCAGCGCAGCACAGCGCCCCCTGCCGCCGCGGAGGACTGCGGCTGTCGCGACACGCGGCTGCTGTCGTGAGGGGCCGCGAGTGTCACAAGCGTGGGCTGCGATGGTCACGGGCTGTGTCAGAGCTCAGAGGCCTCAGTGTGGGTAGAGGTGGAGGGGAGAGGAGGTACGGGGAGATTTCATGGAGGTCAAGGAATCATGGAATGGTTTGGGTTAGAAGGGACCCTAAAGTTCATTCCAACCCCTGCCATGGCAGGGACACCTTCCACCATCCCAGGCTGCAACAAGCCCCGTCCCACCTGGCCTTGGACACTTCCAGGGATGCAGGGACAGTCACAGCTGCTCTGGGCACGCTGTGCCAGGGCCTCCCCACACTCACAGCCAGGAATTCCTTCCCAATATCCTATCTAACCCTGCCCTCTGGCAGTGGGAAGCCAAGAAAAATGTAGGGGTTTCGCTCCCATCCCATGGTGTGTCCCCATGGCTCTGCAAGGGAGCTAAGTCAAAGACCAGCAGCTCCCTCAAATCCTGCTTGACGCCAGGAGCTCATCCCAAAACGTGTGCCAGGGAAGGCTGGGGCGTGGGAAGCGCCTTTGGCTTTGGCTGTCACTGCCAGGGAGGGATCAGACACCTTTTCCTCATGCTGTGCCTCAAAGTGGATGTGCTTTCTGTGAAACCTAGGAGGTTTGGTGTTCTAGAATCCCAGACTGATTTGGGCTGGAAGGGACTTTAGATCTCATCCCATTCCAACCCCCTGCCATGGGCAGGGACACCTTCCATTATCCCAGGTCGCTCCAAGCCCCATCCAGCCTGGCCTTGAAAACTTCCAGGATGGGGCAAAATAATAAGCTTTTCGTAATTTAAATCTGCCTAATGATTTTGAGAAGTAAAGAATTAAAGTATTGGTGATCAGACTTTTGGCAGAAAAACACACTGGATTATTCTGAATCACAACTCAGAGGGTGAATGAAGTAATTTTTTTTTCTCTGATTTCCTCTCTCCAGTCATTGTGAAGGCAAAAAATGAACCGTGATGCAAATGGACCAAATGATTAGCTGTCACTGTCAGGTGATTGATACGTGTGAATGCTCATTAAAATTGGCTTTGGTGTGGAATATTAGCATTGCTTTTCATCCACTGAGTCCTTAGTGGGGTGTTTTTTTTCTTCTGTGATGTGCTGTGTTGGTTTTGCATTAATTGACACGTGCACATCCCTGTTTTATACCGGCATCTGCCGCTCTCTCCCTTTGTAGGTGGTAGCGCTGTAACTTCCCGTCGGCACCAAAACAACCCACAACACACTGGGGACCTCGCACGTGCTTTATTATTTTTGATAACACAAATTTTCAACTGATCTTGACCCGCCAGACCCTTGAGAGCCCCATCCTTGCTGTCCCCCGGCCCTGCCCTCGCTGTCCCAGTCCCCGCCCTCGCTATCCCTGTCCCTGTCCTTGCTGTCCCTGCCCTCGCTGTCCCTGCCCTCGCTGTCCCCCAGGCCCTGCCCTCGCTATCCCTGTCCCTGTCCTTGCTGTCCCTGCCCTCGCTGTCCCTGCCCTCGCTGTCCCCCAGGCCCTGCCCTCGCTATCCCTGTCCCTGTCCTTGCTGTCCC
>VWYI01044871.1:14453-109218 GCA_013399455.1 Anthoscopus minutus | reverse complement strand
GCTGTCCCCGGCCCTGCCCTCGCTGTCCCGCTCCGTGCGGTTCCGCGCGTAGCCGGCGGCGGCCGCGCCCCGGGCGGGGCGGTGCCATCGGGGCGGCCGCTGCGGTGCTGCCGGGTCCGAGCGCGGAGATGGCGGCGCGGATCGTCCTGCTGGGGCTGCTGGCACTGCCGGCCGCGCTGCCCCGCGGAGCAGAGCCACGCTGCTTCTGCCAGGTGGGCACTGCCCGGGCACGGGGTGCCAGAGGGATGGCGGCTGGGCTGGTGGCGGGGTTTGGATGGGCTCAGTGGCCAGGTCTGGCGTGGTGAGCGCTGGAAGGGCATGGAGCCGCTGGAGAAGAGCAGGCAGATGCTCCCAGGGCTGCAGGAGCTTTCCTGTGTGGAAAGGCTGGGACAGCTGGAGGTGCTCACCTGGGGAAGGGAAGGCTCCAGGGAGAGCTCAGAGCCCCTGCCAGGGCCTGAAGGGGCTCCAGGAGAGCTGGAGAGGGACTTGGGATAAGGGGTGGAGGGACAGGACACAGGGAATGGCTTCCGCTGCCAGAGGGCAGGGATGGATGGGATGTTGGGAAGAGATTCTTCCCTGAGAGGGTGGTGAGGCCCTGGCACAGAATGCCCAGAGCAGCTGTGGCTGCCCCTGGATCCGTGTTCAAGGCCAGGCTGGATGGGGCTTGGAGTAGCCTGGGATAGTGGAAGGCGTCCCTGCCATGGCAGTGGGTAGAACTGGATAAGCTTTCAAGTCCCTTCTAACCCAAACCATTACAGGATTCTGTGGTTCTCTTCCATGCTATCTTCACTTGTATTCTCTCCCTGCTCCCACCAGAAGAGGGGAGTAACTTGTTGAACATTTTTTCTCCAGCTACCCAGGTGCCTCTCCTGGGATGGTTTAGGGATATCATTGCTATCCCTGGGAGCTGCTTCATCCCCTCTCCTGCCTTGCTGTTCTCCCAGCTCCTCTGTCCAGGAGAGAGCGTGGCTGCAGCCGGCTCCTGCCACCCTACCCTGCCATGCCCAGGTGTGAGTTGGGCTGCTCTGCTCTGCTCCCTAAAACTCTTCCAGGGTTAACTCTTGTTGTGTGCCAGGTGTGGCACTGTGCACTCAGTGCAGCTTCTCTTGAGGTACGGTAATGAGAGAACTGGGTACAGTCGACCAAGCATCTGCATTTAAGGAAGAGATCATTCTGAAGTTCTTTCTGACACCACTTTGCACAAGCAAAGTGGCTGCCCCTGGATCCCTGGAAGTGTCCAAGGCCAGGTTGGACAAGGCTTGGAGCAACCTGGGATAGTGGAAGGTGTCTCTGCCATGGCAGGGGGTGATATAGGATGGTTTTTGAGGTCCCTTGCAACCTGAATAATTCCTGTGATAAGCACATTTGCAAGATCACGGAGTGAAGACGTCTGTCACAATGTCTTTAGTCCTGTATTTTGTTGCCTTTAAAAACAGGAAGCTTTTATAAAGGCTACTCTTGCTGTATTACATTTCTAGTCCTTAAATGACGGTCAGGAATTGAGAGTGGAGAAAGAAAACAAACTGAATTACACTCTTGGCTTTGGCTTTGCCTTCTGGGGTGGCTCTTGACATTTTCAGTTTCCTGTGGAAATGGTAAATAAAAGCTCTGCTGATAAAGCATTGAAAAACATTCATTTAGATTCTGGATCTCTGCAGGGTTTTTCCTTACAGCTTCCTGTAAGCAGAGAATTTTGTGTCCTAAGGATTGAATGTTGAGTCAGGAGTGTGGAATGGGATAAGGAGCTGTAACACTAACTGAACTGGCATTCTGGCATGGCAGTGCCTGGCAGGATCTTGTCTTTGGGCTGGAGGAGCTGGTGTGGTGCTTTGTGCACTGCTGGATTGCTGCAATAGACTTCTCATTCTGTGGAGCAGCTTGGTTTTCCCTAGAAATGTTTATTACCTTTAGGAAATGGTGTAGGACAGCATTTCTCAGCCTTTCTAACCACCAAACCTTTTAAATCACACCTGAGGGCTGCCTCATCTTTTGGTTAAAAATAATCTGCTGATCCTTTTGTGCAGAACTGGTCTGGTGGCTTTTATTTGCCACCAAAGAAAATACAGGGCCAGCCTTAAATGATCTGGCTTGCCCTGCTTTGTTTAGCTGCTTGAAGGCCTAGCACAGCTCTTGGTTTCTTCCTGTGAACCATCTCATGCTGTCTCATGAGCTTCTCAGGTGAAGAAGCCTGGATGTGGGGTGACTGGGAGAGCTCTGACTTGTCTGTCAGCCTGTGCTGGGACAGTTGGCAAGGGCCACTTTTGGGAGTGCTGCTCCAGCAATATTCCAGGTGCTGACTTCAGCAGGCTGTGATTCTGGAGTGGGTGTTGCACTCCTGTCTGTCTGCACCCAGGGCAATGCCTCACCTGCTTTTTGTCACTGTTATTTTATCTCCCTTCCTTAGAAACCAAGCAGTCTTGAAACTTTTATTAGAAACATCCATCTGTTGCTACAAACACTTGTGTTTCAAATACTAGTTTCTGCTTTCCAAGCTCTGATTTACATTCCAATATTGAAATCCCCTCAAACTTCACAGGCAGCTCATCCTCCCCTGGAGATATTCCTGTTTGCATCACAGCTTTAGTCAGCCATGGATGTCTTCTGTATATTCCTGGTAATTATTGTTCATTTGCTGTTTACAGGCTGATGCAGCTGCATTAAGGATGTGCTGCAGGTGTTTGGCAGACGGGGATTTTGCCAAGGTTTCCGGTCTGGCTGAGGGCTGGTTCCCTTTGGGAATGTTTCTGTGGGCAGGACGCTGTCATTAGGGGTGAGTCTGGCCATGGAGAGTTTCCTCCTCTCTACCTGGGCAGGCTTTCAAGCTGTCCTTGTGTTCCTGTTGAATTGGTGTTCACTCTGCAGCCTCCAGGGCAGGAATTCATTCCCAGCGCAGTTCCCAGTTTCTCTGGGGTAGCTTCAGGAGGAGTTTCCAGGTGGAGAGAAGCAGATCTTTGGAGGTGCATTCTGCCCCTCTGCTCTGCTCTGGTCTGATCCCTCCTGCAATACTGTGTCCTGCTCTGTGTTCTTTCCAGAGCACGAGGGACATGGAGCTGTTGCATGAAGTCCAGAGGAGGCCACCAGGATGATGAGAGCAGCCCTCCTGTGAGGAAAGGCTTGAAGGAGTTGGGATTGTTCAGGAGAAGACTTCAGGGTGGCCTAATTGTGACCTTCCTGTACCTGAAGGGAGATGACAGGAAAGCTGGAGAGAGATTATTTCCAAGGGATGGAGGGACAGGACAAGGGAATGGCTTCTCAGTGCCAGAGGGCAGGGATGGATGGGTTATGGGGAAGGAATTCCTGATGTGAGGATGGGGAGGCCCTGGCATAGGTTGCACAGAGAAGCTGTGGCTGCCCCTGGATCCCTGGAAGTGTCCAAGGCCAGGTTGGACAGGGCTTGGAGCAACCTGGGGTAGTGGAAGGTGTCCCTGCCATGGCAGGAGGTGGAACTAAATGGACTTTAAGCTCCCTTCCAACCCAAACCATTCTGGGATGCTGTGACAGCCCTTCAGGCCCTGTGGTTTGGCCCCATCCTGAGGCTCCCATGTGACATTCATTTCTGTGTGAGTTCTGGAAAATCTAGAAAATATGGAAAATCCCTTGTTTTCTGGGAAAAAGATGGGATTAGATTACCTGGGTGGGAAAAGATTACTTGGAATGGCAGATAATGCTTCCAGAGCAGGAATGACTGTCCTCAGCTGGCTGCTAGCAGCTTGCTCCAAGTGCACTGGCGAGGATGAAAGGGAAATAATTTCACAGAATCATGGAATATCCTGAGTTGGAAGGGACCCACAAGGATCATCGAAGTCCAGCTCCTTTGTGCCAGGAAACTTCTGCTGAGGGAGCAGGGAAGGCATCTGCTCACCACCAGCCTGGGACTTCTGTGGCTTGTCCAGAAGAGCAGGCAGTGCCAGGGAAGCTGGTACAGGCTAAACCAAACCCCTCAGCCTCTGTGGCATCCCCTTCCCTGTGCCCTGTTGTGTCTGTAGTGGGAGATGAAAGAAAACATTTTCCTTCTTTCCTGCCTGGCTGTGGTGTGGGACACAGCAAGAACAAATCCCAAAATCCACTGCTCCGAGGATGTTCCTGTGACACTCAGGGGAGCAGAAAGGTGGGAAGAGCAGCCTGACAGGAGGCTGGGATGGAGGGGAAGGAGGTTGAAGCAGGTGCCAAACCCAGGGATTGCACAGTCCCTGGTGTTGATGTTCCCAGCACACCAGGTGGGGCCGTCGGATTTCGGGATTGCGAGCACGTCACCCTTGGAGCTTACTCAGCGCCCAGAGCCGCTCCTGCCACGTCTGTCCCAGCTGCTCCCTGCTCCTCTTCCCAGTGGGAAAGCCCAGCCCTGTCCCTCAGCCTCCTGCCAGGTTCTCACAACCAAGATGGGTGGGGCAGAGCCCCTCAGCTGGGTGATTCACGGTGCCAGCAAGCTCATGGCACGTGTTTGGGACTGGATGCATCCGTGCTTTCTCTCAAACAACTGCTCTCATTGGCACAGGCTGAAGATGTGGGTAAATATTTTGTTTCTGGAGTGGGAGGAAGTGTTTGAAGGTACCACCCTCTGGAGGGCATGTTTGACACGTGCCAGAGCTCAACTGCTGTGACAGTCCCAAACCAAGTGGGTCTGGCTGTATCCAGGGCTGAAAAATGGGTTCTGGGATGGTCGTGGAGCAAGAGGGAGCCTCTGAAATGAAGACCAGGTCCTGCCAAATGATCTGACACTGCCACTTCCCTGAGTCTTCAAGTGTTTCAGCTTAAAGCTGTTTGCTGGGGGCATCACTGGGGTTTTCACCAGGGCTCTGAGGAGCCTCAGCTCTGGATGTTCTTGGTGCTGCTTCTCTTCTGTGCTCCTTTGGCTGTGAGCTTTGCTAGGCCGGGCACACACAGGCTGGGAAAATTGCCCATTTCTGCCCAGTCTGACTGAAATCCTTGGAGGAAGAAAGATTGAGCAGAGGTGCAGTTTTCCCAGCACTTCCCCTTTGCCCCTTGCCCCCACAGGTGTGTTCAGGGTGACCCTGAGGCTGATCCCACCAATAAACTGGTATTTGGAGAGCTCCAAAGCATCACTCCTAAGGATTTTGGGATCATCTGCAGTGCTTCACTCTGGATTATATTCAGAATGAGGTTGGTTCTGGCTTGAATTGGTCACCAGACATAACAAAAACAGACCTGGCCCAAATGGTGCTTCCAGTGGGGATTGGTGGGAGCTCCAATGTTCCCCCTTACAGGGATTCCTTTGGAGCAGCTGAAGATTATTCCCAAATGCTTTTGTAGGCCACTTTTTAGACCCAATCTTTAAGCTTCCTGCCTTGAAGGATGCCAAGATTCCAGGAAATAAAAACATAAAAGTGTGGTTGGTTGATGGGTTGCTGTGGTTTGTTGTTTTGATGTGTTTTTTGTAATATGTATATAATTTTGAAACGGATTTAAATTGGGTAACTGGATTAGCAAATTGCTACAGTTTATTTTTACAAGGGTGATTCAGGTTAGTGGAAATCTTAAAACACTGTTAATCTTCATTACCATGCAAAATGCAGGACAGAATTCAGTAAATGTGTGAGGGTGACACACTGAGCATCAGTGTAAACACTTAAAATGTGAGTGATCCTCCAAATCATGCTGCCTCAACAAAACAGAGTTGTTCCAGTGGGGTAGGGAATTCTGGCTATTTTTTCCCCCACCTCCCTATTTCATGTGACTCTGTGCTCCATTTCTGCCATCCTCCTCTCAGCTCCATTTCCATGGTGGTAAATATAATGGTTTTATTTAAGTTGTCGTGTAGCTCTTTCTGAATTCTGAGGAGCAAGCTGAGGGAGCCGGGAAGGGGCTGGAGAATCCCTGAGGGAGCTGGGAAGGGGCTGGAGAATCCCTGAGGGAGCTGGGAAGGGGCTCAGGCTGCAGCAAAGGAGGCTCAGGGGCCCTTGTGGCTCTGCACAGCTCCTGGCAGGAGGGGACAGCCAGGGTGGGGCTCTGCTCCCAGGGAACAGGGACAGGACAAGGGGAAATGGCTTCAAGTTGTAGCAGGGGAGATTTTGATTGGATATTAGGAAAAATTTCTTCAAGGAAAGGTTTGTCCAGCCCTGGCACAGCTGCCCAAGGCAGTGCTGGAGTCCCCATGCCTGGAGGGATTTAAAAGCTGTGTGGGTGTGGCACTTGGGGACACGGTCAGTTCTGGGGGAATGGTTGAACTCAGTGATCTTTTCCAACCTGAATGATTCCAGGAATCTGTGATTTCCCCAAGGACTTACTGGGGGTGTAGGGGAAGGAAAACAAATTCTGTGTTGAGCAACTTTGTCATCAGCCAGCAGTAATGGATGTGTCAGGAAACCACAGCTGAATTTGCACTACTTCTTTCTTAGTTGTTTTTTTTTCCCTTCAGGGCTTGCACAAAGCCTGTTGAGCTGCTCAGGATGATGCAAGAAGGATCCATCAGATTTAGAACAGATATTTTTGTGCCAAATGGCTCTCTGAGGCGAGCAGAGGGACTGTTGCAGTTAATCAAAGAATCATGGAATGCTCTGGGTTGGAAGGGATCTTAAAGCTCATCCCATTCCACCCCTGCCATGTCAGGGACACTTCCACTGTCCCAGGCTGCTCCAAGCTCTGTCCAGCCTGGCCTTGGACACTTCCAGGGATCCAGGGGCAGCCCCAGCTGCTCTGGGCACCCTGGGCCAGGGCCTCCCCATCCTCACATCAGGAATTCCTGCCCAATATTCCATCTAACCCTGCTCTCTGGCAGTGGGAAGCCATTCCCTGTGTCCCGTCTCTCCATCCCTTGTAAATCCTCCCTCTCCATCTCTTCTGTCAGCTCCTTCAGGTCCTGGGAGGCTGCAGTCAGGTCAGCCTGGAGCTTTGTCTTTTCCAGGCTGAACAATCCCAACTCTCCCCAGCCTTTCCTCACAGGAGAGCTGCTCCATCCCTCTCATCAACTTGCTGTGGTTCTGATCAAATCAAATCAAAGGCTGCAGCACAGATTAATAGCAAGGACTTTTTCTGAGGGCTGTCATTGGTGCCTAACTGGTCCCATCTGCAAGCTCCAGCTCTCAGCTCCCAGTTATCCTACAGGAATGGCTTCCTGAGGCTCATCCAGGAGGGAACCTCAGCTGGCAGCTTGTGGCTTAAACTTAACTTTTACTTAAACTGGACTTGCTGGGAAAAGGAAAGAAAATGATGAATTATTTTATTGTCCACAGTGTTAAAATGTCCAGGTCGAGCTGTTTATATTTGATTTATTATTCCTGATGGTTTTGATTTTGATTTTGATTTTACTGGGTTTTTTCTCTCCTAGGTCACTGGTTATTTGGATGACTGCACCTGTGATGTAGAAACCATTGATGCCTTCAACAACTACAAACTTTTTCCTAGACTGAATGAACTCCTGGAAAGTGACTATTTTAGATACTACAAGGTAATTTTCTCTTACAAGAATTGTATTTATTTGTGTGCTGCTGTCTTTTTTTATCTCCCTTCAGCTTACTGCTGATCTTTTTAAAATCAGACACCTGCATTTTAACCCTGATCTTTTAAGGATGCAGTCAGTAAGCTGGACCCTTCTGTTATGAAGAGAATCTTAGTAAGATGCAATGTACTTTTAAGAGGATTTCAAGGATATTTTTCTTAGGCACTTTTCCCTCTTAGGCAACACATTAATGAGAGGATTTCCTTTGGTGAGCTGTGGTTTAAATATGTTGATGATCAGTGATCCCTAATGAGAGGATTCATGGTGACTCCCCATGGAAAACCTGGATTGGTTACAGACACTCAGGTTCACTGGTGGCTGTTGCTGCCAGACATTCCATGGATTGGATTCCACGAGCTGGATGCTGCTCCCATTCAGTCAGATTCCCTTTATCCCCCTCTCTTCCAAACCCACCAAATCTTGTTAAATGTTCATTGTTTTGGAAGAATGATACCTGATACCAACTCATGAAAGAGAAAAATGGGGATTTGATAAATCCATTCCTGTCCTTTCCCCTTCCAGGGTTGGGATTTGTAACAGAAATACTGAGATTGGTCTGAATGAAGCATAGAAACCTGGAATTCCAGAATGGTTTCATCCAGTGCCACCCCTGCCATGGGCAGGGACACTTCCACTCTCCCAGGCTGCTCCAAGCCTCATCCAGCCTGGCCTTGGACACTTCCAGGGATCCAGGGGCAGCCACACCTTCCCACCCTCACAGGGAAGAATCTCTTCCCAATATCCTATCTGGCACTGGGAGCCATTCCCTGTGTCCTGTCCCTCCATCCCCTGTCCCCAGTCCCTCTCCAGCTCTCCTGGAGCCCCTTCAGGCCCTGCCAGGGGCTCTGAGCTCTCCCTGGAGCCTTCTCCTCTCCAGGTGAGCATTCCCAGCTCTCCCAGCCTGGCTCCAGAGCAGAGGGAGTTCTGGCCCTCAGAACATTTTGGAATTGTGAAAATGTGTGTGTGGGAATGCACCAGCAGAAAGATCCAAGCAAGGATGAAAAGGATCACCTGTACTGATCACAAGGTTATGAGTGATGTTATCAATCTGGGTCACCAAGGAACAAACAAGTGCAGAACATGGATTTCTGTTGGAAAACTGGGCAGTGGAAGGTTGGCTTGGCTGCATGGGGGAGCTGTGAATTATTGAATAGGGTGATGTGTTATTTGCAGGTAAACCTACAGAAACCTTGTCCCTTTTGGGATGACAACAGTCACTGTGGAATGAGAGACTGTGCTGTACAGCCCTGCCCCTCTGTAAGTACCAAATCCATTCTTCTACATATATTTTATTTTTATTTAACTTTTTCAGACCAAGAGGAAGCAGCAGACAAGTGACTGAATCTTGTTATTATAGAAAAGCTGAGGCTCTGATGGATCTTTCATGGGTGCAGCAGCACTGGTGGCCATAAGAAAGGCCAAAATACTAAATTGTGAAAGTTTCAAGAGAGGCTGAGATTTTAATAGCTGACCTTCTGCAAACAGCCAAAAACTTCTCCTGGTCCTTTTTTTTTTCCCATTACTAAGTAGTTTTTAGGGCAAATCCATTATTGTTTTTGTGTTAATGGACAGAATTTTACCCTATTGCCCACGAGCTGCACTGTGATTTGGTTTTGGCTGATGAATTTGGCTAAGAGCTTTCCAGCCCTCTTCTTGGAGGAGAAATGCCTCTTTCAGCATCTTATTTCCAAGGGCACTTTTGTCCCTGTATCCTGGACAAAAGGGTTTTGTTCCCTCAGCTCTAAGAAAACATCCTGTCTGCCCAAAAAGAAGGGGGTGAGAAGGTGAGGGAGTCACAACTTGGTGGCTGGTGGTCCCTTTGGGGACTTTTCATGTTTTGGTGTTGACAGCCAGCACAGACTGTTTTACTCCCTCACTCTTGGGCTCAAAAATGGAATGATGATTTTTTTTATCACCTCAAAATAACCCTAAATGTTGTTTAAATACTTTTTCTTACTTAAAAAAACAATCTATTTTTGGTGGTGATTATGACTAATGTGATGAAGTTATGTTACAATTACCTAAGTTTTAGCTGAAAGTTGTTCTTATTTTAAGAACTGACTGTCACTGCTGTTCTTAATTATTTTGATTTGGGTCCATTTCATCCTGAAATCAATAAAAATAACTCTTACTGCTTTATTTTTCTCAGTATTTGCTCCTGTAGAAGTGGTTCTGTTGCCTTCCTACTCCTGCAGAAAATGGAAGTTGAGGAGAATTTTGGGTCTGGTTGTGTGGGGCTGGCAGGGCTGACATTCCAAGATGGAATGGTCAGAGGGAAATTTGGAATGTCATATATCAGAGGCTGCTAGATGCAACATCTGAGGAGACACCTGGACACCTGCCAGGAAGGTGATGCCAGACCTGGACTGACCAGAGGCAGCTCCAGCTCCTCCAGGAATTGGCTTCCCCAAATTCCTGCTTGGATAAGCAAAGCAGAACCTGATGTAGCAGCCATGGAAGGCTGCAGACCTTTGGAGAAGAGGAATCTTGAAAAAAAAAAAATATCAAAATAAACCACTAGGAATGTTGCTTCTCCTTGGTCTGGGGAGGAGTGAGGAGTTGGATGTGTTGCAAACTAGGCTGAGTGTTTTGGTCACCTTCTCACATCTGGCAGCTGTGGTGCCATCCCAAACCTTTCCCAAAGAAAGCTGAGAAGTTCTCATCAGCCCCACATGTGGCATGTGCTTTGTTTTGTCTTGTAGGATGAAGTTCCTGATGGAATCAGATCTGGAAGTTACAAGGTGGGTGTGTCTGAGCACAAAATATGAGGTTTATTTTGTGGTCCAGTTTTGTGCCACAGAACTGATAAGGTTGGAAAAGACCTCTAAGATCATCAAGTCCAAGTGTCAGCTCACTGCCCCCGTGTTCGTCACTAACCCATGTCCTCAAGTACCACATCCACGTGGTTTTTGATCACTTCAGGGATGGGAACTCCACCACTGCCCTGGGCAGCTCCTCCTAATGCCTGGAAACCCTTTTGGTGAAGAAATTTTCCCTAATATTCAACCTAAACCTGCCCTGGCCCAGCCTGAGGCCGTTCCCTCTGCTCCTGTCCCTGTTCCCTGTGAGCAGAGCCCCACCCTGGCTGCCCCTCCTGCCAGGAGCTGTGCAGAGCCACAAGGGCCCCTGAGCCTCCTTTGCTGCAGCCTGAGCCCCTTCCCAGCTCCCTCAGCCTCTCCTGGTGCTCCAGCCCCTTCCCAGCTCCCTCAGCCTCTCCTGGTGCTCCAGCCCCTTCCCAGCTCCCTCAGCCTCTCCTGGTGCTCCAGACCCTCCCCAGCTCCGTTCCCTTCTCTGGACATGCTCCAGCAGCTCGAAATCTTTTCTGTCATGAGGGCCCCAAAACTGCCCCCAGGATTTAAGCATGGGTCAATATTTGTCCAGGGTGCTCTTTAGGCCAAAATTTTTACTCTTCAAGTGCTTGGGATGCTTCTGAGGTGGCTGTCTTGGAGCCAGGTGCCACCTCTCCAGGAGCAGGTGTCACCAGGCACAAAAAACTCCTATGGCAGTGCCAGAGGCTGCAAGACTCGACCCCATTTCATAAGCCTTTGGATATCTGCAGCCATCCTGTGCAAACACAGGCTGTGGTGAATCATGAAAGGGTTTCTGGGGCTTAACCTGGATAGTGCATTGAAGGCTAAATTGAAAGAGCAAAAAGAATTTCCTGTTTAATCCTCATCCCTCCCCACCGCTTTGCTTTCCACCCCAGTATTCTGAAGAAGCCAATAACCTCGCTGAAGAGTGTGAAGAAGCCAAGAGACTCGGAGCTGTTGATGACTCTTTGAGGTTTGACTTCTTTTTGCCATAATCCTTCCTTGTCTTGAAGGAAAGCTGGGATCAAAGCTCTGTCTCTGAGAGGTTTTCCCCACGTTTTTTTTGCAGCAAGGAAACACGGCAGGCAGTGCTGCAGTGGGCACAGCACGACGACTCCTCGGAGAGCTTCTGTGAGGCTGATGGTATGGGGGCCTGGGAGAGCTGGCAAGGCTTGCAGTGGGATTTGAGCACTTCTGCAGAACTTTAAATCATGGAATAGTTTGGGTTGGAAGGGATAAAAGGGATGGAAGGGACCTTAAAGCCCATCTTGTTCCACCCCATGCCATGGCAGGGACAACTTCCACTATCCCAGGTTGCTCCAAGCTCTGTCCAGCTTGGGCTTGGGCACTTTCAGAGATCCAGGGGCAGCCACAGATTGTCTGGGCACCCTGTGCCAGGGTCTCACCACCCTTCCAGGGCAGAATCTCTTCCCAGTATCCCATCTAACCCTGCCCTCTGGCAGTAGGAACCCATTCTCCCTTGTCCTATCCCTACAGTTCCTGAGGCAGAGCTCCTCTCCCACTTCAAGAAGCCTCTTCAGATCCTGGAATGTTGCTATGAGGTCTCTCCACAACCTCCTCTTCTCCAGACTAAGCAGCCCCAATTCCAGGCCAAAGCTGAATGTTTTAGCAAAATAGCATTTTTACTCCTTTCCACCACCTTGAACTCAGTATTTTGAAAATAATACACAAATATTATAAAGCTTCCTTGCTGCTCAGAGCCTTGCTGTGTTCAGCAAGGTGGGGAAGAGGGGGCTGGATCAGCCTTGGAAAATGTCATTTTTCCTCAGAAAATCGTTGTCACTGACCCAGCACTCTGCTTCACAGACATCCATTCTCCTGATGCTGAGTATGTGGATTTACTCCTGAATCCAGAACGTTACACTGGCTACAAGGGGCCAGATGCCTGGAAAATTTGGAACAGTATTTATGAAGAAAACTGCTTCAAGTAAGTGCTTTGGGGGACAAGTTCCACGAGCCTGAAGATGCTGATTTGTGCAGAGGGGCAGAAATGAATCCTCATCCTCCTGTCTTTACTCCCGTGCCTTTGCAGGGTGGCACCAGGGACAAGTCCTGTGGCTGTCACAAAAGAAGACACTTGAGTTTTCCTGCCTGTTTTTTCTAAAAAACTAAAAGAAGAAAGAACCACCAAAACCCCACAGAAACCCACATTTTGCTCTACCTTTCCTGAGCAAAGCTAAAGCATGGAAGGGGATTTTAGATCCCCTCAGGCTGTTTGACTGCAGAAGTAGCTACTTCTGCTCTGTTTGTGCACACAAGAGACAGTAACTTATTTACATCTTTTATTTAAATGATATTTTTTCCCTCTCCTAGGCCTCAGAATGTAAAAAGACCTTTGGCATCTGGCAGAGGTGAGTCATTTATTTATCTCACTAAGTGGGTTAGTAGTGGACTGATCCCAGCTCCAGGAACAGTAAATGTTCTCTGGGCTCCTTCTCCTGCTGGATGAGAAATATCTTGTAGCTCTTGTCCAAGTGTAGAATTTTATGGCACGTGGAAGTGGGTTTTTCTAGCTTCCATTGTGGGAAAAGAATGTCTGATCTTCCAGTCCTGGAAAAATCCATGAGGTTTGGAGGCACTGGGAGCAGGCCTGACCCCTGAGCTCTCCCTGGGTCCTTGGTGTCTGTACTTGGCAGTGCCAAACCATCTGTGACAGATTGAAATGAGAGCCTGGCTGGGATCCTCCATGGAAACCACCCAGCAAGAGCAGCTCTGCCCTAGAGCCACAGCCAGGCAGTGTAAATGAAAGTAGGGAAGGGGTTTGGAAACATGAGAGCATCATCAACCCCCAGCAGTACCCTCTGCCACAACCTCCTCATTTCCCTCTTAATTATGGAGGTGTTCACCCCTCTCCTTCCACCCTGGTGTGAAGGAGTGGCTCTTCTCCTGCTGAAGGAGATGTGCAATGTCCCTGGAAATATCAGGTTTTTATTTCCTTTGCAAATATTGATCCCTCCTGCACTGTTCAGGTTACTCAGCACCGTTGCTCATCCGGTGTCCTCAGGAACTTGGAGTTTTCTGTGTTCAGAAGATTTCCAAACCTCCCTGGAGAGGTTCCTTCTCTTGTCAGAGCAGATGAACAGAGCAGTGCTTGTGCTTTGGAGCTTAATTTTGGTTGTGTGTAATGTTTTCATCCTCTTTTTCTCTCTCTCCCTCCACCACTTGTGCTTTTTGCCACCAGGAGATGATGGAGGTGAGTGGTGCTGTTTGTTTTTACTGATAACAGAAACAAATGGGGTGTCTTTATCCTGCTGTCACAGGCTGTGCCATCAGATAATGCGCCTGGTTAGCAAAATTATTCATCAGCCCAACCTGAAATTAGACTCATGGCATCATAGAAAATCCTGAGTGGGATCACAAGGATCAGAGTCCAGCTCCAGGCCCTGCCCAGACCCCCAACAACCCCACCCTGGCCATCCCTGGCAGCGCTGTCCAAACCCTCCTGGAGCTCTGGCAGCCTTGGGAATGTCACCATTCCCTGGGGAGCCTGGGCAGTGCCAGCACCTCTGGGGGAAGAACCTTTCCCTGAAATCCAGCCTGACCCTCTCTGGCTCAGCTCCAGCCATTCCCTGGGTGCTGTTCCTGGTCAGCAGAGAGGAGATCCCTGTGAACTCCCTATCCCAGCCTTATGTGAAGGGCTTAAAAAGTCCACCAGCATTTTTTTTAACATCACAAGTTCAGTTTGAAGGCAATCACTCAAGTGTGAGAAGCCTTTGGGAATAGGAATTGTCCTGGGATTTTTTTCAGTGCTTATTACTGAGAAAGCTTTGAACAGACTCACAATCCCAGCAGGCTCTGGAGCTGTAAGAGCTGCATGCCCAACTCCCTCAGGCCCTGTGAAGGGCTGTTCCTAGAGTCCTCCATTCTCCACAGCATCTTTTTGTCTCCATCCCCAAATCCTGATCTCCAGATCATTTCCATGCACAGAGTAGGGATAGTGAAACCCTGACTTGTGGGATTCCACACGCTTGCTTGCAGTCTGGTTTTTTGGTTGGTTGGTTTGTTTATTTTATAAAAATATCCCTCTCTCTACTCTTCCCAGAAGAGGAAAGCAATCCCTGATCCTTGTTTTTGCCAGCACTGGGCTGCTTTTCCCCCCAGCCCCTTGGGGAAAGCCCATGTGCTGTTTTGAGCTGCTGCCATGTCGTGTTAGAGAAGCGTCAGTCACGAGGGTGGGCAGGAAAACTCTTTTTGTGCTCTTTTAATTCTTCCCTTTCCCAATTTCTTCAAACTGGAGTGGGCAGAGGGTCTTCTGGGGCCAGCCTGATTCAGGGCATCAGGCTTGGGCTGTGCCCTCACTGATGTGTTTTTCCTTTCTTTCCAGGGCACACGTTTTACAAGTGGCTCAAAGGTAATCCTTGGTGTGAACGTGGGATGGACAGGAACTGGCCAGGGAGTGGGTGGGGTTAGTGGCCACTCTCAGTGGAATTAGATTCCTGCCTCACAGCCAGGAGCATTGAAATTCCAGTGGGTGCTTTCAGTGTCTCAGACTGCCCTTTTCTTTGCAGGGCTCTGTGTGGAGAAAAGAGCTTTCTACAGGCTCATCTCTGGTCTCCACGCCAGCATCAACATCCACCTGAGTGCCAGGTACCTCCTGCAAGGTAAATCCTGCTTCCTGCCCCAGCTTTCCTGCCCTTCTCCAAAGCTGACACTTCCATGGCTCTGCTAAATGCTGCTTGGAGCCTGTTCCAGCAGGACTGAGGCCTGTTTGTGCTCTTCCAGCACCCAGCTTGTGTAACAGGCTTGGGGATGCAGTTGCCTCCAGGTCTGACAGGGGCTGGGCCAGGCTCTGTACCAGAACTTCCAGCACATATTCCCTCTGTTCCTCCTTCAGGGTTATTTTGGAGTGGGTTTCTAACTGTGGATCAAGGCTGTCCCTTCCCAGCCTGGTTTTATGATGGTCAGTTCAGCAATAACATCACCTGGACTGGGAAATGCTTGGCTGGGCTTTCCCAAAGCTATTGATCCATGTCCAGCAGGCATTTCCATTTCCCATTTCCATTTCTCATTTCCATTTCCTTCCCTTCCCCTGCTTTGGTCTATAAATACCTGTCTGAGGAATCCCAACTTCAACCTTGAGCTTGAAAATCAAGGTGATAGCTGTTGGAATTTGGGCAAGTCATTTAGATTTAACTAAATAATTGTATTTAAGTCTCTACAGCCCACTTGGACCTCACCTCGATGTGAGTCAGGCCAGGTTGGAGTTGGGATAATGTGGGAAACATCAGAGGTAAGAGATGATTTGGGGCTGCAGCATCAGCTTGGTATGACTTTTATATCTCCCACCATGTATTTTATAGAATAATCTTAAATACATGATAAAATGAGCAACAGAAATATTCTTTGTGGGCTTAAAAATGGACAGTAGAGGCCAATTTGCTCTCTTCTTGTTTTTCCATATAATCAGGAATTCTCCTAAGGTATCCCTATTCATTAGGAAGTTTCAGGAGTTACCTGCAAAAAGTCTGCAGGAGTTTTGTGTTTGCTGGAGTTTGAATTGAGTTAAAATTGTGCCTCCCTTGAACAAGGGTTGTCAAGAATTGGAAGGGGCTTCTCAGGGAAGTGGTGGAATCACCATCCCTGGAGGTTCCAGGAACCACTGGATGTGGCACTCAGAGGTTGGACTCAGTCAAAGGTTGATCTTGGAGGTCTTTTCCAACCTTAATGATTCAGTGGTTTTGGGTCAGTGACTTGGATTCCCTGGCTGGAATCCCATTTCACCATTTCCCTGGAGGGAGGAGATGAACCAGAACTAAACCATTCCCCCCTCACACCTTTGGGGTTTTTTTTTCTATCTCAGATACGTGGTCGGAGAAGAAATGGGGCCCCAACGTGACAGAGTTCCAGCAGAGGTTTGATGAAGTCCTCACCAGTGGGGAAGGGCCCAGAAGACTCAAGAATCTCTATTTTCTGTACCTGATTGAGCTGAGGGCTCTCTCCAAAGTGCTGCCCTTCTTTGAGCGCCCGGATTTCCAGCTGTACACCGGGAATAAAGGCCAGGATGCAGAAATGAAACACCTGCTGCTGGAAATTCTCCATCTGGCCAAGTAATTGCACTCAGTACCTGGGGACAGTGGCTTTGGCATCATCTCTGAGTGTGCTTAACCTGTAAAGCTCCTAGAAAGGCAGGTTCTGGGTTCTTTCCTGGAGTGATTTGTGCAATAGAATCGCAGGAACATGGAATGATTTGGGTTGGAAAAGACCTTTTTAAAGGTCATGCAATGAGCAGAGGGACCAGTAGTGAAGTTTTGGTGGGACCACATTAATATCTGTATGCAAATTGCAGAATTTGGGTAATTAGTCCCATGGTTTAATTAGTCCCAGTTTAATAGCCCCAGCTGCCTTTTGGATTTAGCAGAATTGAATTTAATAACTGCCTACATGTCAGCCCTAAAATTGGCTACCTGTGTGACTCATCTGTGGGATACCAGGCCTGGCTTCATGTTTACAACTAGAAAAACATCCTAAATATCTTGGTAACAGAGGTTTGGGCTGTTGGATGAAGTTTGGAGTAAAAGGAATAGAAAGTATTGGAACCAGACAGAAATGGGTGTCTCCTAAAGTGATCCATGTTTGATTTATCTTGTCACCCTCCTGTGCTTCTGTCTGTCAGAAAACACTGAAATTGCTTAAAAACCATTGAGCAATTGCTGAAAATGTCTCCAAGGTGAGATGCCAGCTCCAGTTGAAGAGAGAATAGAATCCCAGAGTGGTTTGGGTTGGAAGGGAACTTAAATCATCTCATTCCATTCCTTGGGGTTGGATGTGAGATTAAAACACCTCTGGAGATGTCCAGTGGCTCCCACCTCTGACTGCAGCCATACAACCAACCAGGGCAGAAATCAAACTCTCATCATTCCCTTCCAGGTCTTTCCCTCTGCATTTTGATGAAAACTCCTTCTTTGCAGGGAACAAAAAGGAAGCTGCTAAACTAAAGGTAATTTCTGCCAGGGACCCCACTGAAGGAGGCTCTTCCCTACCTCAGTCCCACAGAATTCCAGGATTAATTTGGATTAATACCTGTAAGGAACCCTAATTAGTGCATCACCATGACCAGCATGAATGTCTTTTCCCCCAGGAGGAATTTAGGCTGCACTTTAAGAATATTTCCAAGATCATGGACTGTGTTGGCTGCATCAAGTGTCGGCTGTGGGGGAAGTTGCAGGTGAGATTTGTCAGCAGTGTCTGGGAGCTCTGGTGCTGGGACTGCTGTGGATGTTGTCCTTGGATACCAATCAGCTCCTGGATACAGCTCAGGGCTGCTGATCCTTTACCTGTGCAGGCAGCAGGAATTCCAGCTTGCTCAGCTTAGGAAACTGGGATAACCCAAGAGAGGGGAAGGGGTGCAGAGCCTGGGTTGAGTGAAATGCTCTTGCCCTGTTTAGATGATGTTGCCCAGGTGGAGGGAGGTTTGAATTCTGCTCTTCAAGGGTCCTCTTTGATCCCTGCACAGACACAGGGCTTGGGCACAGCACTGAAGATCCTCTTCTCAGAGAACCTCATTGAAAAGATTCCTGAGAGTGGCCCTTCCTATGGATTCCAGCTGACCAGACAAGAAATTGTGGCCTTATTTAATGCCTTTGGAAGGTGAGTTTGAGTCTTTCCCCTCTGCTTTTCCATAAGCTGCTGTGTTAAATCCAGTTTCTGCTCTAATTTCAGTCAGTTCTCAGCAATTCTGGTGGGGACTCTTGCTCTTGTCGTAGTCTGGTAGCAGGTGTTGGTATGGAGTACAAGAGTTGGAATGATTTAAAATATTCTTTATACTTTGCCTTTCTGTAAGGAATTAAAGGAAGCATTTATGCTAAGATACAAATAATTTCATCATTTTTAAGGGACTGTGTGACTCTGTCCTTGGAGCACATTGTCCCAGGCAAGGGTTTCTTTCCTTAGGCCTCTCCACCAGTTCATTCCCAGCTCATGATTGCATTTAGCAGGAATCCATCAGTTCAGCCTTTCTGCATGGGGAGTTTTTGTCAGCAAAGGAGCATCACAAGGCCTTTAGGAGGGGATTTCAGGACACTCTGGTTATACATGAGCTCTTGGTGATGTTGAGAGGCCAGGAGTTTCTGGCAAAGAGGTTTTTTCAAGGATAAGTTCCTTAAAATCCTATTCTACTGTGATTCCCAGTGTTTGCTTTAAAAAGAGGTAGGGGAATTAGTGAAGGGCTTGGTTGTAACCTCAACCTAATTTAGCTGGAATTCCAAATCTTCTCTTCCCAAGAGCTGCTTGAAGCTTTGCTTGATACAGCCCCTTTCTCCCAGATTTTAAATAATTCACTGCACCAATGTTGCTGTAACATTTCCCTTTTGCTTTCCTTGCACACAGGGTTTCAACCAGCGTGAAAGAACTGGAAAACTTTAGGAATATTTTACAAAACATGAGGTGAATTCAGTGGAGAGACTTGAGGACAAACACCATCATTCCACCACTCTGATTTAAACCATGGAAACCACTTGCTGGGCCTTCTGTCCCATGATTGTCTGTAACCTGCTGAGGAGATATTTTTTACAAGAGAAAAAAAAAACCTATTTTTTTTTGTATAAAAATGGGGACTATATGTAAATTTTATTTTATATATTGGAAGATCATTTGGAATAATTCTTTAAAATATTGCTGTGCTATTTGGATGGATCAGACCCATTGGCCTTGCCTTTGGAAGCTGGAGGTAGGGCAAGAACTTTGCCAATGAATAAATCTGGGGGAAATTCTTTGTCTGCTCCATCATTCCAACCAGCCCCTCACTCACAGTGTGTCTACACCAACTTCCTGCTGCAGAAAAAAACAACTTCAAGGGATTGTAGGAGCTGCTGCTGTCCCAAGGTGAATCCCTCTTCAGAATTTCTTTTTCCTGGTGTTCCTTGCACCCACTGGAGGCTGGGAAGATGCACCAAAGGAGGATTGTGCTGGAGGAGCCCCACCTCTTTCCAGTGGCACCTGGAGGCTGCCATTCCTCATCCAGGAAAAGCAGAAGCCACCCTCAGCTGTGCCCGAGTGTCCATGAGGCAGCAGCTGCTGCCAGGACCCCAATCCCAGCCTTTTCCCAGCCTTCCTGCCCCTCCCAGCCTGTGCCAGTGGGTTTGGCCTCTTTTGGGATCCAATCCTTGGAAGCAAGGCTGAAATGGGAGAAGATGCTACTCAGAGATGGGATGATGAGATGGCACAGAGTGAGTAGCAGGGAATTCTCCTGCTCCAAGGACAGGCAGTGGTGCAGAGCTGCTGGGAAAGGACAGAGGGTCCCTCCTGGGCTGGGCACAACCCATGGATCCCCCTAGGTGTGAGGGTGAGATGCCCTGTTCCTGCTTCCTGAGCCAGCCCTGATTGCCCCATCCAACATCCAACACTGCAGCAGGGATAAAGGACAGGCTCTGCTGCTGGAAAACAGAATCCCCCCAAGCCTGGGTCTGTGTGGAAACCCCTCTGCTTTCCACCCTAAAATGTGGGAAGAGCAGGAGGAGGCAGTGTGTGCTCCAGCAGAGCTGCTGCTGCTGCTTGGCTCAAGGCCATGTGGATGTGGATAAACCTGGGAAGGGAATAAAGGAAGCTCCATGTCTGCAGGTGTGTGCTGGGGAAAGGACAGAGCACAGCCCCCAACCAGGAGTGTCTGAGCAGCCCTGGGGGATGGTTGGAGCACACTGGACCTCACAGGATGGAGACACAGAATCCCAGCTGAGCTGGAAGGGATCCACAAGGGTCATGGAGTCCAACTCCAGGCCCTGCACAGACCTCCCAACAATCCCACCCCGGCCATCCCTGGCAGCCTCGGGAATGTCACCATTCCCTGAGGAGCCTGGGCAGTGCCCAGCACCCTTTTCCCTGATACCCAACTGCCCTGGCACAGCTGTAGCTGTGGACAGAAATCCCTTGGGGCTGCAGCCAGAAACATCAGAGGAAAAACTCCCTGTGCCACCCCCAGCTCAGCCCTCAGAGCCCATCCCAGTGCTCCCAGCCCTGTGGCAGCAGAGCAGTCGGATGTGCCAGGTCCTGGCAGGGCACAGGGGACCACAGAGCCACACCTGGAGCTGGCTGGGTCACCCTGGGAGCCATCCCAGCACAAAAAGTCCTTTTTTTTTTTTTTAAATTTATTTCAACAGAGTAGTGCTTGGTTACAGTTTAGTGAAGAACAAATAGGTACATTCATTGGCCACAGCTCCTGGGGCAGCAGCTGCTGCCTGCCTGCAAAGCCAGAACACTGTTAAAACCATACCAAAAAAAAAAAAATTAAACCAAACCAAACCAACCCCAAAAAGAAAGTTTAATGAAAGGCAACTATGCATTAAAAAAGTCCTTGTAACTTCTCAGCTATAAATTACTTCAGTAAAACACGGGACCGGCCCCGGCAGGAGCGCTCAGTTCGGAATCCACCGGACAAAGGAGTAAAACCCAAAGGCTTGGCCAGTCACTCAGGGGTCCATCAGCAACGAGGCTCACTGCCCTGACCTGCCATCCCAAAGAATCCAGGAAGATCATAGTGTGGGTGTGCTTCAGTGCAAGAGGAACAATGAGCCTGTAGCCCTTGGATTTTGTAGGATTTTTTAAATTTTTTTTTTTTTAAACTACACTCCTTTCCCTCTCCAAAGTAAAACTTAAAGTGCTCCTAGTGCTTTGGAATTTAAGCAAGAACAGGGGCCACGAGTGTCACTTGCTGTCTTTGGAGACTTATGGGAGCAGAAGGAAGGGTGACAGTGCCTGGCCCTTCAGCAGCTTTGCCATAAGCCAAGCAGGAATTGAGATGGAGCAACCTGTTCCTGCCAGGAGACAGGGGAGCAGCCAGGGTGGAGCTCTGGGTCAGGGACTTGAGCAAGGGGTGTGCTGAGAGTTGCTATCTTTGCCTTCTCCAAAAAACAAGCAGGACTTGCTGCTTTTTTGGGCCAGCAAGTGCAGGAGGTGAGCAGGGAGAGCACAGGCCACACACAGGGACAGGGTGTGGGCAGAGGGACAAGTGACACCGAGCTCAGCACAGCCCCAGGGGTGAGGGGGGCCAGGCTGGTGAGGAGAGGGTGCCCCAGGGCTGGGGTTTCTCTCACAGCTCTCACCCCTGAGGCTGGCCCAGGGTCCCTCCAGCTCCCAGGCTGTTGTCCCAGCACAGCATTCCCTGTCCCCCCAGTGTCACACTGGGGCTGGAGCAGCACGAGGCAGGTTAAAAAGCACTCCCAGGGTGGATTTGCCCCATGGCCAGAGCAGCTCCCTCCCTGCACCAGTGCCCTTATCCAAAGCTGCTCTGCTCATCCCCATGGCTGGCTCAGGGACAAGCCAGGAATAATACCAAGCCTCATCTCCAAGGAACCCAGGCCAGGTCAAACTTGGCTATTTTGGTTAAGGAAAGACAGAGGGATGTGTCCCAGCCTGACCCAGCACTCCCACCCTGTGCACTCCACAGCTCTGGGAGGCCCCAGCTCCACAGGGAGGGCAGAGCAAGGAGCCCAAGGATCAGACAGATCCTTGTGCTTTCTGCCCCTTCCCTCTGCAACAGCAACGTTCCACAGGCAGCCCCCTGCACCTCAGTGGGGACCCAGCAGTTCACATTCACTTCAGGTTAAAACTCTTGGTTATCTGCTAAATGCAATTTAATACTGAGGGGGACCAGGGGAGCCCCACTGTGGGCAACGAGGAGGGGGAGCAGGGCTGCTCCCAGCACCCAGGGGGTGCAGCAGCCCTGGATTCACACACATTCCTGCACACACACTCCTGCTGAGCCAGCTCCAGCCTCTCCCTGCAGGGAAACACCAGCCCTGTCCCTCTGCCACGGGCCAGCGGCGTGGTCACAAGGCCAGCAGGAACACTGACCTCACTGAGCTCTGAGCCACAGGCCCAGGTAGGACAGGGCAGCAGGCAGGTAGGATCAGCAGGCAGAGCAAGGGGCCTTGTCCTGGCCCCAGAGCCCTGAGGCCTCACCCAGCCCTGCCAGGTGGGAATATGGCACAGTAAACTCGAGCATCCAGCGCCAGGGGCCCTGCCCAGACAGAGCTCCCCACTCCCAGGGAGGCAGGATGCAGAGTCCTTCAGGGAACACGTCTTTGCAGGAAGACAATGCCTCTCCCAGCTCTGGATGTGCAATTAAAAGAATAACTAGAACAGTCTCAGGCCAAGCACAGCACGAGCAAGATTCGTTCCTTCCAAGTGTGCAGATAAAAGTGCAAATATGCATTTGATGTTTCTTTTTCTAGTGAGGAAGCTCTGGTGCATTTAGCTGCCAACATCTTGAAGACCAGACCAAGGGGAAAAAAAAAAGCTTCCAGAGAGTTCAGCTTCACTTTGCTACATGGTACCTTAAAGTCACAGTTCTCTGACTTAACTGCTCGCAGCCCTGGGCTCAGTCCCGCGCGCAGCTGCGGCAGGTAGTGGAATGTTTGTGTCATGAGTTAGATGCTTCGGGGGGAGAGGAGGAAAAGAGGAAAACCAGGTTACAATCCTATACACGAGTGCCACTCTGGGAAGAGAGGGAGCCTCCTCAGTTCTGTGGGGCAGGGTGGGAGCTGTGGTGGTGGTGGTTGATCTCCGAGCCGCCAGCGGCGCAGAGCAAGGGCGCGCTGTCCGCGGCGCTCCCGCCGTCCGTGCCGGCCAGGGAGCCGTAGCAGCTCGAAGACTGAGGGGTGGCCAAGCTGCAGGAGAGACAGAAAATACAGACTGAGGGGTGGCCAAGATGCAGGAAAGAGAGAAAAAAAACAGACTGAGGAGTGGCCAAGCTGAAGGGAGGTAGAAAAAAAACAGGCATGGATTTTTTATGGATGAATTCATTCGGCTCCTCCAAACTTCTGCTCCCAGCACTGGTCAGGGTGTTGAAGTTTGGAGGTACAGCATCTCCAAGGAACTTGGCTTTGATGAGACAGCTACAAGGAGAAGAGCACCAGCCCTCTAGCACTGGTCAAGAGGAGCCAGAACCTCTGAACTGCTCACTACATTCCTGAGCAGCAGGTGAGGGACTTGCAAGTGAAGTAGAAATGAAATAAAGTGTTCCAGGCCACATTGGACAGGGCTTGGAGCAACCTGGTGCAGTGGAAGGTGTCCCTGCCCATGGCAGGGGGTGGAACAAGATGGTCTTTAATGTCCCTTCCAGCCCAAACCATTCCATGATGACAGGTCAGGGCTGCCAGGATGCCTCACAAGGGTTTTCCTGGGGATAGCTGACCATTCTCTCCCCAGCAGTGCTTCCTGCAGGGCTTTGTCCCAGCTCCCTCCCAGAACTTCACCAGCTCTCACTTCCCAGTGGAGAAACCCCTCTGGAGATCATTTCAGAGCCCTGTGAAATGGATCCCAGCCCTCCTGGATGAGGTCTCCTGTCTGCAAGCACCACCTGCGAGCACCTTCCACATCCACCTCTCTTGACCTGGTCACTTCTGCCCAACAGAGCTGCACAAGGGAACAAAAGCTCTGCCAGAGGCTCCCTGCCCCATCTACCCTGCCCAAGCTACCTCTTCCACCAAAGTTTTTCCTAGAAGCAGAAGCCAGGAGCCCTGTTGCTTCCCCAGAGGGCAGCAGAGCAGCAGCACAACCCTTCCTTACCCTCCTTCCCTGGCCCCGAGCCGTGACAAGTCATCGTCGCTGTCGTAGCGCCTGGGATTGTCAAAGAAATAAGCCCTGGAGCTGTAGCTGTGGCTGTTGACCATCCCTGCTGAAGTCTGCAAAGGAGAAAGGAGTTAGGTCAGAAGCAAAACATTCCCAAAAGCACCTTGCCAGCACAGGGGGACTTGCTCAGGCCTACCAGGTTCTGGTTCAGTCTCTGAGCACGGAAGAACAGCACCACGAAAGTGGTTGGCACCAGCTCCCAGAGGAACAGGACCACTCCAAACACCACGTACTCCTCGCTGCTCACCTCCACGTGCACCTGTGGGCACAAGGCAGAGGGGTCTGTGTCATCCCAGCCACCCACAGAGCTCCCAAAAGCTGGAACTGGGAGTGCAGGGAAACCTTTCGGAGGTCAGGAGTCCCTAACCCAAGCACAGTGACCTTCACCTGGCTGCTGCTGCTGGTTTGGGTGAGCTGGCTCTGCTCAGAGGGTGCTACCAGGGCACTGGGAGCTTGCTGCCCACACCAGCAACTCTCCCTCACACACAACCATGCCTGATTAAGCATTGCTGTTCTGCTCTAGTTGAGTTGTCCCTCCTTTCCCTCAAAAGAAGAGTTGGCAGGCTGAAAGAGAAGGGCACAACAGGGAATCCTTCCTGAAGGAGTGCCTGGAGAGAGGAGGACTCAGGTTTGCTGGGTGGAGAGAGCAAGCAGAGCAGAAAGGCAGCTCATGTGGGGGGTTCAGCTACCCAGACACCCCCCAGAGCCCCCTGTTCACCTTCATAGGATGAGGAGTGGCTGCATTTCACTTCCCTGGCTCTGGATTGGGGGTCACGCACTCACCTTGTCAGAAAGGTTGTCCCAGTTAAAAGGACCAGGAACATTGTCTGGAGAAATGGCCACAGCTACCAGGTTATAGCAAGCCCTTGAGGAATACAGGAGGGCCACTACAGATCCCACCAGAATAGCCTGGCAGACAGATGTTCCCTAGGACAGGAAGAAATAAAAAGGGTTTTAATACAGAGCTGTGATGTTCTTCCCCGTTCCCTTAAATGCATGAGCAGCTGTGCAGGCAAGAATGACCCAGAACATTTGTATGTTGTTGCTAAAATATTCAGAGCTGGGTAAAAGCTTTCTCATGTGATGAGTTCATTGCAGGAGCCACACAGCCAGAGCTGCCTGGGAGCAGGGAAGGATCTGAGGCACTGGGGTGTCCCTGGCAGGATTTTGCCAGTCAGGTCTGAGCTGGGGGTCCAGGGAGAAGCTGTTCCATCCTCTGGGGATCTCCACAAGGCCAACAACCCACCAGCAAGGAAAATCAACTTCTGCTTTACAGCCTGGACCCTGGAGAGGTGTTCACCCAGCACCCCAACACTGCACACAGTGTTTGTCCAGGAAAGAAGCTCAAATATTTGGGGTGGCCAGAAAGATCCAGAGCTGGAACCTCAGGAGCTGAAGGGAGCCCACAGGAAAAATGGAGAGAGACCATTTACAATGGCCTGGAGGGACAGGACAAGGGAATGGCTTCAAACAGACAGAGGGCAGGTTTAGATGGGATATTGGGAGTAAATTCCCAGCTGTGAGGGAGGTGAGGCCCTGGCCCAGGGTGCCCAGAAAAGCTGTGGCTCCCCCTGGATCCCTGGAAGTGTCCAAGGCCAGGCTGGATGGAGCTTGGAGCAGCCTGGTCTAGTTAGAGATAGCCCATGGCAGAGGGTTGGAACTGGATGGGATTTAAGATCCCTTCCAACTCAAACCACTCAGGAATGCTGGGACAAACCAGGTTCTGTTGAATATATCCATGAATCCCTTTAATGGCTGCTGGGAGGCACCAAGTCACAGTGAAGGGGCAAACACCCCTCAGCACCTGAGCTACCCTTGTGTTCAAGTAGGGAATCTCCTGGGGAAGCTCATCCCACTGGCCTGCTCCACATCCCAGCTCTCTTTTACTAGACCTGGAGCTCAGGACAGTGTCTTGAGAGAGGAGCCAACAGACAAGTGACAGCACTGAAGCCCAGCACATATCCTGCTGTCACTGGAAGCTGAGCCTGTGGTGCTCAGGCCAGCACAATGAGGCACAAAGGCTGCTGAAGCAAATCTCCAGCTCACAAGGACCACAGGACAGGAGCTGGCTGCACTCCAGCCTCCTTCCCACAGCTCCAACGTTATCACCTTCAGTGTGGAGGCAGCAGCCTCTAGCCCAGCTTTGAGTTCAGGGGCAGGACAGCCTTCTGGGGCATCTGTATAACATTCCTGCTCATCTCCACCCTGTTTCTGCAGCAATTCCCCACACACAACACCAGGGGATGCCCCCAAGGCAGGGGAGGGAGGCAGAGACCTTAAGCAGAGAACCAGGGTGAATGCAGAGCAGAGGCTTCCCTGGAGCAGGTAGTGCACAGGCCAGGAGCAGCCTTGGGCATGTGAGGAGAGGAAATTCCTGCACTGGGAGACCTGGGTGAGTTAATGAGTGTCCAGAGCCAGTCAGAGCTGGACACCAGGCCCAGGCCAGCAGGGATGTGAGCAGCTTCTCTGCTCCTGCCTCACTGCAGATCTGGATGCAACCTGCAGCCTCTGGACAGCTGTCACAGGAGCCAGGCAGGACACCAGACCCAGCCCACACATCCTGGATTCTTCCACCAATGCCCTCTGCTGCTTAAGGAGCCAGACATCTCCTAGAGAAAGCCTCAGCTTCAGCTGCCTATGCTCAGGTGCTCTGCTTTTTCCTCTAGATGTTTCCAGGCACTCATGTTGCAGCCTCCTGCCACACAGCTGGTGGTTTTTCCACTTTCCTATCTGCTGGAAAAGAGCTGTGCATGTTCAGACCCTCACCTGCTCTGCTTTGGGACAGAACCTACAGCAACTTCTCCTCCCATTCCAAAATGCTCATTTCATCCAGGACATCTCATCCTACCCAAGCAGCTAAAACTGGATTTCTGGGAGATCCCTCCTGCAGGGAATCATGACACACCTGCCACAGGTAAAATACACAGCAAAAACTGCATCTGCTGCTCTTAGAGAGCCCTCTCTTCAAGGCAAACCCGGGATTTTCTATGCCTGAAAAGCAGAAGCAGCTCATAAATCTGTTATGCCAAAGCTGCAGACAAAGTATTCCCCTAAAACATGCAAGAAACATCACTTCCACAGCAGGGGAGTGCACTCTGTGAAAAGGAGGAATCCAAGAGTCCAAGAGCTGCCACCTCCTCACTGGAAGCAGAATTTGAGCAAGAACAGCTCAGGTACCACCAGGCCAGCACTGCCCTGAGTGAGCACATCCCAATCCAGCTGAGCAGGATCTCCAAGGCATTTACCCACCTTGGACTTGAGGTAGACATTGGCTGAAGACATCTTTCCCAGTTTGCACATGCAGCAGGCCAGGGAGATGGCACAGAGGATGAAGAGGCTGTCATTGACCAGAGCCCGGGCCAGCACTGTCCACTTCAGCTGCTTCTCTGGGACCTCGCCGTGGATCAGCATTGCACAGGTTAAATTCACAACCAGGAACAGGAGGCTGGTGAGGATGGAGCCCAGGTACAACAGGACCCTAGAGCGATGGTGAAAGGAAAAATAGTCAGGGAGACAAGCCCAGGTTCACTGGGCACCTCCCTCCTGCCTCAGCAGACCTTTGTGCACAGGATTTTCTGAGCCTGAGAGAGTTTTCAGCCTGGCAGTGGCTGATCTGTTCCCAAGGGAAAAGTCTTTGGGAAACTTCTCTTTTAAAAACTGGTTTTTGTAAATAGGTTTTGGTTCTCAGAACAATGTCACACAGCTGTTCTGAATGTGTTTTTCTCTTGTTCCACCAATGGGACCAGAGAGTTCCTTTGGCCAATCATGTCAACCTGTATGGGAACACCTTATAAAAAGGGTAAAAAAACCCCAAAATAAAGGCTTGGGATCAAACCTCACTATTGTGATTTGAATCCACNTAAAAACTGGTTTTTGTAAATAGGTTTTGGTTCTCAGAACAATGTCACACAGCTGTTCTGAATGTGTTTTTCTCTTGTTCCACCAATGGGACCAGAGAGTTCCTTTGGCCAATCATGTTAACCTGTATGGAAACACGTGATAAAAAGGGTAAAAAAACCCCCAAAATAAAGGCTTGGGATCAAACCTCACTGTTGTGATTTGAATCCACTCTTCTATTTCATGTCCTCTAGTGACAGAGCCTCCCAGTGCTCTGCTTGCTGGGAAGCTCAGGCATTCCAGCAAATTTCAGGGGCTGGACTGGCAGCCCAAGGCTGCAGAGGATTTGTTGGAGCTGCTCTCATAACACATGAGCAGCGTAAGCAGTCATGAGTTACAAGACTCATCTTCTGACAGTCAGGTTCTTATCTTGCAGATTTTAAGTGTTGCTCCAGCTCTGCATTAACTCCAGTCAATAAGCCATGAGTCATCACAACCACTGCAACTCCTTTATTGAGAGCCACTGGAGCTTGTGTTTTCCACCCTGGGTTTCCCTGGGAAGCACCTGAGCTGCACAAACCTGGGGCTCACCCATTGCTCAAGGCTTGTTCTGCAGATCTTTCCTGGGCTGGGACAACTCAGAGTGACCCCAAGAATTCACCCAGGGAAACTGGGATGCTTGAGCTCCCAGTTCTGCTCCAATGTCCAACTCTGCTCCTTTCTCAGAAGGAGAAAATTCTAATTCTTCTTCTAATTCTATGGAATTAGAGCTCTGTTCAGTTTTGGGGCCTGACCCTCCTGCTCCCAGCCAGTTCCCCAGGGACTAGTTTTGAAGGGAAGGTCAGGACAGCAGCACTTACTTGTACTTGTTGAATTCAGCTGCACATTTCACTTTGAATATGACCTGGAGGAAAGATTTGCACAGGGTTACTTTACACAGCCTATAGCTTCCTTTCAACTTTGTCAGGATAAAAACAGGGAAGCCAGAATCCAGCTGGGCATCTCCAAGGACTCTGGATTATTTATTAGCACCAAGTCTTCCTCTGGACCCAAAAGGAGGGTACTTTTTCCAAGCCCAACCCAAATACAGGTTCCCAACAACCATAAACATATTTAATACCTCAAGTGGCAAGCACTTGAACACCACAAAGATTTCAAGAAAAGAAGGGAGTTTAGCACTTAAAAGTCATTAAAGTCCCTTCAAAAATATATCTCCTTTTCCCAGTGTTTTAGGCTGTTTTAGGACCTCAACCATGCTGGATTTCCATGTTAGAGGAGTAGAGACAATTTAGGAAGGTGCAGATACCCCCAAGTCATGGCTCAGATGTGAATTCCTGCTGCAAAGGCACATGGAACCAGTGCTCACACTGCTCAGGAGCTGAGTTGCATCCAGCTCCAGATCCAGAACCCCTCAGGAAGGATCCCAGAGCTGGGGTCACATTCAGCCACAGGCAAAGCTCGTGTCCTGATCAGAGACCTCAAAGGAACCTGGGAAGAAGCACAGACACATCCTGAGTGATCCCACCCATACTTGTGGGATCACTGCACAGGTGTGGAGGTTCAGTTTCTCTTCTCCCACAAGGAGCCTTCCCTGTCAGCAGTGAAGAATCACTCATCTCCTCCCAGGCATCCTTAGGCTGCTTTTATCCTGGTGGGATTCCTTGGCTCCTGCTTCCAAGTCAGCACTGAGGTAGAAATGGCACATGAGCTTCAGGAATCGGGCAGCTGCCAACGGGATTTCCACAGACATTCCAGGATCTGAGGGTTGTCTGAGGCATTGCAGTGGTTCCAAGCTTTTCAAAGGACATTGGACAGCTTCAGTGATTCTCTTCCAAGAGCCAATTCCACTGCCTGGCTCCTTTTCCCCAGGCTGAGGGAGGATGTGCTCAGCTTAGTGGGGAATGAGGCACGGTGCTGCAGCAGAGGGAAGTATCCAGCCTCAGGAATGTTCTCTGTCCCGTTGTCCTGGCCCACAGAAGAATAGGAGCGTGGCACAATCCACTCTGAGCCCTAAAACTCATCTTAGTTACAGAAAATAAGGCCTTGGAAGGGCCATGTGGTGACTCCAAAACAGAAACATCCCTGAATCCTCCCTTGTTTGTCTTGTGGGTGACATCCAGGCACTTTGGGAGTGTCATGGAATCACTGAATCACTGAGGATGGAAAAGCCCTCCAAAGTCATCAAGCTCAACCATTAATCCAGCACCACCACATTTACCATGCCCTGAAGTGCCACATCCACGAGTTTTTTCAACACTTCCAGGGATGGGAACTCCACCATTGCCCTGAACAGCCTGTTCCAACACCTCACCACCCTTTGCAGTGAAGAATTTTTTCCCCCAACATCCAGTTAGGATCTAAATATTCCCTGGCACACCTTGAGGTTGTTTTCCTCTTATACTGTCAAAACAGGCATCCAGCTGGGAAACTCCTGGTTCAGCACCCATTCCAGAAGCATGGAAATGCACTGAGGAATCTGCACTCCTGCTGTGACCCTGTCTGTAACCTCAGCCTCTGAACAGCTCTGCAGAGTCCCTGGCTCGTATTCCAGCTGGGAATGTCGTGTTCTCAGCAGAGAACAGCCCCTCAGCTGAGCAGGGAAGTACTCCTGGCTCACAGGAAGATGTTGTTTGGGGCAGGATACTCTTCCCAAACCCTCCCCTGCAGCCTCAGGGATTAAGGCACACAAAGCTGAGTCAGGGTTAAGAGTGCAACAGCAATTTGAGCCTCATGCTTGGCTCGCTGCCATGGAAAGCAGAGGGAGACCACAGCTCCAGTCTTACACTTTTACTAGCCCCTGGATAGCTATGCCTATAACTTCAGGAAGGGAACAGACACCCCTGCTTTGGTGGTTTTGGTTATTGAGGTTGTTAAGTTATCTAAAGGTTGCTTTTCCTTCCCAGGAACTGGGCTGGGAGGTGCCACCAGCAGTGGGCACTGGGTGTCTCTGGGTTCTCATCCTTGAGACGAGCTCTGAGCCTCCTGCACGGGGCTCTGCTGCTCTCAGAGCCCAAGGACAGCTCAGGCAGAAGGTTCTGTTGTGAAAAACCCAGCACAGAGAGCTCAGGAGCAATCCTGTTCTTCAGAAAACCAGGAAAAATAGACCCCTGTGCTTCAGCAGGTGCATTAGGCCAAGCTGTGGGCAGCAATCCTTGCAAACTGAACGGTTCCTTCAAATCTGAGCTGAGCCCAGCTCCAGAAGTCAAGCATGAAAACAGGGAACAGAGGTCTCAGCAGCACAGAGGAGCAGGACTGGGAACATTTTCTGAACAACTCTTTTACAGCAGTTTCAAATACTCAGGTGCCTTTCCAGAGCCATGGATCCCTTGAGCACTCCACATCAGGCGAGGCTGAAATGAGCTGCAGACCCCAAAGCCCCCGATGATTTCTGAGGCTTTTGGGTTTGTGATGAGTGGATTTATCCCACAGAAGTGATTTCCTTGCTCCCATCACAGCCCAGAGACTCCCTAAGGGTGTGTTCAAGAGACACACTTACCCTTAGAAGGTGCACTGGAGGGGTCACAGCTGCTAAGGAACATAAGTGACATGCCCCAGATCCCACAGATGAATCCAAGGACCACTCTCAGTACCTGCACAAGGCAGGATCTTAGCCTTAACAGTGAGGCACTTAGGCTGGACCAAAACCAAGCTGGTCTCAGCAGATCTGAAAGATCCAACAACTTCTTGTCCACTGGAATCAAATTCTTTTTTGCTTCACAAAGGCAACATGAATTTGGGCCCCAAAGAGCTCAGCTGCAGAGGCATCCCCAGACAGATCCATTCCCTCACCACATGAGATAATGGGAGCACAGCACAGACTATTTTGGGATCACACCTTGTACCAAGTGTGCAAATTCCTGCTTCAATCCACAGAGGAAAAGCTGGAACTCTCCATGAGGATCTCTCACCATCCTCATATTAATATCGAGATCATTCCATGCCATCATGAACACAGGCTGCAATTTTGCATGCTCCCTCCTTTCCTAGAATAGCTGGTCCCCAGCAGGGCCACCTGTTCATCTGGGAAACATGGGAATCATCAGCTATGGGATGGAGCAGTTTGGAGTTTCAGTGATCCCTCACCAGCTGTCCCTCTGAGGCACAGGGCACTGCCAGGTATCTGCTACACAGGGAAGGTGAAAGAGGGAAATGAAGGATGGAGATTTTTCCAGGTTCCTATCTGAGAAGGCAGGAAGACCCCAGGCTGGATGCTCTCCTCATGCCTGCCTCCAGTGCAATTAGAGCAGGAAGGGATGAAAGGGGCTGATGCCATCTCCTCAGATGCAGCACTTAGAGAAACCCAGGCAGGTGAAGGGCTCTGGCCACACCATCAGCCCCACCAAGCCAGCATTCCTTACCCATCCCTGTGCCAGCTGCTGATTCCAAGGACAGCCAGGGATGCCAAAGGCTCAATAGGGTCTCTAAGATCAAGGCTGTTGTGGCTGCATTTCACAGAATCATTTGTGTTGGAGAAGACCTCCAAGGCCATCAGGTCCAAGCTGTGCGTGATCCCCACCTTGTCACAAGCCCAGAGCACTGAGTGCCACCTCCAAGGGTTCCTTGGATGCCTGCAGTGATGGAGACTCCAAACCTTCCTGAGCAGCCCTTTCCAATGCCTAACAACCCTTTCCATGGAGAATTTTTCCTTAATATCCCATTTAAACCTTCCCTGGCACAGCTTGAGGCCATTTTCTCTCCCTTTGCCTGCTGGGACAAGCAGAGCTCAAGCCACCCTGGCTGCCCCCTCCTGTCTGGGAGTTGTGCAGAGCCAGAAGGTCCCTCCTGAGCCTCCTTTTCTCCAGGCTAAATATCCTGAGCTCTCTCCATGTATTTCCACATACCATGCTCCTGACAAAGACCTGGGGAAAAGCAGCAGTGGCAGACTCTTGGCAAAGATGGCATTATTCAAGCAGCTGGCAGCACAGGAGGTGTTGGAAAGAAAAGGCAAAGGAGCATCCTAGATTGGGTATCAGAGCTGTTGAGACAAGACTGGGAGTGGATCTGAGGAATTTTGACCTGAGGGACTGTGAACTCCAGATTCCTTCTGGTACAAGCTGAAGTAGAAAGGAAGAGATGCTCTCAAGCTAAAGGGACGTTCCAAGTGGAAAAAGTATCCCAAGGGAGCCTACAAGAGATCTGGAGAGGACAAGAGCATGGAATGAAAGGACACAGGGAATGGCTTCCCACTGCCAGAGGGCAGGGTTAGATGGGATATTGGGAAAAAGTTCCTGGCTATGAAGGTGGGGAGGGGCTGCCACAGGGTGCCCAGAGAAGCTGTGGCTGCCCCTGGATCCCTGGAAGTGTCCAAGACCAGGCTGGAGCAAGCTGGGACAATAGAAGGTGTGGAATAGGATGAGCTTTAAGGCCCCTTCCAATCCAAATCACTCTGGGACTCTAGAAAAAAGAAATACACATCCCACACTCATTCTGTCAGGTCTCTGCATCCCCTTGAGAGTCTCAGGGACCAAGATGGGACATGAAGAGGACAGCCTCTCCCCATGGAAAGAGGGAACACCAGGCAGCTTAGCAGATTTGAATCTCAACCCTGAAACAGCCTGGAGTGTTAAGTTAATACCAGTTCTCCATGGGTATCTGTTTCCTGGAGCTTCTTCCCCACCACCATTCCATCCTCAGCCTCTACACAGCCTGAGGAGCTCCTTAAATCAAGCCAGATCAGCTCAAATAACAGCACAGGCCATTTTCTTCCCCAGATGCCATTTCTCCAGCATCTCCACAAAGGAGGCTCTGTGTACAGGGACAATGAGGCAGGCCCTGAGCACAGCAGCAGCTCGTGCTTTTATCCGAGGACATCTCGGATCAGGATGCCACCCCCAAGGGCAGCAGAAGCTCAGTGTCCTTCCACAGGCTGCTGCCAAGTGGCCCTTAAAAACTGGGAATGGATGGGCAGGTTCTGCTGGAGTCACACCAATAAACACACCAGTCACCTCTAGATCATGGGAACCAGAAAAGCTCCAGGGGCTTTCAATTTTTCTCTCCAAACCTCTGGAGTTCCACCACTGACATCTCCCAAAAAACCCACGGAGTGATGGATACCCCTCCTGGTTGTTCCAGGGAAGTGTCAGGCTCTCCCTGGAGCTGAGCAAGCAGACCCATTTTCATAAGTCACTTTATCCTTCCCCACTCCAGATTCAGAGCTCTTATTTCCTCAGACAGGATTTCCCTTGGCTCTAGGTCTTCAAGGAGAAAGAAGTGGGATACATGCAGAGTTCACTGAAAAACAGATATTGTGGGAAGAGGAGAAACCTGGGAATCTATTTGGATTTACTTTAAGAGGACCTTTAAACAAGCCTGCAGAGAGGCAAATCTGCTGTCAAATCCAGTGACCTAGAGGAAAACAGAAATCCAGCCACTCTGTGGAGCAGAGCACAGAATCCCTGCCTTTCAAGGGACACAAACCCCTCCTGGCTGGAGCAATTGGGAGGTCAGGCTCCCTCGAGCAGACAAGATGGATTTGTGCACTCTATGCACCATTTGTTATTCCACTGCCACTCCATCAACAACACCTCCGACAGCTTTTGCAACAGGCAGCTCACCCCCAAAGCCTCCAGGTGTTTACTGGGGGGAAAAAAAGAGGGGGGGAAGAATCAAAACAGCAGAACAACCCCACTGCTCCAAGTATCATGTGAACGTCGGTGTGTGCTGGGGAAAATGAAATCATAACTCCGGTGAGTGACACATCGGAGCGACGAGAGTGATTTCACTGTGTGCTAGCATTTCCTTTGTGAGGCTGGGGAACAGCTGAGAGCTGCAGAGCAAAGAATCCCAACAACAACAACAAAGCTGGAAGGAAAAAGTGGTGACTTGTTTCATAAATAGGCAGCGAACCGGGAGGCAGGCGAGCAGAGGGCTGCTCACGAGAAACTGGAGCAGAAACAAAATATTCAGGAGGAGGATGGGGAGGGGAGAGCCAGGGCTTTAGGAGATAAAGGCAAGTGGAAGGACTAAGGAAAGGAGGCTAAAAATCACAACACAAGCGATGGGAAAGCCAGAAAAGCAGGGACATAGCTCGGTGACAACAACAAGCGGCTCCGCACTGTCCCAGCAGCGATGCTGGTGCTGGGAAAGGGCCCCCCTCGGTTGCCCCGGGCTGTTGTGTGAGGGATCTCTGGGTTTTTTTGTCTGACAAGCTGCGGAACAACAAGCCCGGTTCGCAGCGGAGCGATGGAGAGAAGGAGGGAGCGCAGCAACAATAGCAGAAGAGGCTCTGGCTGGTGACGTAATGGTTGGCATCACTCCAGGCCAGAGCAGCCCCTGCTGCTGCCACTTTCTGGTCCCCTTTGCAGAAGGGGAATCAATTAAAAAAAAAAAGAATAAGATGCAAAACAGTCCCTCAAGTGACGCCTCCCCTCCTCCCCCCACAAACACCCCGCCGTGGGTCTGGGTTGCAAAGAGGAAAACCCCACCTGGGAGCAAGGCATCTCCGTGCATCCCTCAAATCCCAAATTCAGGGCATGTGCCTATCCAGCCCCCCACGCCGGGTCTGCAGTCAGGGTACAGCCCTGCACCCCAAACCCCTGATGCTGGGATTCGGGGCACACTTTCAGCTCACATCATCCCCCCCACCCCCAAATCCCACTCTGCTCCCTAAGCTTGGATTCAGGGCACAATCCCTGTGCTTCTCCCCATGCCTGGATTCAGGGTACAATCCTCGTGCATCCCCCCCATCCGCCGAGCTTGGATGGAGGGCATAGCCCCTGCATCCCCTCAGCCTGTCCCAAAGTCTGTAGCGAGGGCTAGATTCAGGGCACAATCCCTGTGCTTCTTTCCAAGCCGGGATTCGGGACACAAGCCCTACATCCCCCCAGGTTATCCCAAAGCCTCCACCGGGGACAGATCCCCTAGGACCGCCTCTCACCCTCACCTGGACGCTCACATCCCCATCCCACCCCAAAGCCTCGGCTCCAGGGCGCTCCAAGTTTGGAGAGCTGGCTGAAGAGCAGCTTCCAGCCCCTGGTGTCCCGCAGGGTGGAGGTTTGGGAAAGGGAATTTTGGAGGGGTTTTGCCCAAAAGGCAAAACTTACCTCGGTGAAATAGAGGTTGAGGAGGCAGAGGCTGGAGAAGAGGAGGCAGCCGGGCAGGCAGTACAGGAGCCAGTGGGCGAAGGGCTGCTGGAGGCGGAGGGCCTGCAGGGAATTCTGCAGGTAGAAGGAGAATAGGGTGGTCCTGAGAGCTGCCCAGAGCAGGCAGAGGAAGAGGCAGAGCGTGTGGTAACTCAGCCGCCGCTCGCGGTAGTAGAGCAGCAGCCAGAGCTGCAGGTAGGCGAAGAGGAAGAGCGCGGCGTAGAGCGCTGTGTGGAGCACGGTGAGCCCCAGCTCCACGGCGTAGGGCACGGCCGCCCCCTCAGCGAGGGCCATGGGGCAGCGGGAGGCACCGACCCCCTCCCTGCCTTCTTTCAGCCCTGGCTGGACAGCTTCATGCAACAAAGGGGAGCGCCCTCCCCCTTTTCCCCTTCTTCTTTTTTTTTTTTTTTTTTCTTCTTCTTCTCCGCCCCCTCCTCCCTCCCGCCCGCCCGGCTGCACCGCCCGCCTGCCCGCCGCCAAACAACTCCGTGCCGGGGACAGCCGGCTGAGCCCGCTGATTTGAGGAGTGGCGGTGCGCACTCCTCATTGGCCGCCTGTCAGCCACGCCCCCCACCGCGCCCATCCGCCGCGCCTATTGGTCGGCGCCGCCTGTCAATCACCCGCGCGACGTCCCCGCCGGGCCGCCGCTTTGCTTCTTGGGTTGACAACGCCGCCCGCGCGCCATCCCTCCTTCTTCGCTGAGAGGCGGCGAGGGGTGAGAGGGGAGAGATGGAGAGAGGGGAGAGATGGAGAGATAGAGATAGAGAGATGGAGAGGAGAGGAGAGGAGCGCGGGATGAAGGGATGAGAGGGGCACTGAGGGGATGAGAGGGGCGCTGAGGGGAGCTCTGAGGGCTCCCCGGAGGAGCCCGGGGATCTGGGCGGTCGGGGTGCCGGATCATCCCCGCTGCAGGCTGGGGCCGTGGCGATGTCTGGGTGTCGCTCACCGTCTGTTCCATGCAGGCGGCTATCCCTGTGGATGCGGGGACAGCTCAGGGACCCCCACTACGAAGCGGTCTCGGCTCCGGGTGGAGCCCCTGGATACCGAGAGGCCTCGCTCGGCTCAGGGGTCGCTTCCCAGCGCCGCGGAGGAGGGATGAGGACATCGGCCTGAACGCTTGGGGACCAGGTAGGTGACAGCCCTAAGCCGTCCGGAGCTTGCTTGGTGATGTGTATCTAGTGCCGGCTGCTTTCCAGGGAATTAATGGGGCTGGTTCCCAAGGACAGATTGAATGGGGCAGCAGCAGTAGTGGGTGATGCTGGTTCTACCAGGGAATCGGTGGAATTCAGCCGGTGATGATTGCTGCTGATGGTGATTCCAGCATGCGGCAATGCTGTCAGGGAAGTGGTGGATTCATCATCCTTGGAAGTGTTGGTAAATCCTGTGCATGTGGCACTTAGGGACATGGGTTAGTGGTGGGCTTGGTACTGCTGGGGGAATGGTTGGACTTGTTGGTCTTAGAGGTTTTTTCCAACCTGTGTGATTCCCTGCTGCAGGCTATGCACAGGAATCAAAGCCCTCCTTTCCTGGAGCAGGCAGAAGGAAAGATAAGGGGCAGCGTGGGAGCATCAAAAATCCAGGCAAAGAATCCTGCAAAAATCCAGGCAGAGTACACTGGGTAACAGGCTGGGATGCACTTGGAAGTTCCCTGAAAAGGATCCCTGAGCTTCAAGATGCTCCCACAGCTGCCCCTGTAGGCAGTAGGGAGATGGAATGAGTGCAAAAGGCCGGTGGTTTTTTCAGTCCCATAATTGCAGGCTCATCCCAAAGCTCTGGAGAAGCTGTTGTTCTAGCTCCAAATGCTCAGGAATTGCAGCTCTACCACCCTACTCAAATCAGTTGTGTCCAAGAACTTGCTTTTGGAAAATTTGAAAGGAGCCGGGTTGAGCTTTGTGCCAGCAAATAAGGTAATGATAATGAACCTGTAATATTATCATGGATTTGTGATAATTAATTTGTCAGCTGTGTAGAAAAAGTGTGGAGCAGGCAAGGAAAGTATGTAGTGAAAAATATGAAAAGTCAATACAATTCCACGTGAGGAATCATGAGTTGGGTTGGAAGGGACCTTAAAACTCATCCAGTTCCACTCCTGCCACAGCAGGGAGACCTTCTACCATCCTAAGTTGCTCCAAGCCCCATCCAGCTTGACCTGGAACACTTCCAGGGACCCAGGGCAATCACAGCTGTGCCAGGGCCTGCCCACCCTCACAGCCAGGAATTCCTTCCCAATATTCCATCCAACCCTGCCCTCTGGCAGTGGGAAGCCATTGCCCCTTGGGGAATGGTTGGATTCAATGATCTTACAGGGCTTTTCCAACCCTAAGGGTTCTGTCAGTTTTTTCTGGATCACCTTAAAGGAAACTTGTTTGCATGGACGAAAATGCAGGAAGAGCCGTCAGTGTTCCTCTTTACCTTGCATTTTGGAGCAGCAGCAGGAGGAATATTTGTGCTGGGACATCCAGGTTAGCTGGAGAGAGAGAGCTTCAGCCTGTCTATCCTGCTGTAGCTAGGGGATTGAGTCAGTGCCACATGGATTTAGGGGGTTTGTGTCCTTCTTGCCAGGAAATTTAGGAGAGCAGCTCACTGGTTTAGTGCTGCCAGAAGGGAACAGAAGTCAGGTGAGAATCCTGCCAAAAATCTGTGCCAGCAGGGTGTGGGGTAAATATCCTGCTGCAAAGAAAGGCCTGGTTTGGGTCAATCAGCAGAGGAGAGCTTGAAGTGACTCCATTTAGGAGCATCCTAAATGCTCCTGGTTTAGGAACAACTGCCTAGGGAGTTTAAACTTATCAGCTGAGGGCTCTGCAGGCTGGGAGAGGATGGAGTGGGAGAAAAGGGACAGGGAGCAGCAGGGTAATGTATTTCTGGGGAGACACTGGCACAGGATTCTCAGAGAAGCTGTGGCTGCCTCTGGATTCCTGGAGGTGTCCAAGGCCAGGTTGGGTGGGGCTTGGAGCACCCTGGATAGTGGAAGGTGTCCCTGCCCATGGCAGGAGTGGAACTTTGGTTTTTAAGGTGCCTTCCAACCCAAATCATTCTGGGCTTCTGTGATGATATTTGGACAAGACAAAGTGAAGATTTTACATCACTGGTGTTAAAGTCCAGGCTGGTGGTGTTTCTTCTGAGTCCAGGGAAGCCTGTGGATGATGGAGGTGGTACCAGCTGGCTGTGCAGTCCATAATTCCAGCAGGACAGCAGTTCATCCTTGTCTTGTGACTCTTAAATCCCACCCCACAACACCCTCCCTTGAGGAAGCTCAGTTTCCTCAGTGGTAAATCTTGGCAGCTGAGATCTGTGAGGAAAAGTGTCAGGGAAAGCAGCTGGGATCAGAGGTGATCCCAGCCCATGGATTCCACTGCAGGATTCCCAAGCAAAATTGATGTGGCACAAGCAATTTATGCCCCCACAAGAGGTTTGGGCTGGATATCTCTGGTGGATTTGGTTTCATTTCAGGTCACCTACAGTGACCTTAACCACCTTGCCTGGCTCTGCCTTGGAATTATGACAGTGGAAACATGAACCAGGTCATTCTGTCAGTGCTGTGCTAGGCTGTCCCTTGTCCATGGGCTTCAGGTGACACAGAGCTGGTTCACACATCCACGGTATTTTCACACATCTCTGGCAATCCTGCAAGTGTCAGTGCCACAGGGTTCTGACTGTTTCCAGCCCTAGGGTGTTAATTTTCTGTTGATGGGAAAGAGGTGACAGAGGAAATGGCCTAAAAGCTGAATATTCTGGGTTAATGGCAGCAGAGGGAAGCTGCTGGGCAGGATGATGAGGAAGTGAGAGGACTTGAGCAGGCAAGGGGTGAGCACACATTTTTTACTGGACCCCAGAACAGTTTGGATTGGAAAGGACCTTAAAAGCCCATCTCATTCAACCCCCTCCCATGGCAGGGACACCTCCCCCAGCTGTCCCAAGCTGCTCCAAACCCCATCCAACCTGGCCTTGGACACTCCCAGGGATCCAGGGGCAGCCACAGCTTGTCTGGGCACTCTGTGCCCGGGCTTCACTGCCAAAAAATCCTTCCCAGTATCTCATCTCTCCCTGTCCTCTGGCAGTGGGAGCCATTCCCTGTGTCCTGTCCCTCCGTCCCTTGTCCCCAGTCTCTCTCCAGCTCTCCTGGAGCCCCCTTAGGCACTGGAAGGGGCTCTGAAGTCTCCTTGGGAGTCATGTTTTAGGCTGCTGCCTAACCCTAACCCCCTTCTCCAGGTGTAATCCTGTGGCATCTTTGAGTCATTGGAGGCTGCTCCTCTTCCTTCCTTGAGAGTAAGCATTCCCATTTGACCTGGGCTTGTTCCCACGTGCCAGGATTGTGTTTATTTTTCCATCCTGCCGTAGCCAAGTTTGTCATTTAATAAACATCACCCCCCCAGCCTGATCCCTGTCCCCTCTGTAAGCCAGGGGAACAGATGGGAGGGCACAGGACCAGAAATGCCTGACACTGCTCAAAGCTGGATAGGAGACAACTGGAGATTTGAAGATGAAAAGAAAAAAAAATGAATGTGTTTCCAGCTCTGTTGTGCCTTCAGGCCTGATCCAAACCTCTCAGGAGCCTGTGAAGGCTGAGTGTTTGTAACTCCTCACTCCTGGAGGATGGCAGGAGGGTCTTTCCCTGCCTGTTTTTGAGTGTTTGAGCTTGGGTTGGTCCCAGGGCAGCCGTGGTGAGCTGACATTCTCTGCCAGGGTGTTGGAGGGAGTGACAGCCCATGGACACAGGAGTGTTTGTTGAGGGAAGCAGCTGCAGCTCATGATGCAAATTCTGTGTGGATTCAGTCCCAGCTTTGTCCCTTTGTTGAGCAGGGAGCAGCCACGCTCCAGCAGCAGAGAGCAATCCCTGAGGAGCAGGCTGGGGAGGAATGGAGTGGGAAGAAAAGGTGGCTTCTCATCCTTTAACCTCCTCACATCATCTGCCATGGCCTGAAGTCAGCAGAATCCCAAAATCCCAGATTGGTTTCAGTTGGGAAGGAGCTTAAAGATCAACTTGTTCCATCCCAGGGACTCCTCCCACCAAAATCAATCTGTTCAGGAAAATTCACACTTAATGAATGTATTCTCTGGGAAGGTCAAGGTGGCTGCTAAGAAGTGGCAGAATCAGTAGCCAGAAGCAGAAAAGATTTTACAGAATTTCTGTCTGACTTATTGCTACACGTATTTTAGGTCAAGGGTAATCTGGTTTTTTAATTAATCCTTTAAAGGTTAAATTGTATAGAATGCCTGATCACAGAGTAAAGGAAAAAAACCCAGCAGTATATATAAAAATAGCATCCATTTAAGTTACATAAATCCTTATAAATATAAGAGGGAAATCAGTTATTCTATAAAAAAAATAATTTGGAACATGTGTTCCTGAAGCACCAGCAGAGCATCCTCATGCTAAGGACTTCAGCTAGAAAATCTTTATAAATATACCTGCAAAATTCTTCCTCATCCTGACCAGAAACAAGTGTCAGAAGATGCACATTTCTATTTTGCACTGAAACAGGAGCTCTCCTGTTTGAATCTCAAATAACCATTTGGTTTTTGGCAACCATAACCTGTCCCATCCCTTTGCAAACACCTTTCAGGGCCACATGAATTCTGTTGGCATCCTCAAAGCTTTGTGGCAGGAATGGAGACAGTTTGAGTGGGGATTTGTGCATGGTGCTGTCACTGCTTTGCTGCCTGTGCCTGGAATTCTTGTTTGACTCAGAAGAATTAAAGAGGAGGGAGGAAAAGCACTGAAGGTCTGTGCACTTGAAAGTGCCACTCAGAGGGAAAAGAGTGGCCTCTGCTGTCCTCTTTGCAGTTCTCTGAGTCACCTGTGGATTGAGTGACTAATTCATAATATCCTCAAGATGTTTGTGTCGTATTAATAATAATTTCCACAGTTGGGAATTATAGTCATGTAACAGAGACTAAAACAGAGAAACACTCCTAAATGTGTTTGGTTGTGTTTATGTATTTATATACATATATCTATATATTTAGTTGGGTTTTTTTTAAATTTTTCCCCCAGTTGTGACTCTCCTGTGCCTGTAAAAGCCATGTCAGCCCAAAAGGATGGATGGGTTTCTTCCTTGGTTTTCCTTCTCTTCTGTGCCTGCTCCATCCCAAGGAGTGGAAATGCCAACCTGCAGCAGGAGCTGAGCCCCCAGCTCTATTTCAGCAGCTTGGAAGCTGGAAAAACATCCTTGGCTTTTTTCACCCCCAGTGGTAGGTGTTTCATGTGAATCTCAAATAGGTGTTTCATGTGAGTTTCCATCAGCCTGGGGACTCAACAAGTTTTGGGTGAGAGTGGAACAATCACAGAATTAGGGAATTGTTTGAGTTGGAAGGACCTTAAAGCCCATCCAGTCCCACCCCTGCCATGGCAGGGACACTTCCACTATCCCAGGTTGCTCCAAGCCCTCTCCAGCCTGGCCTTGGGCACTTCCAGGGAACCAGGGGCAGCCACAGCTGCTCTGGGAATTCCATTCCATCCCAGCCCCTCCCTACCCTCCTAGCCAGGAATTCCTTCCCAGTCTCCATCCATCTCTGCTCTCTGGCAGTGGGAAGCCATTCCCTGTGTCCTGTCCCTCCATCCCTTGTATAGAGTGTCTTTTCATCTTTCTTGTTGGCTCCTTCAGGCACTTGAAGGCTGCAATTAATTTACCCCAGAGCCTTCTATTCTATTTTCCAACTCCCAGCCTTTCCTCTAGCAGAACTGCTCCATCCCTCTAATCAACTCGTGGCCCTCCTCATTGAAGAGGCAGTTCCTGAGATTCTTAAACCTAAAGGGTTTTGAAGAGCTGGTTGAGCACTGTGTTTGCACAGTTCCAAGTGCTCCTGACAGGTAGAGACCTCTTGGGATGGGTTCTTTCCTCAGGCACAGTCCTTCAAACATCATCATTCATTTTCTGGATTATTTTCTGGTGGTACTGTGGAGAAGAAAGCAAATTTCCTAAGGAATTCTCCCCGCTTCCATAAAAAGGGGAATCCCTTTCATGAGGGAGAGCTAAAGGCTGTCATGGATTAGGAAAAGATCCTTGACCTTGCTTTTTGTTCTTCATGATCCTCAGGTGTGGTTTCCCAAAGGCAGTGGCATGGGCTGAGGAGCATCTCCCACATCTCAGTGTGTGGCAGGAGGATGCTCTTCACCCTGAGGACTTGAGGAAGATTTTTTTTTTTGTGTGTGTGTGTTTCAGTTTCTCCTGGAGCCCAGCCCTTCTTGGAACAGATTGAGAGCTCAGCTGAGGCCCTCCAGGACTATGGCATTTCTGTGGTGAAGGTAAATAGGGCTCAGGGAAGCTGCTGGCATGGAGTAAATAGGAGATGAGCAGGGAAGGGATGAGCACAGATTTTTTCATAGGATCATGGACTCACAGAACAGCTTTGGCTTCCAAGGACCTTAAAGCTCATCTCTCTCCACCTCATCTTCCATGGGCAGGGACACCTTTCACTATCCTGGCTTGCTCCAAACTCTTTCCAGCCTGGCTTGGAACATTTCCAGGGATGGAAAATCCACAGCTTCTTTGGGAAGCTTGTTCCAGTGTCCATGTTCCATGATGGATGAGGTTAGTTAACTTCTTCTCAGCTCAGTGCAGTAAATATTTCATAAAAAGGAGTTTTTAGCTGAAATTTTATGCAGATTCACATGAGAGAATTAAAAATTCAGGCAAGTGTAATTAGACTCTAAGAGGTTGTTATATATTTATATTTGGATTTATTTCATTTCCTCCATCTACATACTTGAGTTCAGTAAGGAAGCACTGATCTGTCACTTAGAATATGTTGGGCAGATCATGGGGTTTTTAGATCCCATCTGACCCAAATCAGCAGGCTGAGCTGGAAAACTGAAGTACAAACTCCACTCTCCACTTCTGGTCTCCATCTTGGTGGATTTTCCCTCCCAGAAGATTTGGAAAGGCCGGATTTACACTCTTGAATGGAAGAAAGCTTTGAGGGGTGTGTGTGGTCATTATGGGGCTGAATCTGTAATTACACATATTTGCTGTCTAGGTGAATTGTCCCAAAGAGGATGCCTCAAGATATTGTGGAAAAGAAAATGCATTAAGGAAAGCCTTCCTGTTCAGGTGAGGGGCATTTCTGGGCACTGCACTGGGATTTATTTCCTGTGCAAATGTGGAAACACTGGCAGAGGTCAGACATGTCTGTGGAGGAATGAGAGGAGCCATGAGGACAGCAGTGACCTGCATAGTTTAGCAAAAGGTGCCCCCAAAATTCCAACACAGACAGAGGATTCACACTTGTCCTCAGTGCAAATTCTCCCATCCTGCCCCAAGTTCCTTGGAGCAGCAGAGGGATGAGCTGTGGAATGAAAGCACAGGTAAAACCCTTCATCAGTGTTCTCCTGTTCCTCTGGCCTCCCACCCACACAGCTATACTCAGACCACAAGATTTTGGGTCTAGTCCAAGAAAGAAACACTTTTTGGTGTTCTCCTTATTGGTGGGATTAACTCTTCTGCCCTGCATGGGAAGGTTCAGCTCCTGGTCTTTCCAGGGGTTGTCACCTGGAAGTTTTGCCATGTATCAGCTCAGTTCTCCTTGACTGTTGTACTGATAATCATGGAATAATTAAGGTTTGAAAAAAACCTTTAAGATCATCAAGTCCAGCTATTCCAAGGAGCTTTTAAGATCATTCCCCCAGCACTGCCAAGGCCACCATGTCCCCAAGTGCAGCCAGAACCAGCTCAACTGTGCTTGAACATTTCCCAACTCAGATCAAAGCCATCTCAAGTGTGTTCTGCCATTTCTCCATCATCCTTCCTGTCCTCTGTGCTTGCCTTGGCTCCCTTTTCCCGTGTGATCCATGCAGGAGATCTCTCTCAGTTCCTTTGGTGACTCTCTCTTCCCTCTGCAGGGGAAACCGGCTGATCCGAGAGTTCCCCACCGACGCCCTGTTCGACGTGAACTCCATTGTCGCCAACGTTTTGTTGTGAGTCCAGACCACATCCCACTCTCTGAAATCTTCTTCCTTTCTATTCCCACTAAATGCCAACCCCAGGCATTCCAGAGGCTGCTCTCAGTCAAGTTTCTCTCTCTGTTATGCTTTGACCCTGTTAAACCTTTTCCCTTGAGACAACTCATCAGCACACACCTGGGCACCTCCAGTTGGCTGTGAATTGTAATCTGACAGCAAGAGCTGGAATTTTACCCTGTTTTTCCCATCATGGTTGCACACAACCATGTTTGGTTTGTTGCAAATTTACTCTTCAGCCAGTTGCTAATGAGGTTTTTTCTCTGCCTCCTCAGTGCCGTGCTCTTTAACGAAGTGAAATACGTCGAAACACTGGCAGACCTTGAGAATATTGAAAATGTGTTGAAAGGGAAGTCCAACATGGTCTTTGCCTATGTACCAGCTACTGGGACAGCAGGTAGGGATACTCAGCTTTCCATCTTTCCATCTTTCCTCTCTTCCCCCAGCCCTTTTTTGGTGGAATATCCAGGAGCTGAGTTTCTGACCCAAAATCCTGCAAAAGAAAACCTGAAAGGGCCACCCAGCCACAAGATCTCTACTTCCATATGCCTTGCTTTGTTTCCAAAGGGATCAGTTGAACCAGAAAAGTTTTGGCTGGGAGCATGAACCCTGAGAGATGGACTTGGAGAGGGAAATCAAGCCAGTGGTTACTGTCTTAAAAATAATAAATCCCTGGGCAGATCTCTGGCTCAGCAGTGGAATGGATTCTCACACAGCACCTGTTTGCTGGGGATCAGGAATGGGATCCAGCTCCAGTTGCTCACTTCCCTTCACAGTGTGCTTTGAGACAGACTCTGTACCAGCAGTTTCTGAAAGCCTGGGAAGGAGATGGGGAGAGAGCAGAGCTGACTTCACCTTGCCTTTCCCTTTGCAGAGCACAGAGCTGTGATGGAGGCAGCTTTTGTCTATGGCACCATCCACCAGTTTGTCCTGACAACTGAGGCAGCACTGCTGAAAGCCACCAGGTACAGACACACCCCACCATGGAGAGCTGCTTCCATGCACTGTATGCCTCACTCCTGGTGTCTCAGATTCCCAAATCAACTCTGGGATGGCATTAGGAGGTTGTGCCAAGGGTGGACGGTCAGATCTGTTTTCCAAAAGCTGTTGGTTGTATTCCTGGCCTTGGAGCAGCCTTGCTGTTTGTGGCTGTGTTGGGTGGGATTTCCCAGGAGAAGAGCCCTCTCTCTCCTCTCCATGGCTGATGGCTCAAGTCTCAGCCATGAGATTTCAGGAGAGCTGATGTTAAAATCCCAAAGCACTCCTGTGCTGTGATATCTAAGAGCAAGGATTGCAGTGCTGCTCATGGATTTGGGAATTCCCATCCCATGGCCTCACTGGCCACCTCTTCCCACACAGAATGAGCTGCTTTAGAATCACAGATCCTTCCATGTGACTGCTGAAGTGACCTCCTGTGGTCAGGAATGTGAGGAAGTGGGAACATCCCACAGGGTGCTGGTTCCTCAGCCCACAGTGTGCCCAGCTGGCCCAGAGGCCAATGGCACCTGGCTTGGACCAGCCTGTGGCTACAGGCCCAGGGCAGAGATTGTCCCTCTGTGCTGGCACTGCTGAGCCCAAACCTCAGATCCTGGGGTCAGTTCTGGGCCCCTCATGACAAGAAACACTGAGGGGCTGGAGGGTGTCCAGGGAAGGGAACGGAGCTGGGAAGGATTGGGAGCCCCAGGAGCATCTGAGGGATCTGGGAAGGGGCTCAGGCTGGAGCAAAGGAGGCTCAGGGGCCCTTGTGGCTCTGCACAGCTCCTGGCAGGAGGGGACAGCTGGGAGCTCTGCTCCCAGGGGACAGGGACAGGATAAGGGGAGATGGCCTCAAGCTGTAGCAGAGGAAGTTTAGATTGGATATTAGGAAAAATTTCCTAGAAAGGTTTGTTGTGTCAGAACAGGCTGCCCAAGGCAGTGCTGGAGTCCCCATGCCTGGAGGGATTTAGAAGCTGTGTGGATGTGGCACTTGAGGACATGGGGCAGTGATGGCCTTGGCAGTGCTGGAGGAATGGTTGGACTTGGTGATCTTGGAGGGCTTTTCCAACATTAATAACTCCATAACGATTTACCTGGGATTTTGTCACGGGTCACACCAGGGCAGGCAGCAGGGTGGCCCTTCCTAAGGTGCCATTCTATCCTTGCAGGATTTTGGGGAATTGTGCTGTGGCTCCCACTAGATGGCACGGTTGTCATTGCACAGCAATCACCTCAATTCTCCTTAAAGCAGCACCACCACCTCCCGAGCTGCTGAAATGGTGGGAGCTTCTCCATCAGGAACAGCTTCCAGCCAAACGGGGCAGCAGGATTTGAGGTCTTAATGCTGCACTTTGCTCTTCCATGGAGAGATCTTAAATCCTTATCCAAAGGTGATCCCTGTTTTAGGAGTAAGGAAGGGGTGCATTGGAAAATGAAAGTGACTTCCCAAAGTTACCCACAGGCCAACAGCAGTGATGGTGTCACAGCTAACCAGGGACACCTTCCACCATCCCAGGCTGCTCCAAGCCCCATCCAACCTGGCCTTGGACTTCCAGGGATCCAGGGGCAGCCACAGCTGCTCTGGGCACTCTGTGTCTGGGCCTCACAGCCAAAAATTCCTTCCCAGTATCTCATCTGTCCCTGCCTTTTGTCAGTGGGAAGCCATTCCCTGTTGCCATCCTTTGTCCCAAGTCCCTCTCCAGCTGTCCTGGAATCCATTCAGGCCCTGGAAGGGGCTCTGAGCTCTCCCTGGAGTCTTCTCCTCTCCAGGTGAAAATCCCCAGCTCTTCCAGCCTGTTCCACAACCCTGCCAAACCCCGAAACACTGAGCAGACCTGGTCCTTCTCTCAGGGCACTTTGAACCCCTCAACTCAGGGTGGATTTTGTTTCCTCTCTCACAGCCATGATGACCACGATGTCTCTTCTGCCTGGCTCTTGTTCTGCCACTGCCAGCAGGCCACAGAGCCAGCCCAGCCCTGCAGGAGGACAGCCCTGGCACAGCCCCTGACCCTGCTCAGCATCCACAGGCACCTCAAGCTCATGGGGGCTCCCTTGGTGGTAGGACTGGGAAGGAGGAGCTGCTGGGGCCCTGGGTGGGAGGGCAGTGTGGGGATGTGAGGATGAGGGAGGTGAGAGCAGAGAGAAAAGCTGAGCATGGGAATTTGCCCCTTCCAGAGTGGGTCCAGGCAAGGAGCAGGAATCACCTGGTGCAGCTGCCTCAGCAACTCAGAGCTGACCAGAATGTAAATAAATTACTGAGGATGTTATCCAGATGATTCTTAAGCACTGCCCAACTCAATATGAATCTTGTTCCAGTGCTCTTAATAAAGAAACCTTTCTGATGTTCTGTCTAAACCTCCCCTGATGCAGCTTTGAACCATTTCCACATGTTCTATCTCTGGATACTCTGGAGATATCAGTGTTTCCCTCTCCACATCCCCTCAGGAAGCTTTGGAGAGCAATGGGGTCATCGCTCAGACTCATTTTCTCCAAACTAGACAACTCCAAAGCCCTCAGCTGTTCCTGCAGGAGTTTCAGCACCCTCTGGAATTTGATACCACTCCTTTGCACCTTGGTGATTGCAAGGAACAGGAGGTTCCCTCCTATCTCCTCCTTCCATGGGGCAAAGATCTCCTGTTCCCTGTGGTCATCCCTGCCTATCCAAAAGGATGAGCTGGGAATGCTCCTTCAGCCCTTTTCCTGGATTAGGCCCATGGAGGGAAAGCACTTCATCAAGCACCTCTGTGCTGTCATGAAGCAGCATGTCCAAGGCAGGAAGAGAAGAATTCCAGCTCTTGCATGTTATGGCTGGGATTTTCAAACTGCCTCAGGGAATGGATGCCAGGTAAATAAAAATGAGTGAGATTTGAGATCTGGGATTGCTAAACCACAAAAAAAACCCGCAAAATGAAGCCTAGGTTTCTAACAGGGAAAGTCATGGCATGTTGGAACAGTTTAACTGGAGTTGTGTGGGTTCTGCTTCCATGAATGTTTTAGAATTGGGGTTGGATTTTTCCTGAGGATTTCTGTGGCTGGGGAAGAGCTGAGGTACCTTCAACTTGTGGAGCTGTGCTGCAGCATAACCCTGGCTGTTTTCCAGACAGAGGTTGCTGAGGACCCAGAGAAGATCTCCACTGTTCATTTGCAGCTTGGGCTGCCCCTGGTATTCATCCTGAGCCAGAAAGAAACCTATGAGGCTGACAGGAGGACAGCAGAATTTGTGGCGTGGCAGCTCTTGGGGAAAGCAGGAGTTGCCCTTTTATCCAGGTATTTGTCTCAGGTGTTTTGGGGTTCTCCTTGCTTTTTATGGGGTTTCTGAGCTAGGTTACCCCAACCCCAGGATGGCATTCAGTAGACTCAAACACACTTGGATGACAGGCAGTAAAACCAGGCTATATCCTGTGACAGGGTGTTTCATATTTAAGGATTTGTCCAGAATTGTATTTGGACGTGTTGCTGGCTTAGGGGGTGGAAAAATATTCAGACTAAGATTTTGGAGAGGAAACTTAGCACTGATGGAATTAGGGGAGAAAGAGGAGGGGTGACCTTCCATATCACACCATCTAATGTTCACTTTTTGTTTTGGAAGGGACCTCGTAGATCTGAACGTTCTGCACCAGTCAAACGTCGCCCTCAAGACACCAGATGAGGTTGGATGCTGGATTTCTTTATTGGACAGTTTTTAGCTCTGGAGAGGGTGGTGGGATGTTGCTCATCTCTGGTATTAATTTGAAAGCATTCCCTGAAGCTAAAGGGGAAGTGTCTTTCCCAAGCTGCACACATGTGTTCCACAGAGAAACTGGATTTCCCATCCCTGGAAGTGTTCCAGGCCAAGCTGGACAGGGCTTGCAGCAGCCTGGGATAGTAGAAAGTGTCCCTGCCCTTGGCAGGGGATGGAACTGGATGATCTTTAATGTCCCTTCCATGATTTGAGTGCTGCAGAGCCATTGTGCCTGCTGGGAAAGAGAAAATAATGAATTTATTTTGGGTTCAAAACATTGGGTGACATCTCCACTACACCTTAAGGCAGCACAAGGTTGTGAACTACATCCAAATTCAAACTCCCCAAAGGTTTGGGCTTCTCAAGGCTTTAGGAAAGGCATCAAAAGATGGGAGAGGGACTGAGTGTGAAACAAAGAGCAAACAACCAAAGGTCTGTGCTGAGCTGATGTAACCCAGTCCCTCTGGCAGTGAGCTGGGAAAAGGGCAGGTGTGAATTAAATGAGGTTGATCAAGATGAGTTAAACTCTGAAGGGACCTGACCCAGCTTGTGAGGCGGGCTGGAATTGGGTGCTGGCACATGCCAGGGAACACACGATGGCCCAGATTACCTGAACTGTCACACTTGTGATTTCAGGTGCAGGATCAGACCTGAGCATCCCCTCAGGGCTTCCCTTGGCCTGCTGAGGGATGTGCACTTGGGTGGCTCTGGGAGCCTGTGGGAGGTGCCAGCACTTTGTCATTTCTCTCAGCTCCTGATGAACTTCCCATTTGCTCTCCAGTGCCTTTGTTTGTCTGAGCTGGTGCCAGCACTGTTTTTAAGTTGACAAAGTCTCATTTCTGAGAAATCCGTGTTGCTTTTTTGCTTCTTTCTGTGGGTTGGCAGTCCCTGTACACTTGGGAACATTTCTCCTGGCTGAGCTCCATGAGATAAAGGATTTTTTTGTGCTGGTTTCTCAGGCTGGGATGGGCTCCTTGGACCCAGCCTGACTCCTCTAATGAGGGGACATCCAAGTGACCCTTTTACTTCCCTGCTGTCCTTCCCTGCTTAGCCACTGGGATTTCTCCTGCAGTGCTGGATCTGAATTAAGTTGCTGGGAGATGGGACTGGTGTTCACTTTCACCACAACATCCCTCGTAGCCACATTTACTCTCTCACAAGGAAACCTCAGCCTGGAGTGAGAAAAACTCATGCACAGGAGAAATTGAGTCAAAGAAACGTAACCCAGAGATTCCCCTGTTTGGCAGCTTCAGGAATCTGTGACATATCCCAAAAATAAGGACTTGGGAGATGGTGCCCAATCAGCCTTGAGTTTGGTCTACAGGCAAAATAAGCAGAGGGAGATGTTGTGCTCCCACTGATTTATTGTTTTCCTCAGGGAATGCCAATCCAATATCTGGTCTTGGAAGACACTGATGAAGTTATAACCCTGGTGGAAGATAAGAACAAGGTCAAACAAATCCAGGAGGAGGAGGAGGAGGAGGAAGAAAATGAGGATGAGAAAGAGAACAACAATCAAGGTGTAGAATTAATCAGTGAAAAGCTGATTATCATCAGACAGAAGGTGCAATCAGCATCAGACATGGCAAAGCTTTAGAGAGTACTTGCAAACCATCACAGTCGCTTCATGGTGGCCACAAAGTGGCTCTTTCATTCTCTGAGGTCACTGGAATGTGACAGACAGGTCTGATTTTTAGTGGAAGTGCCAGGGAGAAAAATCAGAGCTGTTAGAGAAGCAGTTGCTCTGGCAGTGTTCCTGTAACAGCTCTAAGTTCCTCTAAGGCATGGTGGGGTTGAAGTGCAACCAGCACTGTGTCCTTTGCAAGCATCTGAAAATTATCCATCCCTTTGGAAGGGTTTGAGGCATGTTTTTGTAAGAGCAGATCTAGACCTCTCACTTCCAGGGAGAAAATTCTGGTCCCTGCAATGCAGAATTGAAAATATATTGTGCAAAACTGTGGGTGTTTTCTAAAAGAAGGGAGGCAGAGTCCTAAATTTGCCTGAAGAGAATCCAAAGGCAGAGCCAGTGTGAGGTGGGATTAGGATATTTTGGGAGGTTTGTCTGTCTGGCTGTCCCTTCTCTCCCCATGCAAGATTTCACTCACCTCACATCTCTGCTGAGAGGTTCTGGATTACAAAATCATGCACTGGGGTGGCCCAGGGGGCTGCAGTTCCCTGCTCTGGACACACCTGTGGATCTCTTGCAGATATTCAGGATGACCAGGTGGTGGAAGCAGTTTCCAGGGACAAGAAGAGAGAGCTGCCCCTGGAGCAGGTCCTTGTCCTGACAGAGGAGAACTTCCACTCTTCCCTCTCAGAGGCTGCCCAGACAGTGGTGCTGTTTTATGCCAGCTGTGAGTATGAAATGGGGCCTGGCTGACCCTTCTCTAACTTTGGGATGCTCTTTGTGCTTTCCATGATCCTGGAGAGATCCTGGAGACAAGTTTTGACCATTAATCCATGCCACATCCTGTCCCCATGGGCACTAATAACAATCAGATTAAATCAGTTCTTCTCATTGGCTGACTACAGCAGATATCAATCTGATATTTAGAGATTTTCAACCTTCATTTTATAGGAAAAAAACGTGGGGAAAAAAAGAGGAGAAATTAATGTAGCTCATGGGCTGACCTACACAGTGTCCCTGCTGTCTGTTGAAACATCAAGTTCAATTTTCCTTATTTATTTCAAATCTTACAGAGCTTGAAGCACCTGTGAGGATGCAGAAATTGATAATGTGACATTGTCAGGGAGCAAGGTGGGGCTGGCTGTCCCCTGGCTGTCCCTCAGGGCTGTTTCCCCTCTCCTGTGTTTCAGGGGAAGCCGTGTCCCTGGCAGTGCTGCGCTCTTACTCCGAGGTGGCCGCTCGCCTGCAGGGTAAGGAACCCCAGGGCTCAGGGCTTTCTCCTGCTCCTGTTGGCACTAGGAACCAAGATATTGATGGTCCCTCATTCCCTCACCTGGAATACACTCATTTCTTCCCCCTCAGATTCCTAAGGAAAATCAGAACCACACCAGCTCGTTTAGGAACACCCCTTTGTGTCCTATTTAGGGATCTTTGCAAAGTCTCTGCTTCCAGGGAAAAAACCCACAGGGCAGGAGGAAATGGCCTTAAGTTGCACCAGGAGAGGTTTAGGCTGGATATTATGGGAAATTTCTTCCTGGAAAGGATTGTCCAGCCCTGGCACAACTACCCAAGGCAGTGGTGGAGTCTCCATCCCTGGAGGGATTTAAAAGCTGTGAGGATGTGACACTTTTGGACATGGGACAGTGGTGGCCTTGGTAGTGCTGAGGGAATGGTTGGGCTCAATGATCTTGGAGGGCTTTTCCAATCAATTCCATGATTTTGTGATCTTGGAAATATTCAAGGCCAGGTTGGATGGGGCTTGAAGGAACCTGGGATAGTGGAAGGTGTCCCTGCCCCTTCCAATCCAAATTACACTGTGTTCCCGTTTGATGGGCACAAATTTGATGGGAGGGAGAATTTGGGAAGGGCCAGGGCAGAGCCCCCATGCCAGTGGGTGACACAGAGCAGCAAACAGCAGGAACTGTGGCCTGGCCCAGGAGATGCCCTACACATCAGTGTGCTGTGTGGCACCTCAGCCTTTTCTGCTGGAAAAAGGAGCTGTGGTTTTCCCTGGCTTTGGAGGAAAACAGGACAGGCAGGTGTGGGCAGGCCCAGATTCTCTGGGCAGGACAATGTCAGGGGGAGAATTTACAGTGGTGGTGCCTCCAGGGCTTGCAGAGTGGTTCAGGGAATTCTCACAGGTGGCCACAGAGCTCCATAAATAACACAGTGATGGTGAACAATCAGCAGCACTTAGAGGCAGCACATCAGGGAATCTGGGAAGAAAGGCAGGAGGGAGGGATCCTTCAGGAGGGTCTGTGCAGTGTAAGCCCCATATTCAGGCCTCCAGCCCCATCCCATCTGGTTTGTGGAGAGAGGTGGGTTCTTTCATGAGCTGAATTTCTTCCAGAGGTGCCTTTTTTTCTCCCCTTGGCTGCAGGGGACACTGAGGTGGCTTCATCCCAGAGTGGGGAAGTCACATGGATCTGGGCAAGAGCTATTCCAGCACCTCTGGAGGTGGCTGGTGCCTTCTCCTGGTTTTCCTTCCCCATCAGGGCTCATTTTAACTGGTGCTGGCAGCCCCCTGGGACTGGGCATCATGTCCTGCAGGATTCAGCAGTGAATGAGTGTGCAGAGGACCCTACAGGTTTCTGGGAAGCAGCTGCAGTGGGAGTTGCTTACAAGAAGCTCTCCTGGGAATGCTGCAGACAGTGCTGAGGGCTGGAGGAAAGCAGCTCTGCATTCAAGGTTTGCATGAAGGGAAAGTCACTGGCAGTTTTGATCTGGACTGAAATCCCAGGAATAAACAGGAAGGGGCAGGAGAAGTTCTTGTTGGTAGAGATATTGGGGTTGGTGGTGGTTTGGGGTTTCTTTTGGACTTCCCCAGCAGCCAGACTAGCTAAAGGAGCAACACAGGAGAGTCTGTGGGTAAAACCCAGCCTCTTCCCAAGCCAGTGGCCAAGCTTTGGTGGGTTCTGCATGGCCAGGATTTCACCATGTGTGTTCTGAATCACATAATAACAATCTTAGGGCAGGGAAGCAGCCACAGACAGATTCTCAGCAGAGATCTTGAACTGCCTGGGGTCAGGGCCTTTCCTCTGTGATCACTGAGGTCCCTCCAAAGACTCCCAGGCCTGATGTGACCCTGTGGAATGACTCCAGTCTGGTTTCTCTGCTGTGACCTCGAAGCAGACACTGAACAGCTGCGCTGGTGGATCTGGAGATCCTTTTTTCCCTGTTGCTAAAGGAGCCTCAGGGAACTGGGACAACCAGCTACCAGAGGAGCTGGAAAACCTCAGAGGATGCTGTTCCCTGGGTCTCAGTGATGGCTGCATCAGGAGGAAGACCTCGAGCTGTGCAGGACTGAGAATAAAACATGGGGTATGGCTTGGGGCACTATCAGGTCCCCAGAAGGACTGGTATTCCTGCCTGCTCCAGGGTGGAGCTTCCTTCCCAAGGGCTGGGAATCCACAAACAGCTGTCTGAGGAGTGAATCACCCATGCTGGAGGCACATTTTGAGTTGCAGAACCAGGTCCTGCTCCTGATGCCAATTCTTTGTGCAAAATGGCACTGAGAATAGGCTGTGTGTGATCAAACACCGGAATGGAGGAGGCTGGAGACTGCAGTGACCCTGTGAGTCATCCCATAGCAGATGCTCAGCAGATCCTCACCAAGTGGAGTTTCCAGCCCTCAAGTGTTTTCCATTTGTTGAGAGATTCAGTTTAGCAGGAGACAAAGAGGAGCATCTCAGTCTTGCTGAACTGAGCACGTTTTCTACCCTCGGAGCAAGAATTCCCCAGTCCCACTGGGGCTCATTGCTGTACCTCTGGTTTACTTTTGCAAAATAGGATTTTTTGGGTTAAGAGTAGAGGATGTGAAGGGGAGACAGTGCTGAGCATTTCTTGGGTGGGTTATTGGCCTTTTGTGCAAAGAGAGGAAATCATTATCTAAGAACAACTATATATTGTGATGAAAAATGGTTCTGTTTCCCTCTGTGCTCGTGGGTGTCTTCTTGACCAGGGATTTACAAAGACAGGGGGTGAAGCTGTAGCTCAAAGGCAGGAAAATCAACTACATGATTTAGCAATTTATATCCATGGAGCCTGACACTGAGGTGAGGATTTCAGGGTTCATTGTGTGATATTCTCCAGGTATTTCTTCCCATTTTATATTGAATTCTTCCTCTTGAAGTGCAGCACTTTGTACATAACTTCTCTTTCATTTTGTAGCCTTTGGTCCAGTTCTTCAAGTGAGCTGTTTTTTTTAATACAGTCAATAATTGTTTAGGTTGGAAAAGCCTTCCAAGATGATTGAGTCCAGCCATTGCCCCCAGCACTGACAAGGCCACCACTGTCCCATGTCCACAAGTGCCACATCCACACAGCTTTTCAATTCCTCCAGGGGTGGAGACTCCACTACTGTCCTGGACAACCCTTTCCATGGAGAAATTTTCCTTAATTTCCTTAATAGCCAGCCTAAACTTAGCCTGGTGCAACCTGAGGCCATTTCCTCTTGTCCTGTCCCTGTTCCCTGGGATCAGAGCCTGACATCCACCCTCCTGCCAGGAGCTGTGCAGAGCCAGAAGGTCCCTCTGAGCCTCCTTTGCTCCAGCCTGAGCCCCTTCCCAGCTCCCTCAGGGATTCTCCAGCCCCTTCCCAGCTCCCTCAGGTGCTCCAGACCCTTCCCCAGCTCCATTCCTTTCCCTGAACATGCTCAAGCACTGTGCCAGCCCTGCCTTCCAAACAATTATCAATTCAAATGATTCTAAGTTCAAGGGATTCATGATTTTTCTTGTTTGCTATGGCATTGATAGTTTGTCTTGTCCTAGTTTTCTAAGACCTCTAGGACAGAGGTTCTTGCTGTTGCTGGGTTTTAGTAGCACCTAAAACCACAGGACAGGATTTTGTGTTCCTCTTTCACCTTTCTTTCTTTCTTTCACCACTCAGCAGTGACCACAGGGCTGGGCAGTCCTTTGCTGAGTTACTCAGTTCCTGAAAGTTCTGCTCATTAATGAAATGGTGCAGGTTGGGATGGGAGAGGGACCATCCTGTAGCAGGTGTTTTTCAGTCCAGATGGGGCTCCTTCAGAGCACATGCTAGATAATTCTCTGAGCTAATACCCAAATATTAAAATTCATCTTTGAAAGAGCTTCAAACAGCCTCACAACTCGATTTTAACAGGACATCAAAGCTCCATGTCCATGGAATTATTTTCCAGAGTTGGGCAAGACACAAGATGATGTGGTAAGAGATGATAAGAACCAGCTCTACTGCATCAGAGGTGTGAAGTGAATCTGAGGTCAGGCTTTCACTCTGAGATTTCCTTGCAGAGTCTGGGAATGATGCAAACCATTTCTGCTCTCGTGGAGTGTTTTGACAATTCCTGCCTGTCTGAGTGGATTTGCAGGCCCTTGTGCTGTTTCCTGCTTTCTCTGCATGAGAGTTTGACACAAGGCAGAGCAGCAGCAAACTCCTCATGTGAGCTGCAGTGCAGAACTTCGAATGAAGGTTGCAGAAAATGGTCCTGTGGGAGGCCGAGGATACAGGGATAAGGAGTAGGAGCTCGTACTGAGGTCACCTCTGCCTTCACTCCCATCTACAAAAATCATGGAATCCCAGAAGGTTTGGCTTGGGAGAGACCTTAAAGCTCCATCTTATTCCACCCTGTGCCATAGGCAGGGACACCTTCCACTATGCCAGGTTGCTCCAAACCCTGTCCAGCCTGGCTTTGAACACTTCCAGGGCTTAGGGGGTCTGGGAAACAAAGGTATGTGCAACACTCAGCTGTGCTGAGTTCTCAGGAACTCGTTTTCATATTTGATCAGCCCTTCCCACCCTGGCAGGAGTTCCTGCTTGACCCTGCTCAGTGATTTCACTGCCCCTCCAGAGCCCCCTTGACATGGTGTTAGATTTTATTGTTTTTCTCTCACTGGTGGTTTCCCGGCAAAGCTTGGTTGGTGTTTTCCTCAGAAGTCTTCTAAACTGCTCCAGATTCTCATTTGCTTAAACCTTTCCAAAAATGTGTTACTCAGGCTGACTTGCTGGGCTCTGCAGAAGTTTCACCAATGCAAAAGAACTTAATTTTCTTCCCATGGACTGCAGATGCTGTTGAGTGTCCATCCCTTTCCTGCAGCATTGGTGGTACCTTGGCATTCTGCTTCTCCTCATGGAATGCTGCTGTCCTTGCACTTTGCACTTCAAATTGCTTTCTGCCCCTCTAGGCTTGAAATGAAAACCAAATGGGATGTGTTTTATTCCATCAGCCAGGCCTTTAGTGAAATTAGTCATCAGAATCAGACCCAGGACAGGGAGAGAAGAAAGCTTGACTGGTTTCTCTTGAGAAACCCTCATCATCTTCCCCAGCCCTAGTTTCTGGAGGACTTTTTGCCATGGTCTGCCTCCATGTGTGTACTTGTCTCTGGGTTTTATCCCATCTTTCCCATGCAGCTTTTGAGTCCTGTTCAAATAAATTTAGGGAAGGAATTAAGATTTCTTAGATAGAGCATTCCTGCTGTGGGCATGAACAACTGCACACTGTCCTTGGTCAGGCCCCTGAGACAGCTCAGGTGTGGCTGGAAGCCAAGGGGAGGGAGGGAGTGAAGCTGGTCAGGACTTAGGTCAGGCTTAGCCATGGACCAGCAGCCTGTGCTGGGCTTTACCCAGCCTAAAGATGAAAGAAAGGCTGGTAAGGTCCCTGGAAGTGTCCTAGGCCAAGTTGGGCAGGGCTTGGAGCAATCTGGGATAGTGAAAGGTGTCCCTGCTCATGGCAGGGGGTGGAACTGGATGGGCTTTAAGGTCCCTTCCAACTCAAACATTCTGTTATTCCAAGATTTTTTGCTGAAGGAAATGCTGGAGTTGCACAAAGCTTGGGCTCATAGAGAACACTCAAGGAACCAACTTTTCATTTGTTTCACTTCTTATCAATCTCTTGAGTTTCCTGCATTTCTAGGGCATTTCAACCAGGACCCATGGTTGGACTGACTGATCTGTAATTCCCAAGTGCTATTCCTTGCCCACTCCCTTATTTGTGAGACCCCTTTCTTCAGATCATACAGGTGTCTGCTCATGGTTTGGATGGGCTCACAGAAAATCCTGAGTTGGAAGGGATCCACAAGGATCATCAAGCACAACTCCTGGCTCTCAGGACAGCCCCAAGAATCCCACTCTGTGCAGTGGATGAGAGCATCTCTCTTTCATCCCCTTTAACTGCTGCATGTGCATCATGCTTGAGGTAGAACAGAGATTTTTCAGTATTGAACAACCTAATAAATGCAAAAACCTTGGCTGCATCCTCCTCCTCCATCATGCCAAGCTCTTTCCTGTAAGTGAGTGCCTGCATTATTTCTTTCTCTTGGCCTCATTCCTAAGGTATTTCCAATACCTTTCCCTGCTGCCTTTTAAGCTGGACAGTTGTCTCAGGATTTTGTGGTGTTGCTTGGAGTTGCCAATCAGATGTGAATGTCTCTGGGAATGAGTGATTTCAAGAGTGAGATGGGCTGTACTCAAAGGGATTGTCTATTTGGGGGCTGGATTTTGTTTGATTTCTATCAGCATTAATACAAATACAGACAATAATATCCACCAAGTTAATAAAAAGCTCTATTTTCCAACAAATTTATTATTATTTTTAGATTTTCACATCATTCATGAGTATTCCTTTTCCACTCTAGGAACTCCAGGGGTTTTGCTGTCCCGAGTGAACTGCTGGGACTGGCCTGGCCTTTGCTCCCAGGAGAATGTCACCCAGTTCCCCACCATCAAGATCTACAAGGAGGGACAGAAGTCAGTGACATACAATGGCATGTGGGGAACTGAAGAGCTGAGCAGCTTCATCCTTCTGTGAGTGACAAATCCCCCCAGGGTGACACTGCCACATCCTTCTGCTGTCACCATCCCTGTCTTTTTGCTGGAATTCCTTCTCTGTTATTTTTAGTGGGCATCCCAAGGCTTTCAGTTTAGCTCTGGCTATTCTCTCTTTGCTGTAACCAGCTCCAGCACCTCTCTGGGACTTCCCAGGTGATAATTTTTGTCTCCAGTGAGGTGTCACATTTGTCCCACTGTGATGGGGCCTTGTTGGATTGAGGTTGCCTTGTTGTCTCTTCATCCCAAAAGCAGAGAAGACAACAGCCCAAGTTGTTTCTCTGCATTTCCACAGGAGCCAAGTTTCCTGCCCGCTGAAGTTGGCCACGATGGATGAAGCAGAAGAATATTTAAGAGGGGAATTTCCATCTGAGCTCTCATCCCACTACCACACCTCACTCCTGGGAGTTTTTAGCACAGCCACCAGCAAAGGTTTGTTGGGATTGGTGGGTTAAGAACTCTCCAGCTTCATTCCTGGTGGGACAGGGATGCTTCCAGCTGTTGGAAGTTCACAACACGTCCTGCCTGGCACTGCCTTCTTCAGTTTTACAATGAGAGGGTAGCAGGTGATTCCAGGTGTGGGATTTCAGATCCATACCCTGGCTCAGAGGACATTCAGCTGCCAGGTGTGTTTGCTACACTCACTGTGGGAGCAGAAACTTGCCAAGCCTGTTGTCCCTTTTGTATCTCCTGCCCCTTACCCTGAAGGGTTTGGCTCTGTCCTCTTTATGAGTCCCTTCAAAGTAGTTGAAGGCTGGCATTAAATTCCCTCTTAACCTCTGGTTTAGCCCAGATCCATCAGCTCCATCAGCCTCTTCCAGTAGCCCATGTACAGCATGTCCCAGCATATACTTCCTTAAAAAAGGAAGAGATCCACTCTTGGATCTTGCTGACTTCTGAAGAAGCAGTAGCCACAGTTCTTGTAACACACAATCCAAAACCTTTATTTATTTTTTTTTAAACAGAACAGCAGTAAGGTAAAATAGGAGATTTCTGCATCAGAAGGAATGAAATGTGAATAACAAAATGAAATCCACCTGTGGATTTTGGAATGGACACAGAAATGCAATGTGTTACCTAGGGAGAGGGAATAAAGCTAGTCTGGAGAGAAAGCACCAGGCAAACCACAGAATCACAGAATGGGTGGGAAGGGACTTAAAGCTCATCCCATCCCACCCCCTGCCATGGGCAGGGACATCTTCCACTGTCCCAGGCTGCTCCAAGCCCCACCCAGCCTGGCCTTGGGCACTTCCAGGGATCCAGGGGCAGCCACAGCTGCTCTGGGCACCTGTGCCAGGGCCTCACATTTGGGAGCTGAGATCTTCCAACCTCACAGACTCTCAGTTACCAGCTTCCCCTGGGAATTGTTGCCTCAAAACAGGAGAACTTCCTCATCTTGCTTAAGATCAATCTCTCAGCCTATTTTTAATTGTAAAGCTCCCTTGTGCCTCTTTGGTTTAAACTTTGGTTTAATGCAAACCAAGCTGCCTTTTCACGTGAGAGGGTCCAGAGGGGAGAGGTAAGAACAAGACACAGTGCCTGGAACCAACTAGAAAACATTTGGGCTGTGTTCCCTGAGCCAGCTGACAGCCAGGTCTCTGCCTTCCTCTGGAGATCTAATCTGGTAAATACAGCAGGAAATCCTTCTGATCCCAGAAAAGCTTTAATCCAACCCAGAGAAACTGTGGCTGCCCCAGGATCCCAGGAAGTGCCTAAAGCCAGGCTGAACAGAGCTTGGAGCAGCCTGGGATAGTGGAAGGTGTCCCTGCCCATGGCAGAGGTTTGGAACTGGATGGACTTTGGGGTCCCTTCTAACCCAAACCATTCCATGATTCTGCAGAGAAGATGTTCATTTCCTTCCATGCAAAGAAGAGTCTTGGAGGTTTCCAGATAGCTCTTTGTGGATCCTGTGGGATTTCCTCTATCCTCAGGGCACATTCCATCTGCAATCCAGAATGGCATCCTCAGGCTGGGGTAACTCAGCCACAGGGAGATGAAATCTGAGATGTCTTCTCCACCTTTTTCCTGGGGGTGCTGGAGCTGTGATGCAGGACCCAGCCTGAGGGAGCAGAAACCTGGAGCCAGCTGTTCTGGCATCAAACCAGGCTGGAGTCAGGAGAACCACATTGCTCCTCTTATCAACCTGCAGATTGATCTGGAGTTCCCAATCATTTTCTCCAGGCAGAATTCCTGCTCTAACCTCGAGCAGCAGTGAGCCATGTCATTGCCATTTCTAGTGAACTGAAACAGAGCAAGGAGATATCCTACTAAAAAAATCCTGGGTGTTTTCCAACCCTTAGCATCAGGACTATGTTAAGAAGCCCTTTGGAGGGTCTGAGCTAAAAGAGGCTTGGTGGAAAAATCCTAAATAAAATTTACTAGGAAGAGGTGAATTTATTATGAGGGCAATGAACGAGTGTTTTCCTGGAAACTAGGAGAACTTTTAGGATAGAAATTTGTTTTTGATGCAGAAACTGGAAGCATCCTGGGAAGCAAAACTGTCCTAAACTCTCAGGGATAAATATCCCTGAGCTCTGGTGCCTCACAAGGCAGCATCAGTGGAAGCCAAGTGAGGAAGGCACAAGGGATGCTATGGGAGCTGCTGTGCTGGAGAGCACAGTCAGAAGATGCCTCCTTCCAGAGGGATAAAGGGTGAGGCTCAGATCCTGCTTCCCAAAAACTCTGCAGGAATTTTGGACCCTTCCTCATGTGGCAGCTTGATTCCTTCTTGTTCCCAAATCAGTGAAGTTGTGCTTGTGCAATTCAGGACAGCTGGGACTGCAGCTCAAGGAATGTGCTGCAGAGCATGATCAGGCCCCTCAGGGAATTAAAATCCTGCTTTCAGGGGGGACCAATTTCCCACTAGGAAATATTTAAATAGGTTTTTTTAAAGTGCTTCCTGTCTGCAGTGGAGCTGTGTGAATTTGGGGGGGTTTTGGGTACGAAGCAAAAAACCTGTCATTGGAGAAATATGGGCTGGTGTGTGGCTCTAGGTCTAGTACAGCCAAAAATAGGGGAGAATTTGGAAGTGTGATAGGGAGGGAGGATCTCATCAGGTCAAGGAATAAGCCTGGTATTGCTGGAAGTTGTCCCAACTTAGGAGGGAATTCCTGCAGCCAGGGCTGACCCAGGGCAGCACTTCAAGACAAGCTCATATCTCAAGTGAGGATTTAAAGCTTGATGGAGGAATTTGGGATGGGAACTTTTCTTTCAGCACTGATAAAATCAAGTAACCAAAGACCAGAAGAGCTGGAAAGCAACATCCAAGAATGGTTTCCCTGTAGTAGCTAGAGAGGAACTTTGGATAATGGCCTGGAGTGACAGGACACAGGGAATGGCTTCCCACTGCCAGAGGGCAGAGAGAGAGGATGTTGGGAAGAAATTGTTCTGTGTAGGGTAGGAAGGCCCTGGCACAGGGTCCAGAGCAGCTGTGGCTGCCCCTGGATCCCTGGAAGTGTCCAAGGCCAGGTTGGAGGGGGCTTGGAGCGACCTGGGATAGTGGAAGGTGTCCCTGCCATGGCAGGGGTGGCACTGGATGATCTTTAATGTCCCTTCCAACCCAGACCATTCAGAGATTTTATGATAATGACTGAACTCTTAATGAGCCACTCCTTAAGGAACTCCTTCCATTTAGAAAGGAAAACAGTTTAAATGAAAGTTTATGGGCCACGTGGGAAACAGTGGAAAATACAGCTTTGAGTGGAGCTGCAAAACAGGAATCAAGGAACCAAAAAGTGAAAAAGCTCATCTATTGAGCTCTGAGTCACTGGTCCCAGGAGCTTGGGCTGGCCAGCTGTGCTGTCACTGAACCTCCTGAGGAACAGGCACTGGTGTGTGACAGCAATTTACATCCTGGCTGTATCTGAGATATCCCCTTAGATCTCAGGAAAAAACTAGCTTCCTCAAAGAGTGAGGTTTCTCCCTCTCCTTGGGTTGGAAGAGCCATTTTTGTTGCTTTCAGTTGCTCAATGCAAAGGAGGAGGGGGTTGGAAGTGTTGAAATCCTCCCTGTTCTCACCCCACCTTTGGCAGCAGCTGTTTGGAGCTGTGATCTCTGCATTTCACAAGTTCCCCACCGTGCCTTGCATGTTCCCACAAAGTTTGGCTTTCCCTGCCTGAAGCCACAGCCAGGCTGGACAAGGCTTAGAGCAGCCTGGTCTGTTGGAAATTGTCCCTACCCATGGCAGGGGGTGGAACAAGATGAGCTTAAGGTCTTTTCCAGCCAAAATCATTCTGAAATTCTGTGAAATTGGAGGCTTTTTATAAGCTAATAGACCAGCTCTGCAGACAGCTTTGTTTTGGAGCTGTGCTCTCAGTCTCAGCTGTGATCAAGAGAGCCCAGCCTGATTTTTCTCTATCCTGCAACAGCCCCAGTGTGCTGGAAGGGGCTGGATAAACCAAAAGACACTTGAGGGAAAGGTTGGTTTATCTCCAGGCTCTTAGCCCTACTCCAGTAAAGCCATCATCCATCATTTCTCAAAGGTCACTGGGATTTATGAGATTTCTGTTTAGACTTATAATTGGTCTCCTGTTTCCAAGAATGCTTAAGGACTGTAAGTCCTTAAAGATATTTCATTTTCCAGCTGTGTCTGTCCTGCAGATCCTGGAGGCTCAGTGCTGGTGGCTGAAGAGCAAACACTCTTCTCATAATGGGAATTTTCCCCTGATCCTTGCTCTCTGCCTGCTCTTCCTCCCGTGGCCTGCAGCTCTGAGCTGCAGTAATTTCTTATGAGCCTCTAATCCTGCTTTAGTTCCTGAAAGTTTGCTCTGGCAGAGATGTTGTGTGTGCAGGCATGGATCAGATTTCCAGGAAAAAACCTCAACACTTCTTTTTCTATTGTTTATTCTTGTATCTTTGTCTTTTTCCAGCCAGGGAAGCTTTTGAAGAGGCAGGAAACATCCTAAGTGGCCACGTAAGGATGGGGATGTATTTTGAAGATGATGCCTTGGCTTTGTAAGTGGTTTTTCTTTTCCTTTGGAAAGAATTCAAGCTGATCTTCACTTAGTGAAAGTGTCACTGTGATGAGTGACAGCTAAAAGTGACCTTTTCCTGCAGGGAGTTGGGTCAGGACTTATCCAAAGGGAATTGTCACCTTGGCTCTGCCTCTGATTCTCAGCCTGTCCATGGTCACCTTCCTGCTGTTCATACTCACTCTGGGTGTTTTCAGTCTTTCAGCCCCCATGGATGTGGTTGTGTTCCTCCCACAAACAGGAGCAAACCTTTCTGAAAGCAAAAACGAGCCGGAAAAATTACACCATCAGTGTGTGAGGGAGAAAAAGTCCTGCCTTTCTCTTTCCATGAGGACAAAAATGATGGATAGTCACTGCAGTGCCTTCCCTTGCTCTGGTGGTCGTCCCCACTTGCCAAGAACAGCCAGAAAAGTTTCTTGTGACTACTTGGGCTAGGAGTGGAGTGGACATTGAGTCTGGGTGCTGGAAAAGGCTTTGGAAGCTGGAAAATAAATGCTATCTTGTCATGGAGCTGCATTCTGGTGGAATTGCATCCCTGACTTTAAGCCAAATGGGAGTTACTGAGATCTTACCTGTGTCATTAAGACTCCAGCAAGGGGCAAAGTCCTTTGGGTTGGAGTGTGAGAGGTGCTTCACTGCTTAGAAATGCAGCTGGATCCAGGGGAAATCTCCAGCTTGCCCTGGCATCTCATTTCCATCAGAAATTAGTTATCAAGGCAGAGTTAAAAATCCCAGGAGGGATCTTTGGCCTGTTTTTCAGGTGTGGGTTTAACAGCCTGCAATGCAGCAGGGAATTATTTTCATTAGTTCCTCAGAGGTGTGATGCATTCCTGATGAGACACAGGCATTTTTTGTGGTGAGCACGGAGAATAAAAAAGCAAATACCTCGGGAATACATCTCTATTAACCAAACTGCTCCAGGCATCACTTAAGACTTCTCTTCCCTGAGGATTTCAGCCCAGCTGATAGAAGGAAAAAAAGCAGAGGACAGGCTGATCTCTCAAGGTATCAGTAGAAGAAGCCTGTGCTCTCTCAGAGCTGACACATGCAAGAATCCACCTCCCTGCTCCTGCTGCAGGAGTCTGCAGCCTGCTCCTGTTTAGCAGGAATATTTAGTGCAGTTTATATTGATAGTCCTTCTGCCAAATTTGGATTTTGGCTGTGATTTGTGGATGAAGCTACTGTAGCTGATGGGCTTCTCAACTGTAAGCAGAAAGTAAACACTTACAGGAATTCCTTATGCAAGAGCCAGGCTCACTTCCCTTCTTCAGAAAATGAAAAGCCATTCTTCACCTCAATGCTCAAGGAGAAAATATTTGTGGCTCCTAGGTCACAGAAAGCTGATTCCCCTTTTGTGCATCCTGTAGACCTTTCCCAGAGAAAAAAAGGCTACAGGATACACAAAGGGTGTTGTCAGCAAAGCTGTTTGCTCAGCAGGCACCTGCTGGACTGGCCACTAATGAAGGGGGGAAAGGCATTGAGGAAGAAATGCTTTGCATGAGGTTGTTATTTATTTCCACGTGGATGTCACAGATTCCTGCCAAGTATTTGTTTGCAGATGGTTTTGATTGAAATGCAAGACTCATGTTACCCACTCAATGGTCCTGCTGTATAAACAGAAAGCTGTGGTGAGCAACAACACAGTACCAGGAAGAGGAGAAGGGATTTCAGAAGAGAGTACAGCTGGAGAGTTTGGTGATTTTCTGGCAGTATATAAGATATTTCCTTATAGAATCATAGAGGAGAACCCTAGAATGGTTTAGATGGGAAGAAATCATAAATCCCATCCAGTGCCACCCCCTGCCATGGGCAGAGACACTTTCCACTATTCAAGGTTGCTCCAAGCCCCATCCAGGCCTGGTCTTGGACACTTCCAGGGATGGGGAAGCTTCTCTGGAATCCTCCTCCAGTGCCTCACCACCCTCACAGATGCTTATCAAAGGGTTCTGAACAAGGTGATGTATTTTAGATACAGGGAACAAAAGTCCTCACTCCTCTGAGCCATGACCAAGCCAAAGAATCTCTTTAAAACTCACAGATGTTTAATAAGTTCAAAATCCCTGAATTAAATATTTTTAGGGTCTTGCCAAACTTAATCAACTGTAAATAAATCAGTGAAGTTTGCAGTGGATTAGTCCCAGAGAGATAAATGCTGTGATGGAGGATGGGGAAGGCCTCAATAAGAGTTGGACACCATGGAAATGAATTTTCTGTAGTTCCCTTCACTTTCTGTGTCATTGATGACCTAAAGAAACTCTTCCCTGTGAGGGTGAGGAGGCCCTGGCCCAGGTTGCCCAGAGCAGCTGTGCCTGCCCCAGGATCCCTGGAAGTGTCCAAGGCCAGGTTGGAGGGGGCTTGGAGCAGCCTGGGATAGTGGAAGGTGGAACTGGATGATCTTTAATGTCCCTTCCAACCCAAACCTGGGAATTCTGGGATTCTTTGGTGTTACAGCCTTTGAAAAATTGCCAGGAACCTTTGAAAAACAAACCAGACATTCCTCCAAAAACTGCAGAGGCAGCTGATTTCCCCTGTCACACCCTTCCTCTGGGCAGTGCCATCTGGAGCCTCCAGGGCTGAAGTTCCTCAAACTTCCAGAAAATTGCTGTCCTGGCTTGGTGTCCCCCCTGCCCTTTCATTGCTCAGACTTCTCCTATTTTTCCTTTTCCCACTTTCTCAGCTTTTCTTTGAATACCTTGAACCCTCTTACCAGAAGGACATTGTGGAACTAAGGAAAATCTGCCTACTCCACCAAGAGTGGGTGGGTGCAGCCTGTGTGTGTTGCTCCAGTGTGGGGCTTGGACTTCACCAACATTTCTGGGCTTGTTCAGTGAGACAAAAATTGAATCTCCTGGAGATTGTTTTGTTGGATGGAATGTGAGACCTCTGTTTGCCTTGGCTGGGGAGGCAGAGAGAAGCCCTGGGTGAGTATTTGCATCACCTCACCATAGGTGTAAAAATGAAGGAGAAGTAGGAATAAAACCCTCAAATCCCAGAATGGTTTGGGTTGGAAGGGACCTTAAAGTTCATCCCATTCCCCCCACACCTTTAACTACCCCCAGGTTGCTCCAACCCCATCCACCCTGGCCTTGAGCATTTCCAAGGATGTCTCCAGGAAGGTGCCAGCTCTGTGTGCAGCACATTTGGGGTGTGTCCAACCCCTCTGTGCCCATCCCTCTTTTTCAGATCCCAAAAATACTCCGTGTCCCCCCCTGCCCTCCTCTTGGCCCGGAGCGGAGGCCAGAGCGTGGAAGGCATCGCTCTGTCCAAACACAGCGTGCAGGACATGGTGCAGATGATCAGATATGAACTGCTGGATATTTTTGTGAGTAAAAATAAAAATCAAAATGGCTTTTTTTCCATTGCAGTCATTTGCAGAGCTCTGGTTGTAGCATGGAGTTCTGCAGAACAGCCACGACCGCTCGTTATTTTTATCGTGCCGAGTTTGTTTTTAAATTTTATGACTTGGAGCAGGGAGTGTGGACAGAAATCTGCTGTTTGCTGTGTGGTCTTGGAGCAGGAGACCCTGGAGTTGAGGGTCTGGCCTCAGAGTCACTCACCTGCTGCAGCAGTGGCTTGGCCTCCCACAGGGTCTATTCCCTGTTCCCAGGGCTTTTTTCATGTGCCTTTTGGAGCCTCTGCCTGCTCTGCTCACATCCCCATCTCCAAGCTCACAGCTGCTCCCACAGACTTGGTGCACTTGGGTTGGGCAAAGACATCTCCAAGTGCCCCAGAATCCCAGCCCTCTTCCAGCTTCCCACATTCCACACGGACACTGCAGCCTTGCTTAAACCCTGCACCCTCATGTAAGAGCAGAAAGTGGAATTTTCTCCTGTTTTCTCCTCCCCATAACCCCCAGTTTCTTGTTTGTGACCTCCTGCAGCCAGAAATCACCGTGCCAAATCTGCCCCAGTACTTGCAGCTCAGAAAGCCCTTCCTCATCCTGTTCAGTGCTGGTGACATCAGTCAGATGGAAAGCAAGGAAATGCTGAAGCTGGCAAAAGGAAGACCCCAGCAGGCTTTTGTGGCTTGTTGGTTGAACCTGTGAGTGTTTGAAAATCTCCCTTTTCCGTTAACTCCCTCTGAGCCTTGCAGAAAAAAAAGCCCTGAGGCTGCAATTACTGAGAACATGAGCTGGTAATGTGATTATTTGGTCTGAAATCATCAGGAGTTGGGAGGTCAAACCGTTGAGCAATGGTTCACTCAGTGTTCTGGTCAACTGCAAAAATTGCCTGACAAAGTAAAATTAGTAAATATTTAATTGATTGCAGAAATCGTTTTCAATAGAGGAAAATGTTCTCTAGTCCTTGTCATAGCTTGACCCTGGGTTTGGTGTTATTTGTATTTATGTCGAATGTGGGAAGGGAAAAAAATGGAAATTTGCCCTCCTGGAATGTCTTATGGTGATTTTCCATCAGCAGTTAGAGGGAATGAGTGGTCATTGACTGAGGGAGAAAAGTTTTCACAAGAAGGTTCAACCAAAAGCCCCATAAATTAAAAAATATTCAAGCAACAAAATTAATTCAAAACCTAAGAAACAGCAGACTTTAGGAAAGGGGATTTTTCTTTTTTTTTTTTCAATCCTCCTCTTCTTAGTTGCATTTTGAATTTTTGGCCTCTGTTTGTTTTGCCCAAGCCCAGAGAAACTTCAGTGGCTTAATCATAATGTGCTTTGAAGTCTGGAAGCGCCGTCCAGCGTGGGCTGGAGTTTAGCTGAGGGGGAAAATGCACATGTGCTCAGAGAGAAGGGGATTGGGCTGCCAGTAATGCATCAGAAACGAGAGCCCTGGAACTTCCCCACCTACACATCTGCCTTTGCTCTGCCTTCCTGACACACAAAAAGCTTTCCTGTGCCAGAGCAAAATGGCACTGCCACAAAACAGGCCAGAATCCCTGAGTGGCTTGGGGTGGAAGGGTCCTTAAAACTCATCTCATTCCAACCCCTGCCATGGGCAGGGACACCTCCCACTAGCCAAGATATCCCATCCAACCTGCCTTGCTTACTTCCAGGGGCAGCCACAGCTTTTCTGGGCACCCTGTGCCAGGGCCTCCTCACCCTCCCAGCCAAGATTTCCCAGTTCCCCAATATCCCACCTAACCCTGCCCTCTGGCAGTGGGAAGCCACTCCCTGTATCCTGTCACTTCATGTCTTTGTCAAAAGTCTCTCATCCTAGAAAGAGGCCCCCATTCCCAGGGGAAGGGCCAGCTCAGACCTGAAGCCTTAAAATAGTGCTGGGATGTCTCAGCACCCTCTGTCTCATTGCACTCTCCCTGTGTCACTTGAGGAATTTGCCTTTCCATCCCTGTGCAATTGCTGTGGCTGTGGGGAAGTGGCAGCAGCTGGGCTGGAAGGAGCTGGCAGCTGTCTCTGGGTCTGCCCCTGGGGGGCTGCAGCACCTTTCCCACTCTTGTCCCACCTGCTCTTAGAAGCTTAAGGTGGAAAACATCTCCCACCTTCCTCCAGAGTTTGTCCTGCTCAAGGATTTCTTCATGCATCCAGGCTGTTTGCTCTCTCTCCATTAGATCTTAACAGGTTCCTTAAGCACTGAGCTTATTCACAGTGCTTAGAATCAGAGAATCCTGGAATAGCTTCAGTTGGAAGTTAAAGCCCATCCTGTTTTCCCATGGGCAGGGACACCTTCCACAATTCCAGGTTGCTCCAAGCCCTATCCAACCTGGCTTTGAACACTTCCAGGGATCGTGCTTCTGCAATCCCACCAAACTGTGCTTTGCTGGATGTAACCCAAGGGCTTTGGTGGTGTTTTGGCTCTCAGTCCTGTTGTGCTGCCAAACCTGAATCTCCTCTTCCCAACAGGAAGAAGACTCCAGTGGGACACGGGATCCTGAGGACGTATTTTTCCACCACGCCTTCCTTGCCTGTTCTCCTCTGGGTGAACCTCCATGCTGGGGGTCAGGTGTTCAAGTTCCCATCAGAGCAGCCCATCACTGAGATGAACATCTTGTCGTGGCTGGAGAAGCTCCAAGCAGGACTGGAGATTCCCAGCAGTAAGTGAACACAGGTTTATAACGTTCCCAAGCACACTCTGTGAGCTCCAGTGTGTTTATGAGAAGATACTATGTGCAATAAATTGTCTGCCCTGGAATTTAATGATGGAAAAACCAGAGCTGGAGAAGTACAAATAGTCCAGCCAGGAGAGAATGCCCACACTCACAAGTTTGCTTTGGGATTGTTTAATGCTCAGAGCCAAACGTGGATAGTTTGGAGTCGACATCTTTTCCCTGTGATAATCCCCAAATCTGGCTGTGTTTTCCCATTCCCAACCACAGCTTGCTAATAAAAAAACCTCCCAGCTCCCAGCTGTCAGTGTAAGAAGTAGCTGCTCTTTAAGCACCTTCCTGCATTTCTTTTTGGATGGGAAAGGATGAGAAGCTGATGTTCTACTGGGGCTTTTAGGGCATAAAGGGTTGGCTTGTGCTGTGAAGCTTTTCACTGCATCCCTCCTGTTTTGATCAGCCTGTTGAGGCTTTGGAGGAAGCCAGCATGGATCTGCCTTCCTCAGGAGAGCTGGAGAGGGACTTGGGACAAGGCATGGAGGGACAGGAAGGGAATGGCTTCCCACTACCAGAAGGCAGGGATAGATGGGATCTTGGGAAGAGATTCCCTAAGTGTGAGGTGGGGGAGGCTCTGGTNAAAAACCTCCCAGCTCCCAGCTGTCAGTGTAAGAAGTAGCTGCTCTTTAAGCACCTTCCTGCATTTCTTTTTGGATGGGAAAGGATGAGAAGCTGATGTTCTACTGGGGCTTTTAGGGCATAAAGGGTTGGCTTGTGCTGTGAAGCTTTTCACTGCATCCCTCCTGTTTTGATCAGCCTGTTGAGGCTTTGGAGGAAGCCAGCATGGATCTGCCTTCCTCAGGAGAGCTGGAGAGGGACTTGGGACAAGGCATGGAGGGACAGGAAGGGAATGGCTTCCCACTACCAGAAGGCAGGGATAGATGGGATCTTGGGAAGAGATTCCCTAAGTGTGAGGTGGGGGAGGCTCTGGTCCAGGGTGCCCAGAGAAGCTGTGGCTGCCCTGGATCCATGGAATTGTGTAAGGCCAGGTTGGATCTTTAAGGTCCCTTTCAATCCAAATTGTTGTGTGGTTCTGTGAACTTTCAGAAAATATTTTTAATTTTGTATTCCTTAAAACAGAGTGGGGAGGAAAAGCTGTAATTCCTCGGAAAGGGAAATATCCATGGAGGTGGGGCAGAGCTCTTTACCAGCTAACTGGAACTGTATTTGCTGCTCAGGTACCTTGTCTGAGGAAGACTGGAAGCCACCACTCCCTGCTTATGACTTCCTCCAGATGATGGAGCCATCCATGCCTGAGCTGTCTCCCCACTCCGGAGCCACCCCGGTGCAGCACCCACCCAAAAGCCCCGGAGGGGACAGTGCTGGAGGGGACACTGCCACCCGGGAAGAGCCATCCCAGGAGAGCACAGAGGAATTTGGTTCCCCTGGGAGGGACCTGCGGGGCACAGCCCCAAGGCTGGCAGCAAGGGACAAGCAGGGCAAGAGGCACAGCGAGCTCTGAGGGGTGGGGAAAGGTGTGAGACTGCCCTGGAAAACCTCACACTTTCCCAGCCTTTTCTCCAAGGAGAGAAGTGGTTTTAGCTGTCTAGGAACGCTGATGGGAAAGGCTGCAGAGTGCTGGGGGCTTCTGATGCCAGGGATGTGTCTGTACATCCCACATGTTGTTCCCTGGCTGCTGCTGGGAGCTCAGTGAGCAACAAGCTACACTGGAAAAGACAAATCAGCCTTGCTGTAGATTCCCCAAGTCTCAGAGTCACTTCAGTTGCCCCTGAGCAGGAAGGATTGAGTGATTCCAAGGTAAAAAGCCCATTTCCCTCCTCCCTGGTTGCAGCAGAAGCTCTCCTGATGTGTGACAGAAGACCCTGCGATTCCATCTGTGCTGGAACCACGTGGAGCCAGCATTCCAGCACTCCAGGGCTGCTCCATCCAGCCCCTAGTTGTGTTTACACCTGACTTGTGACCCGAATTCCCTGAGTGTGTTCATCCTCAGGAGGAAGAGGAGGAGGATCTGGTCGAAGCAGATTTATTCCAGAGGCCAGAGCTCAGGTCACACAATAGTCCTGAATAGCTAGGACAAAACTCTGCCAGCAAATCCCAAGGACTGGCAGGTTGGGAGATGGCTTTCCTCACTGCTGGCATTTTCTTGGTCACAAGCCCAGAGGGTTATTTGCAGCCTCAGTTTGTCTTTGCTCTTGGTGACAGCAGCGAGGTTGGTGCCTCCTGAGCCAGGAATGCTGCAGGGAGCCAGGTCTGTGGAAAGCTGAGTGCTGTGGAAGAGGGCAGGGAGATGAAGGGCAAGGCTGGACCCTTCCAAGGTGAGATGGAGCTTCTTCCCATCCAGAACTTAAGTGGGGAGATGCAAAACCTGGGGAAGTGGATTTCCAGCCTCTGCACATCTCCTGGGGACAAGAAATGGTAGGGGATTTAAAGCAGATGGTCTTTAAGGTCCCTTCCAACCCAAACCATTCTAGGAATCCATGATCATCCAGTTTCTTTCAATGAACATCTCCCTTCCACAGTACTGCTGAGATGTGCTGGAAGAGTCAGATCCTCCTGCTACTCCTTAGGGCTCTGAAATTACTGGGAAGAGGAAAAAAATGCTGGAATGGTTCTGCTGAGAGCGTTGCAAATTCTGTGGTTCTCATTCTGCAAGCGGCACACATGGCTGTGAGTCTTTTGAACTACCCAGAAATAGATCATTAGTCCTGGGCTCTCCTGGAAGCCCTTAATTGAGAGAGGCCATTTTTGGACTGAAGAACAGGCTTTGAGCCAAAATGTATGTATTTAAAGGAATAAATGCAGCCTGCTGATCAAAGGCATGATTCCCAAGGGAAGGGTGTGGATGGATCCTTCGTGTGTTCCCATCATTCCTCTGCTCTGTAAGGTTCTTACACTGCTGAATTCCATCGACTCCACACTGGTCATTTCCCATCCTGTCCCAGATCTGCAGCATGGAATCCCAGAATGGGTTGGGTTGGAAAGGACCTTAAAGCTCATCCCATCTCATCCCACCCCTGCCATGGGCAAGGACACCTCCCACTGTCCCAGGCTGCTCCAAGCTCTGTCCAGCCTGGCTTGGAACACTTCCAGAGATCCAGGGGCAGCCACAACTTCTCTGGGCGCCCTGTGCAAAGGCCTCTCCATCCTTACAGCCAAGAATTTCTCCCAATTATCCCATCTAACCTTGCCCTCTGGCAGTTTGAAGTGCAATAATTGGGTTTTTCATTGCATCTTAAACGAACTCTGTCGCCAGAAGGCTCCCCTGCATCTCTTTTGGGTGGTGGGAGCAGGATGATGGGGTAGGTGCCACCCATGCACAGAGTTTGTGGAAGAAGAAGAGCATTCCCACGTCCTGCTCTTACCCATGTGTCCTTTTCCAGGCACAGCCCTTCTCCCGTGCAGGACAGGGGCAGGAGTTTGTCACTAGGGGTCAGTGCCACATCTCCATTGTGGCTTCCCAAATCCCTGCCTCTCCCAGTGCTGCTGGATTGAGGCTGGAGCGTCACCACCAGAGCGCTGGAGTGAGGAGCAGCTTCCAGTGGGGTCCCGTGGGGATGCTGCTGCATGAGGGGCTGTGCCTGGGAACCCCCAGCTCTGCTGGCTTCATCCCCAGCATCACCATCAGCTCCATCAGTGGGATCCATCAGCTCCAGCCTCCCAGGCTGGGCTGGAGTGCCCAGAGCCCTGAGCTGAGTCCACCTTGGCAGGTGTCAGCACAGAGACTTGGGAAGGGATGTGCTTGTCCATGTCCCATCACTGCCAGAATCCAGCTGGATGGGCAGCTGAGGGTTTGCTCTGGATGCAGGTCATGGTCATGGGCCACAATCAGGTGGCTTTGAGTTTATTGGGGTTTTATTTTTCAAAGTAAAATGTCTTTTCTACTGTGTAGCCCAAACAGGCCCTTGGGGAAATCCATGTAGGCAGAAATGTGCCAGGATATGTATGGACAGGGGGGAAATGTTAGGGATACTGAGGGCAGTTTGATGGGGGTCTGCATCCCAAAGTTTCCTCATTCACCAGAGGAAATGCTCCAGCACTTGGCTGTTTCCAACAACTCTGGCTCTGGGGGCAGAGCAGGGCGGAAAGAAGCACTCTGAGGGTGTTTATGGGGTCAGCTACAAGTGGTTTGGGTTGAAAGGGACCTTTAAAGGGCATCCAGTCCAACCCTGCCATGGGCAAGGACACTTTCCACTGGACAAGGCTGCTCTGATTCCCATCTAGCATGGCCTGGAATTACAGCTTGGGTGAGAAGTGAGGCAGGGGAGGCAGAGCTTGGTTTCTGTAGGGCAGATGTGAGGGAGAGAGTGATTCCCAGGAGGCTGGAGGAGCAGGATCTGTTCTGTCCCAGGAGGCTGAGGGAGCAGGATCTGTCCTGTGCCATGAGGCTGGAGGAGCAGGATCTCTCCCGACCCAGGAGGCTGGAGGAGCAGGATCTGTCCTGACCCAGGAGGAGCAGGATCTGTCCTGTCCCAGGAGGAGCAGGATCTCTCCTGACCCAGGAGGAGCAGGATCTCTCCTGTCCCAGGAGGAGCAGGATCTCTCCTGTCCCAGGAGGAGCAGGATCTCTCCTGTCCCAGGAGGCTGAGGGAGCAGGATGCTGTCAGGAACAAGGAAGGCAGCAGGGTCTGCGTGCTCATCAACCTCCCTGTGCCAATGCTGCTGCTCAAGTGAGGTGAGATCAGCACAGACACTGATGTTATCAGTGCCACATTTCACTTTCAACCATTTAACAATAAAAGCTGTGTTTGTCTGGATAAACCACAGCTCTGCCTCCCTCGGGTGCAGGCTCAGCTGAAGATTTCCTGGCTGATATGGATCAACATTAGCTTCAGATCAAACTCTTCTCCTGGTGGGACTTTATCTCAGGGGACATTTGGATGTGCTTCAGGAGCCTTTCGTGGGGTGTTTAAATTATCAGAAGATAAAACAAAGATATGCACACCCAAAAAAGGGTTATGTGCTTGTCCTGAAAGCAAAACAATTTATTGTCCAAAACAACAGGAAGTTCTCCATGCACTTCTTGTTGGCCCCTTCCAACTCAGGACATTCTGTGATTCTCTGGTCTGCCCCCATCCTTAAGGAATCCCACAAAGCCAGGCTGGCAGCAGTGCTCACTACAGGGCAGAGGGAATATTGAAAGTCTGTTTTCCATGTTTAAAACCTTTTAGAGGGAGTGGTCTCAAAACCGTGGGACATTGGAAGCAATCACAGCGTTTCTTCCAAGTGTTTCACCCTTTGAGCAGAACAAGGGTGGTGAGAGACAGGCCTTTGTCTTGGAATGTGGATTTTCCAAATTGGCTATGGATTTCCAAATTCCCAGCCCATCCTGGACCACTGATGGGTAGCCACAGGCCCTCCTGGCAAGCCTCATTCCGTGGCCAGGCTCTGGTCTGGGATCCAGCTGCAGGATGGAGGAAGAGGCAGCTGCAGCAGGGAGGAGGCAGCACAGGACATCGCCCCAGGAGGGAGATGCAGGCAGGCAGGAGCAGGGCCACGGGAAGGACAGATCTGCCTGGACAGATTCCAGCAGCGCTGCCAGGATATGGAGCAGGACAAGACCTGGTGAGCTGGCACATGTCCCCAAGGCTCATCGGTGCCTGGGGCTGGGTGGGGACAGGGAGGCTGGCTGGGCTGGGGGACAGTGAGAACCAGTCCTTCCATCCCATCTGGTGGCTCAACCTGGCAGGGATGCTTTCCCTGCAGGGCAGGTTCCTCTCCAGCACGGCTTGGCTCTGATCCCTGTCCTGGAGCAGCCGTCCCTGCCGCAGGGTCCTGCCCGCGGCGTGTCCGGGAATGTTTGTCCGGGGTTGCCGGGCGAGGCTGGGCTGCTGCCGAGGGTGTCTGGAATAGACTCCTCCAGACCTCAGCCCACCCCTGGGGACATCCAGAGTGATGCAATCCATCCTGGTGCCCTGGATGTGTTTCCTGTGCCCTTGGTATCGCCTGAGGAGATGGAGAAGCATACCGCAGCTGCCCGGCATGTGACACCATTATTGCCGGTGTCCCCCCGCCGGTGTCCCCTCCCAAACCAGCTCCCCGAGCCCACACAATGCCCATGCTGCCTGTCAGCGTGGGGCAGGTGGTGGGGCCAAACGGGGACAATCTGGGGACAGACAGACAGACAGATGTTGATCCAGGGGTGGGATGGGAAGGGATCGATGCCATAATGGCTGAGTTGGAGGTGGCTGAGGAGCTCCCTGGGGAAGGGAGGGTGCAGGTGCAGGTGGAGCTGGGATGTGAGATAAGAGGTGGTGGCTGAGCAGGATGAGGTTCCTCACGACATGGGGTGGCTCTTCCACCTGGAACTTCCATTGCTAAAAATACAAATGGCCCAGGAAAGTACCCCCAGCCCCCCAACCTCTTGCTTGCAGGGTGGCCAGGATGGGTCTCCATCTCTTCTGCCCTGTGTCCAGCATGGGCAGGAGTTGGGTCTCAAGCACAACACTGCCTCCCTCCTCCTGGATGAGGATTGGGATGGAGCTGGCAAGATCAATCCAAACCAGCTCCTCACAGAACACCTCCTTTCTGTGTTTTCCCTTCCCACAGGCATGCTCCACCTCCAGCCCATCCTGGCACTGCACCCATGGCTCTGTTCTCCTGCTCCACTCCCCAATCAGGTCCATGCAGGGTCCTCACTGCTTGTGACTCACACTCAGTGGTTGAAGTCAAAATCCAGGTTGGAAGAGCAGCAACCACCATGAATCCCACGGTAATCTCTTCCCAGTGCCTTTCCTGCTGCTCCCAAACAGCAGGAGCCCCCAGGGTTCCATGGGGCCCTGGAGGGAGCAGAAGTGGCACATTCCCTTTGGGACATTGTTGTTCATTGTCCATTGTTCCCACGGAGCCGACGTGGAGACGGGGAGCGATAAGTGGGGAGAGGGCAGCGCTCGGTTCCTGCTCCCTGACAGGTTATTTCCCGACCTCTCCTTAGGTAAACTCAGCCCTTCACCTCCCTGAGAGTTTGCTTTGCTCTCCCTCACCCCTCCAGCACGGTGTGTGGGGCCCAGGAGAGCAGCCTGGCTCTATTAATAGCCCACAGAATTGCCAAATCCCTCCTGTGTGTTGAAAGAGTGGCTGCAAGCCCATGATTCAGCTCATGGTTCCCCAGAATGGCTCTGGTGGGGAAACTCCAGCCCTCAGGGCAAGCTGGGCTCTCCAGTGGGAAGGGGAGATAGGGAAGAGCCCATCAGCTGGGATTTCTTGGCTTGCTGGCAACTTAAGAGGTCCTATAGCTAAACTTGGTGGTGTTCTCTGCATTGGGCGCTGCCTGAGCTCGCTCTGCACATGGATCCACAAAGAGTAAAATCCAGGAGCCTCAGAGAGGACAAAGCTATGGAATTATGGAACCTTTTAAGTTCCTCTAAGTTCCTCTAAGATCATCAGGTCCAACCATTCCCCCAGCACTGCAAAGTCCCACCAAATCATGTCCCCAAGTGTATCCACACAGCTTTTAAATCAGAGATGGTGGCTCCACCGCTGCCATGTGCAGCTCTGCCAGTGCTTGGCAACCTTTTCCAGGAAGAAATTTTCCCTAATATCCAGTCTAAACCTCTTCTGGAGCAACTTGTGTGAAATGTGGGTACCAGCATCCAGATCATCTCATTTGCTCCCAGGAATCAGAACCTTTGGATTCAAAGGGGCTGTGTGCTTTTGGAGGGCACAAGATGACAGAGGGATGGAGCAGATTCCCCACACCCAGCTTGGAGCTCAGAAACCTCAGCCCTCTCCCACTAAGCCAGAGCTGGGTGTAAATCCAAGCAGGCAGCAGGGACAGCCAGCAGATGGGATTCCTTGCCAGGCCCATGTGTCCAGAGTCAGATTCTGCCTCTTCCTGAACCATGCCTGGGGTCCTGCACTTCCCTCCTGCTGAATCCCACTGCCTCTCCCTACACATTCCCCAGGAAGGGCACAGCCCCCAAAAGGACACATGGAGGCTGACAAAACCCATCTCCAGGTGTTGGGAATGAGCTCAGAGGACAGCCAGGGTGGGCATGACTGGTTTGAGTCACTGGGCTGCTGTCCCCTCCTGGGTCCCCACCCTGGTGACACTCATCCTTGTGAAAATCAAAACCGAGCTTTTTCAAGAAAAATATGAGCTGGCAACTCTGCCACACCACCCTCAGGGGCTCTGGCTCCCGAGGGTCACCAGCTGAAGACCCCAGAGGCACAAATCCCAAAAGCTGCAGGTCTCTTTGCCTCTCCTGCAGCCTCTTGCTCTTCCCCTCGGGCTGGGGAGGAGGCAGCAGTGAGGCTCCACAGGCTCCGGGTGCAGGCAGGATCCTGTTTCATTCCTCCCCCTTCTCTGAGGCCAGACTGAGCTCCTCACTGGGCTCTTCCCTACCAGGGATGCACTCAAAGTGCTTTTGGAGCTTAATTAAGTGCTGCATTAATTATAGGGCTGGCTGTGACATTCTTGTGTCCCTGTGTCCCTGCATCCCACCTGGCATCGCTCCATGTTCCCACTCATCCCCATCCCTGGGGCATCAGCAAAACCCAAAATCTATAAACAGAAAGCCACCAAACCCCAACCTGTCTGTTCATCCTCACTCCATGATTTCCAGTGGCACTGGAGACAGGAGTTGGGAATGTCTGTGGCTTCCAGCTTGGACATGATGCTGCAGCCTTGGGTTGTTGGATGTTGGAGCAGGGTGGGAGATCAGGAGATTGGTCCCAAAAGGTTTGGAGCAGCACCCATGCTGGGAATGGGCCACACCTCCAGTGTGACACCATCACCATCCCCAAGGACACCAGGGTGGCCATCCTGGGTGGCACCTGCAGCAGAGGGTGCCAGGGTGAGGGTGGCATCCAGCCTTTCCTCTCCCTGTCCATCCAGAGGAATACCCAGTCCTTTCTCCCAGTTTGCAACTGGTGTGTGCAGCTTTCTGCACCGGGGGCAGATGGTTCCCTCACTCCACCAGGACTGGAATCCCCAGCAGGGACTGTTCCCACTGCTAGCAGCAGGAAAAACAGGGATTTCTCTCCCTGGGAGCAAAGCAGCTCAGGAGAAAGCAATGGAGAGTAAAATGGGAGGGTGGGAACGTGATTCAGGCTGTGTCAACCTGGGGCAGCACTGCCCTGGCCAGAGGAAATCCCTCTTGATTCATGGCCTGGGAAGTCCTGTGGCTTTTTGGGACCGTGGTGACCCAGCAGTGCCACCCCCAAGCACAGAGGTGATGGGGCACTGCCAAGTGCCAGCACCACTGCCCACTCCAATGCCTGGCCACAGAGGATGCAGGAAGGCAGCAAGATTCCAGGGATGACACACAGGTCACCAAAATGCTGCCTGGGCTGAGTAAGAGAGAAAGCTGCAATTTTTCCCCAGCAGGGATTTCTCTCTTCCTTTCTCCCAGTGCAGTTTTAAGGATTCTGCTCCAGCTGGGACAGGTCTCACATATTTTGCTTTATCTGACTTGACTTCACTCTGCAGTCTGGTTCCCAGGGAATGGGAAAAGCTTCCCAACACAGCCCAGCCGGTCCTGGCTCCTGATGGCAGAGCTTCAACTATTCCCCATGTCCTGCCATGTCAGAGGGGCCAGCTGGCTGCAATTCCCAGCTTTTCCCCCTGGGAGGACACTCCCTACATCCCTTGTCCCCACAAGGTGTGTTGCCCACCCATGGATAAATCCCAAGTGTCTTGGTGGTGGAGATGCCTTCAGAAAGGGGCTGGGTTGTGGCTTTTGGGAGCCACCATCCATCACCAGCTGAGGTCTGTTCTGGCTTCCCTTGTCCTTGGATTAGTTCCCTAAATCCCAGCTCATGTCTGCTGGTGGAGACAAGCTACAAAGAGACCTTCAGTGTGAGCCAGCAGGGCCAGCCCTACACATTCCTGTCCCCAAGCAGCTGCCCAAGCAGATCTATGTCTTTAGGATATGAGTTAAAGCCATTTAATCACAAGCCTCCTGTTGTCCATTTCCTTTGGACCTCCTCAGCTTTCTATGATTTTTTTTCTTGAGCAACATCCCTCTGACATCCTGGGGATGCTTGGGAATTGAGTCATCACAGGCAAGGACTGTAACCCTGCTCTGCTCTCTCCCACTCCTTGGATCTTCCCTGATCCATCCCAGTCCAAACTCCCCTGTGCAGGGAAATGGAGTGCTCCAGTGGTGCTGGGAACAGCCTGCTGCTTGATATCCGGGGTGTGGATCAGGCTGGGAGAGCTGGGAATGTTCACCTGCAGAGGAGAAGGCTCCAGGAAGAGCTCAGAGCCCCTGGCAGGGCCTGAAGGGGCTCCAGGAGAGCTGGAGAGGGACTGGGGACAGGGGATGGAGGGACAGGAGCCAGGGAATGGCTCCCAGTGCCAGAGGGCAGGGATGGATGGGAGATTGGGAAGGAATTGTTCCCTGTGAGGGTGGTGAAGCCCTGGCACAGGTGCCCACAGAAGCTGTGGCTGCCCCTGGATCCCTGGCAGTGCCCAAGGCCACGTTAGACAGGGCTTGGAGCAGCCTGGGATAGTGGGAGGTGTCCTTGCCATGGTAGGGGGTGGGATGGGATGAGCTTTAAGATCCCTCCAACCCAAACCATTCTGGGATTGGGATTCTGTGATTCTGAGAGAGATTTTCTTGGACTTAACAGCCAGGTCCATTTTCTTGCCCAGATGGACAAAGATGACTTTTTGTCCCTCCCAGCCCTCATTCCCAGCTGACGTTGGTCACTTTATTCTCTGCAGAGCTCAGCTCTTGCTCATCCCTCCTTGCTTTCCTGGCCATTGCCCTCTCACAGCGACCTCTGCCTGCCCTGTCCTGCTCTAATATCCCCAACATGAGGCTCTGTGGGATTTTCCAGACTACAGCAGCTGTTGGTCTATATTGGGAATGTCCCACAAACTGGATTTTCAGCCAACTCCTTGTCCCCTTCCATCTTGGATGTCCTCCCTGGAATGTGGCTCCATGTGGGAAACACCCAGCTCCCCTTGACTGCTGCCATCCCCTAAGAGGGCAGGGATGTCCTGCCCAAGGACAGTGACCTCACAGGAGCACAAGGACACCCTAAAAGGGCTTTAGACCCTCTGTGAGGATGAGAATCCCACAATGACTCCCTACAAGGGTGAGAGATCACCCAGAGGAGAACAGGGAGCTGATGGCAGGACAAGGATCTCACAGTGACTCCCTAAGACAGGGTCTTCCCTGCAAGCATGGTGACCCTAAAAATATCCCATTAGTTATGGCCCTGTGGACTGCCAGCAGCCTCCCACTCCAAGGAAGGAACCAGCAAATCCAAGCAGGGGTGAAAGGACAATTAAATAGGATTTAAAAAATGCACTGGGCATTGCTGTGTGAAGGAAAGTCTGAGAGGAAACACGCCTGCAAGAAGAAATCCTCCCTGGCTTAGCATGTCCTTCTAAAAACACACAGTGACTTCAGAAAAATGTGAGAAAACACATTTTGTCTCCCCAGAGGGAAAAAGTAGAGAAAAGCAGCAGTGTGATAGTGTTTGGTGACTGGAGCTCAATCCTTGTCCTGGCAGAGGGTGAGGAATGTGCTCCAGGGGCTTTGGGTGGGCAGAATGGGGGCATTGGCAGCAGATATCCCTGAGAGCATCTCTGCAATGCTCAGGCAGAGCTGATCCCCCTCAAAAAGTTGTCAGATGCTCAACACTTGCTCCAGTGCTCCCAAACAGAAGGGATGTGCCACCCCTGAGCGCTCCAGCCCCTTCTGGAAGGGAGATTATTGATTATAAACTTTGTAAATCCTGATTTATTCCAACAACTGCCACACAATAATCCCAGTCACGAATAATTATGGGAATAGCTCTTGGGAAGCTCTGGAGAAGTGTTTGGCACTGGCTACTTGAAGCTGAGCCCATTTTCTCCGTGCTGCAGTTGGAAGTGGCACCAGTGGGATGCACTGGCAGGAAAATGCTGTGCCCAGGGAGGCAGAACTGGCCTGGTTTGAGCAGAAACTCCAATAAGGAGGAAAATACTGGGAAGAGGTCTTTGGGGAAGGACCCCTCTGAGGTGGTGTCCTTCAGGTGTCCTGCTCTGGATGTCCTGGTGTTTGGTTTTGATCCCTGAACCCTCTCAGGCACATCAGGGGTTCTGTGTTTTGCTGTCTCAGGATTCTCCCAAACCCCTCGGCAGCACCAAGCCTTCAGTTGCCAGAGCATCTTGCAGGGAATGCTGAGGTTTCTAGGGCTCCCAAAATTGGGGAATGCAAAAGGTAATGAATGGAGGAATGATGGCAAAATGCCACACACTGAAAAACCAGCTGGGCACAGCGATTCCAGTGGTCAGATGCACCAGGACAGAGCCTGGGAGCTTTTTCCTTGTCCTCTTTCCCCTTTCTCCTTTGCCCTTTCCCCTTTTCCCTTTTCCCCCTCCCATTCCCTTCCCCTTTTCCTTGTCCCCTGTCCCCTGTGCCCTCTTCCTTTCTCTTTTCTCTTGCCCCCTTTCCCTTTTCTTATCCACTCCCCTGACCTCCTTCCCCTCTCTTTTGTTCCCTATCTCTTGCCTTTTTTCCATCTTCTCTTGCCCCATTTTCCCTGTCTGTTTTCTCTTCCCTTTCCCCCATTCCCCTTGTCCCCTGCACCTTCTTCCTTTCTCTTTTCTCTTGCTCCCTTTCCCTTTTCTCGTCCATTCCCCTGACCTCTTCCCCTTTTCTTTGTTCCCTGTCCCTTGTCCCCTTTCCACCTTCTCTTGCTCCATTTCCCCTTCCCCATTTCTCTTTGCCTTTCCCTTGTCCCTGTCCCCTTTTTCTTTCCCGTTTCTCCTCCAATTTCCCCATCCTCCTCCTCAATCCTTTCTCCTTGCACTCTTTTCCTTTCCCTTTTCCTTTTCCCCATCCCCTTTTTTCCCTCTTTCCCCTGTCCCATCCCTATTTACAGAGCTGCACGAGGTTTGCAGAGGCTCTGTGCTCCTCCTGATCCCCACCAGGGCCATTGTCCCTCGGCAGACAGGAGGGATTCCGGGAACAGCCCCAGGGGAGCCCGGGATGCCAGGGATGCTGATGACCCGGGATGCTGGAGCAAGCAAGAGCACTCCACAGCTTTCCAAAACTAATGCCTGACGTGATCATTCCAAGATGATGAGCAGCTTCCTCCAGCAGCCCCAGGGAGCTCTTGGCAGAGCCCCTCAGCAGGGCACGGGCTGCTCCTGCCTTCCCCAGGCATTGATTTGCTGGGAGTAAATCCCAGGACTCATCCTGATGGATCTGTGGCTCCATCCAGCCTCTGCAAGGCCCTTGGAGAGACCTCACAGCTCAATTCCCAGCCCCTGTTGCATGGAAAAGGTCTGGAGCAGAGGAAACAGCAGCTGCTCATGACAAATAAACGTTGTTTCGTGTACACATCCACTCCCCATGACAAACCCCATTGCTCTGCGGGGCCAAAGCTCTGGTAGCACGAATGTCCAGGGATAAACAGGCTCCAAACCACCCTGGAATGGCTTCTTGTAAACAGAAACTTTTCTTTTTAACTCTGTTCAAAATTCTGTCTGCTTTGATGTTTCTCATTTGGGCTGGCCCTCAGCTTTTCCTCCTGCTCCCACATGAGCAGATTGATAAAACCTTGTCCCTGCTGCAGTGTTTGGGGTAGGGGGGTCCTACTAAATGGCATACAAAGTGGATTTATCCATCCCAGTTCTGCCAGCCACTGCTGTGCTGCTTGTCCAGCACCTTCCAGCAGCAGAGGGAGGAGGGTGGTGCTGACACGGGTTTGGGGAGGGTGATGTGCCCAAAGAGCTCTGGAGGGTTCACCCAACACCATTTCCAGCGCCGTGTATGGGAAACTGAGGCAGAGCAACCATAGAATCCCAGAATGGTTTGGGTTGGAAGGAATCTTAAAGCTCATCCCATTCCACTCCCTGCCATTGCAGGGATACTTTCCACTATCCCAGGCTGCTCCAAGCCCTGTCCAACCTGGCTTTGAACACTTGCAGGGATGGGATGTGCCAGACCTGAATTTTGACTATGGCAGGAGCTCACTCACAACCCAGCTGCTCAGAAAAACAAGATTTCCAGGTGGTTTTTCAGAGGGTTTTCAATTCAGCCACAAAATGGCACCTTCTGCATCTGGGGCAGCCCAGCAGGAACCACAGCAAAACCAAAGCCCCAGCACTGGCACATGAAACCCTACAAAGATTTATGGCCTGACTTGCTTGGAAACCCTAGGACCTTTGCTCTCCTCCTCACATGAGCTCAGCTCACGAGGCTGCTGATGGGGTCTTGATTTTTCCTGATAAATGGGGATTTTTTGGGAGAGGTCACAGGTTCATCACACAGGGCAGGGTGGTGAGAGATCCAGCCTCGAAGCTTTTATGGCACCTATAAAATCCAGATGCTCAGTGGGAGTTTGACACTGTTTAGTCTCTTGGTTTGGAGGATTTAGACCACTTTGGGAGCAGCCCCAGCACTGGCAGATGGGCAGCATTTCCCTGTGGATTTGATGGATGTGGATACTTGCACATTTCAGGGAAAGCCAATTATAAAAAAGCAGCCCAGCATGGGAAACCCTGGCGATTTCCTTGCGTGTCCCCAACACATTTCCTGCCTCAGGCTGTTAAACCTGAGGTGCCCCTTCCAAAGCTCTGGAAAAGCCTGTGGGCACTGGGGATGTGTGATCCCACCCGATGGAGCAAGGAGGGAGGATATAAATTCCCTCACACCTCATCTGGATGCTCTTTAGGGACAGGATTTTCTCTGGGGGCGCCGTGAGTGCACAAACAAGCGGTGGCCTTGGACACCCAGTCCCTCCCCGAGGCACAGCCTCTGTATTTTTAGCTCCACATCCCAGTCAGGCTTGTAAAACTTTCCCTCCTTTCTGTTTTCAGCTCCTTGCAGATCATCTTGGAGCTCTGGCTGGATTTTTCCCAGTCCTTCTGTTTGGTTTTGTGGTTGGATATGCCCCAGCTGGAGAAGGGGACTCAGGGGGGGCTCTGCTCCATCAAGCCCTTTTGCCTGAATGTGCATTTTGGATAAAGGATGGATCAGGGAACAGCAGGGACACAGGGGTTCAGGGATAAAGGGATTCAGAGATTCAGGGATCCAGGATCCTCCAGCTCACCCTCCCAACACACCCAGCTCCATCTGTGAGGAAAAAAATAGCAGCAGGAGGGCTACACTCCATGGAATCATGGAATATTTAGGTTGGAAGAGACCTTAGAGCCCATCTTATTCCATGGGAAGGGACACTTTTCACTAAACCAGGATGTTCACGTTGTTGTTTTTGTGTCAGAGTAAGAGAAAAAAACAGAGTTACATGAGAAAATGTCACTTCTGAGTGAGAAGGTCACACCCACAGCTAAAAGCAATTTGTTAGGCTTGAGAAATTGATAGTTTATGGTGATCTGGGGAAAAGTCATATGAGACCTTCACCCCCCTGCAATGCTGAACCCAGAAGCCAGAATGAAAATTATTATTATTCATATATTGTAAAAAAGCTTGAAAATTCAAGGCTCTGCTGGGGGTGTTCACATGGAAAAGATTCCAGGGACTCTTTAGAGCCCTTTCAGTGCCTAAAGGGGCTCCAGGAGAGCTGGAGAGTGACTGGGGGCAGGGGATTCAAGGACAGAACGCAGGGAATGGCTCCCAGTTCCAGAAGGCAGGGATGGATGGGATATTGGGAATTGGGAATTCCTGGCTGGGAGGGTGGGGAGGCTGATACAGGGATCCCAGCCTGTGGATTCCATTGCAGGATTCCCAAGTAAAACTGATGTGGCACAAAGAATTTATTTTCACACAAAAGTTTGTTCTGGATCTCTCGAGTGGGTTTGGTTTCACTTTAGGTAATTCTGCCCGGCCTTGCTGTTTCCAAGGTCTCATAACCCCTCGTGGTGACAGGGGACAGGCCACAAATTACTCATTTTGTGCCTCAGGGTTGGGTGCTAGGCTCTGACTTTAAGCCTGTGAAATTTGGGATACCACAAAAATACCCTGGAACAGACTGATCCCTCTTTCAGAATGGGATCATTCTGATCTGGGGAGACCTGGAGCACTCAGAGGAAAAGTTTCAGATGAATACATGGGCGTGCAGAGGTGCAAAACCAGCTGCAAGAGCAAATGTGACTTTTTCCCATGTCATGGGAAGCCCTGGAATCACTGCAGAGCTGGATGGGAAGCCCATGTGTGTGTTCCTATAAGTCACTTCCTTGGCTAATTGATTGAATCCAATTAAACATGGATCACACCCTCTGGAGCCCAGGGAGAGTTCCTGTGCTTGGAAAGGCAGCTCTGCTTTGCTGCAGAGCTGGAGGAGCAATTCCAGGCTCAGACACACTGCTGCACACATCCCATCCCATTATCCCATCCCATTATCCCATCCCATCCCATCCCATCCCATTATCCCATCCCATCCCATCCCATTATCCCATCCCATCCCATTATCCCATCCCATTATCCCATCCATCCCTAACCCACCTTTGTAGGGTGTTCCCAAATGCTCCCCACATTTCCTGATCCCCCTGAACGGGGCCGAGGGGCCCCTGGTAAAACCACAGCCAAAACAGCCAAAACCTGAATTTCCTCCCTGCTGACAGCACAGAAATGTGGAGGAGATGTTCCAAACAAGCCAGGAAAGGAGGGGAGCAAGAGGGGAGTGCTTTTCCTTTCTCTACTCTCCCAAAATGCCCGTTTCCCAAAAACATTGTGTGGCATCACCATCATTTGGGAATGGAGAGAGATTATTTACAGGGGGCTGAAGTGCCAGAATAAAGGGCTTTGCACTGACACGGGTTAGATGGAGATTGGGAAGGAATTCCTGGCTGGGAGGGAGGTGAGGCCCTGGCACAGGGTGCCCAGAGCAGCTGTGGCTGCCCCTGGATCCCTGGAAGCGCCCAAGGCCAGGCTGGAGAGGGCTTAGAGCAGCCTGGGACAGTGGAAGTGTCCCTGCTGTGGCAGAGGTGGAATGGGATGAGCTTAAAATCCCTTCCATCCCAAACCATTCCATGATTTTATGGCAGATTTTGGAGAAGATCTCCACTCCCTGCATCCTGGGAAAGTCTCCCCATTTTTAAGAAGTCTGATGCCCTCTGTTGTCTCCAAGGAATGGCTTCTCTGCCCCTCCTCTTCAGCAGCAGATTCCCAGATGGAAATGCAGGGTTAAAGACCTGCCTGGAGCTTCCCTGCACCAGCAGGTTTCCGGTGTGGGAATAAAAAACTCATTAAGGGCTGGCAGAGACAATGAAATGAAACTTTGTCATCTTGTGTTTGAGCAGAGCAGACACTGAGGGAGTTGACGAGAGGCAAATTAATTTGCTTTTTCCAAAGGCTCCTGCGTGACGTTAATAAAGGCAGCATTTTGTGCAGGCTCATGGCTCAGGATGCAGAGATTCATGGTCCTTGTCCTCACAGAGCTCTGGTGAAGGTTTTTTTTTCTCCTTTGGAATCAGGGAAAGGAGGAGTTTTTTGATTCCAGAGCTTGGGGGTAATCCCTGGCCAGAAGTTCAGGATGCTTTCTGACAAAAGGACTCAGGTTTAAGGGGTTCCTCTCCTTGCATGCACCAATTTCTCTTTTATTTTAGCATTAAATTTGATCCAAATAATTTCCCTGAGCCCAATTGCCAGGACTGGTCAGGACAGTGACTTTCCTGCAGCAAAAAGCAGATCCCAGGAGATGGATCCCAGGAGGTTCTCTCCCAGCCCTGCATTTCCTGATGAGGAGCCATAAACCTCCCAAAAAAACAAGCAGCTGGTGATTAGTGGTCAGCAGTGACTGGCAGCTGGCAGCAGTGAATCCTTGGATTCTGGAAGAATCCTGAGTTGTGCCACAGATCCTGCTAGGTTCTCCTCCCACCCTGTCACATTCCTCAGCACGCTGGTCCCTGCAGGATACAACCTCCTTGCCATTTCCCACATTTTTCCTTTTTTTTTTTTAAATTTTCTTTCTATCTTTTACACACCAGGCAGCCATTCCCTGTGGTTTAGAGGAGAATTAGGCAACTGGTCCTGAAATTCCAGCGTGAGCAACCAGGTCATGACCATCCAGATAAATAAAGCTCAAGGACCCAAGGCTCTTCCCAAGGTTTTTGGCTCCTTTTCCAGCTGAGCACATCCTGAAACATGGTGGGAGCCCCAAATCTTAGCCCAGAATGTGCTTTTCCTCCTGCTGTGTGCGTGGATGAGGGAATAATTTGGGAAGGGACAACTGCACCCTCCAAGTGGGATGGTGCCAGATTTGAATTCCTAAGGCTGGCACCAGGATTAATGCCATTCCAGGGGTGTGGGGAACACCCCAGCTGCACTCCCATGGGCAGGAACATCTGGAAATCCTATCCCTAAAATTCCACACCCCTTCCAAAGCCCCCCAGGCACAGGGTGCTGCCAAAAACCCACTTGAGCAACAGCAGCCCCTGCCTGACATCTGCCCACACGCATTTGGGAGGCCACAAAACTTCCTGTGGACTTTGGCTGCCTGACAGAAGTGACCTCAATTCTGCCTTTTTTTAGGGTGGGTATTTTTGGGGGATGTGTTTTGATAACAGGTGGGAGCTTTGCCTGCATTTCCCTGGTTGTGGGATGGGCAGGTTTTAGGGAAGAGCTGAGAGGTGGAGGGGAATTTCTGTAGCTTCAATTAAAAAAAATGTTATTTAACATCTGTAAAACACAGTTTATTGCCACTTTTTAAAGAAATTGGAGGCACTCATTTACCCCTGCCAGCCTTTTCTCCCATTCCCATGGTTTTATCCCACATCCAACACATTTCCTCCAGGAGCCAGATCTACCCCAAGGAGCATCACAAGCACAAACCCACACATGATTCAGCAAGCTCCTTTGAGAGACATTTATTATTTAAATCATAACAACTTTTATTTTACATCACCTCGACTCACAAACCACGGGACAGCCCCAAATTTCTGCACCTTTGGGCTCCCTGAGCAGAGCTGTAGCTCCCAAATGAGAATCCACACTTGGAATTGCACAAATGCCACTGGGTGTGTTGGACGCTGCTCAAATGGGAGCCACAAGAAAATTCCTAATGGCAGTGGTGAGCTTGGGATGTGGAGCTGGATGCTCCTCATCCCAATGGGAAAAATCCTGGAGTCCCAAAAAGCAAGAGGAATCCCAGAAAACAAAATAGTGGTGTTGAAGGATGCTGCCCAACGGGACAGGATTGATGATCTGAATGGTTTTGTAGTTAAGTTTTTAGCTTTTATTGATTTCTTTTTTGGTGGGGAGTGGGGGGTTTAAATAATTATTTGTCCCAATCAAGGACAAACCCAAACCCCACCAGCAGCACCACCCTGGATGTGGGTGAAGCTCATGGCTGTGACTATTCCCTGGTCAGGATATTTATTCCCTTGGTTGGCTCTTGGGAAAATCAATGGGGCAAAGGGAATTTCCAAATGGGTGCTGAGGAGGGGCTGCTCTGCTCCATCACAGCACCAGGGAAGTTCCAAAATTTGACTTTTTTAGTACCTTGGTGCCCCTCACAGACCCACCAGTGCCTAAAATCTCGGGGGTGTGGGACAGACAGACAGACACACATGAGAACACAGACCTGCCCTAAAAAAGTGCATCTCTTCAGGCAACGAGCCTAAAAAAGGGGGGAATTTTTGAGGATACACTGCTCCCTTCCTCTCCTTCCCAATCCTTACGGATCTGGGGGCACAGATGGGTGTTTGCAGCCAGCCAGCCCCATCTCCAGGAGCTGTAACCCTGCCTGCATCCCAAAAACCCCATAGACACCTTACTGGGAGCCACACCGGCAGGAATCTCTGCTTCCCAACATCCCCCAGCCCTGGGGTTATAGCAAAACCCCCCCAAGCTTCACCTCCGCAGCCAGGCTGAGCCCTTCTCCAGCTGAGCCCAACCCTAAGGGCCACAGCAGCACCCAGGGGGACTCATCAGCCCTTCCAACCTCATCCCGCTGCGCTTTTGCCCCCGTGAGAGACCGCGGTGGCTTTTTCCAAGGTGACACCTGAGCCACCGCCCACCCGGCGCGGGCTGCAGCAGCCACGTCTCTCCTCGAGCCCTTAAGGCAGAGCTTCCTCAACACCAACAGGAGGCAGGATGGATTCTCCTGGAACGGATCTAGAGCCCGCACAGGTCCGGCTTTGTCCCAGCGGGGGACGCGGCGCGGCCGCCGGGGACCGTGGGGGTCACCTGGCAGCACAGCACCGAGCGCAGCAGGCGCAGCACCGGCGGCCGCAGGATGGCGAAGACCCAGGGATCCACGATGGAGTTGATGGAAAGGAAGCGCAGGGCCAGCAGGTCCCACTCGTGGTCGGCTTCTTCCACGTTGAATTTGTTGACGTAAGCACGGATCTGTGAAATCAGGGAGTGGGGTTGGCTTGGGAAGGAGCGGGGTGATCACCTCGTTCCAGCCCGCTGTTGTTCTGCTGGGCCGGGTTCATGCAAGCCCCACCCTGTGGGTTTTACCCATGATGTTAGGGTTGCTTTGGCTTTGCAAGCCCAAAAGTGCTGGCTGCGCTTTGAAATGAGGCAGAGGAACTTGTTGTTCGGTCTTCAGAGGTTATTTATTGTTTCTTATCAGCAGTTCTGAGCCAAGGGTGATAGAGGCTCTGCAACCTTTGCAAACACGAGGCAAATCCCCCTTCAAGAGGACAAAATGTCCTCTTTTATACAACGCAGTTATTTATGTATTCTAAATGTCTATTGTTACTACTTTACTACAAATACCCAGTTATTTGTCTGTTCACGTAACATCAGCACTGTGGCTAAGATTATTCAATCATTTTGTGCTCTCAACACTGCAGAACATGGAGTAAAGTGAAGAACAAGAAGAAGGGAAACGGAGGCAATTCCTACAATCCTCCATCTTGAACCCTCACTTACATCCATACTGTATAAAATCCAAAATAAAACATCTTCCACCAAGCAACAGCTGCCAACTGCACCGCTATCTAATTCACACTCTGGTTGCTTCCAGGCCATTAAGAAGCATTGGAGGCTCTTTCCATGGATGAAGGTTAAAAGGAGAACTTTCCTGAGGGTCAGGAGAGCTCAGGGAAGACAGAGAAAAACTCCCTGTGTCCCTGATTCCCACACCATCCAAGCTGGTCTGGAAGCCTTCCAGGCATGGCTTTTCTGGACAACCTGCATCAGTGCCTCACTACCCTCAGAGTAAAGAGTTTTTTCTTAATATCCCATCTAAACCTCCTGTCTGTCAGTTTGAATCCATTTCTCCCTTGTCCTGTCACTGCAGGCCTCTGTAAAGAGTCTCTCTCCATCTTTCCTGTAGTTCCTTTCAAGTACTGGAAGGTCATAACTAGGTGACCCCAAATCCTTCTCTTTTCCAGGGTGAACAATCCCAATTTTCCCAGCCTTTCCTCACAGCAGAACTGCCCCATCCCTTTCATCAACTTGATGCCTCCTCTGGACTCGCTCCAACAGTTCCAGGTCCTTCCTGTGCTGGAAGGACCCCAGAGCTGGACACAGCACTGCAGTGGGGTCTCACAATCACCTCCCTCAACCAGGCAGAAATAATTCCAAGCCTGGGCTCCCAAGTTCTGGCAGCTCTTTTGGGGCAATTTGGGCTGTCCCAGCAAATTTGTTGACTCCATGTGTTTAGATGAACTTTAAATAAAAGCCAGCCCCGTGCTCTGCTTCGTTCAAAGCCACAATTAAATCCGTGTCTGCTGGAGGAAGTGCTGTCTCTCACCTTGAGACCACAGGGGAGCAATAAACGTGGGAGATGGAGAGGATGAGGGGTCCTTCCTGCGACTGCCGACTCATCCCAGCCCTCGGGGCTTCCTGGAAGGGTGACTCAGCACTCCTTACTCACCCGGGTCACCCTCCACCCCCTCGCTCCGGGCTGGGGAGAAGCTTTGGATGGGGATGGGGATGGGCAGCAGGAGCATCCCTCCCCTGCCCGGGACCTGCTGGGAACCATCCCTCCCCTGCCCGGGACCCGCCGGGAACCACACCCGCGGCAGCCGTGCTTCCAAGCTCTGCTGTGTTTTGGGAAGGAATTTGTGGCCTGATGAGTTCGTGTGCCTGGGCTGCTCCTGGGAGGAGCGGTGGCTGCTGCGTGCAGGAGGGGACAAGAGAGAAAGTGTCACCCCAAGGAGGCAGCTGGGTTTGAGCCGCTGCCAAAGCGCGGCCCCACATGGGAGCTGGGTGATGGGAAAAGGGAAGCTGGCTCTGGATAAGGCTGGATCTGCCACCACAGGGCCATGGGATCCTGGCCAGGGCTGCTTTCCCAGCCCCTCCGCCCCAAGCACACTCACAGGGCCCTGCCCACGTGGCCTCACCGAGGGGTTCCTCTTCCTACTGACCACAGCAGCCAAACCAGGGCTTTTTTGGGACACAGGAAGAGCTGTCCATCGTGTGTGGGTTCATGGTCAGGAGCTGAAGTGTCTCTCAGGGCATTGAGGCTCCTGGGATGCTCACAAGCATCTAGACATTATACCTTTGCCCTAAAACACTGACTCAGCTGTATCCTGTGGTTATTTTCTTTTCCCTTAGGAAAAGCAAAGGAGCACGAAGGGAAGGTAGAGTCTATTTAACACCAAGAGTATGAAATTAGCACTGGCTGTGCTCCCAGCCTTGATGGGGTCACTTCTAAAGGGCCCAGACTGACCTCCTGCACTGGGGGGCTCACACACCCAGGCAGGGGCCAGAGGTGCCCAAAGCCATCAAGGCTCCTGGTGGAAAAGCACTTGGATGATTGAAAAGTGGCCCCAGTCAGAGTCAGGGCACTCCTCTCTCCACTTCCTCACTGGGCTGTTTTCATCCTGGATTTCTGCTGGAAGCCTCGTGCATGGATGGGGCATGGGATGTGGGCAAATCCCTTGGGATGACACGTGCTATGGCTGCTGTGCCAGGCCTCTGTTCCCAGAAATCTCCCATTGCTGTGCCTGTGCCTCGGTGCTGCTGTAGAGAAGCAGAAACTGCTCTCTAACAGCGAGGTGGGAGCAGCCTCTCACATCTCCAGCTCCATCCACAGAAATCTGGGATAACTCATCCCACCCAGCAGGGATATCCACTGCCTCCAGCCCAGGGCAGCTCCTTCCTTCTGTCTCCAGAAGTGCAGTTGGTTGTTTTGCCATCCCTCACACCTCCACCATGAGTTTCTGGATCCTGGGAATCACAGTGATGCCCATGTGGTCCAGGGGACCCCCAGCCTGTCCCTGCCTGAGACACACAGCCAGGCCTCGGAGCCTCTGGGGGGTGGGAGGGCACCTCTGCTCCTGCCACACCATCCTCTCCATCCTCCTGCCACTCCTCCTGTCACATCATCCTCCTGCCACTCCATCCTCCTGCCACTCCATCCTCCTGTCACATCATCCTCCTGCCACTCCATCCTCCTGTCACATCATCCTCCTGCCACTCCATCCTCCTGCCACTCCATCCTCCTGCCACCCCATCCTCCTGCCACTCCATCCTCCTGTCACATCATCCTCCTGCCACTCCATCCTCCTGCCACTCCATCCTCCTGCCACCCCATCCTCCTGCCACTCCATCCTCCTGTCACATCATCCTCCTGCCACTCCATCCTCCTGCCACTCCATCCTCCTGCCACCCCATCCTCCTGCCACTCCATCCTCCTGTCACATCATCCTCCTGCCACTCCATCCTCCTGCCACTCCATCCTCCTGCCACCCCATCCTCCTGCCACTCCATCCTCCTGTCACATCATCCTCCTGCCACTCCATCCTCCTGCCACTCCATCCTCCTGCCACCCCATCCTCCTGCCACTCCATCCTCCTGTCACATCATCCTCCTGCCACTCCATCCTCCTGCCACTCCATCCTCCTGCCACCCCATCCTCCTGCCACTCCATCCTCCTGTCACATCATCCTCCTGCCACTCCATCCTCCTGCCACTCCATCCTCCTGCCACCCCATCCTCCTGCCACTCCATCCTCCTGTCACATCATCCTCCTGCCACCCCATCCTCCTGTTACCCCATCCTCCTGCCACCCCATTCTCCTGCCACTCCATTCTCCTGCCACCCCATTCTCCTCCCAGACCATTCTCCTGCCACCCGTGATCCTGAGGTGGATCCTGCCATCCTCCTCCTGGCACTGGGGATGCAGGGAGTGACTCCCCCTCCTCACCAGGTCACGTCCAAATTGCCAAGCTCACAGCTGAGCTGGGCTCTCCCAAACTTTGGGAACAGCAAAGCTTTCACCTCATTTGGCCAGCAGAGTTGGGGGAAGCTTTCTAAAGGCCAGGAGAGAAACGTGGGTGCTGGGGAGAGGAACCCCACCGTGCTGGGGACAGACAGTGACACTCACCGTGAAGGGCAGGGAGCAGATGACGAAGGTGATGGTCATGATGGAGAGCAGCAGGAGGTGGTCGATCTCCTCGGCCATGGAGAAGATGCGCCGGCCGCAGCCGGTGGCCGAGCGGGGCCGCTCCAGGGTGGTCACCCTGCGGGTCCTCTGCCCGCGCCGGTGCATGCGGGCCAGGTTCACGATGACGCTCAGGTTACAGAGCAGCACGGCGAGGATGAGGAAGAGGAGCAGGGTGGCGTAGAGGAGCGAGAAGGTGACGTTCAGCCCCGCCACCTGCCCGTTGCTCTGGTGGGGATCCAGGTGCATCTGGATGAAGCACCAGGTGCCGGGGCAGTACTGCACGTAGCGCCCGAAGCCCACCAGCGGCAGCGAGCAGAAGGCGGCCGAGAAGGTGTAGATGGCCGGCAGGGCCACCAGGCCCGTGCGGGGGCTCAGGAAGCGCTCGTAGAAGTACGGCCGCCCTAGGGCCAGGCAGCGCTCCAGAGCCATGGTGAAGAGGATGAGCATGGTGGCGAGGCCGAAGAAGCTCATGGCGAAGCCGAAGTAGAGGCAGATGTGCCCTCCGCGGGCCAGGGCGGTGAGGGTGAGGTTGCGGTGGTAGGAAGCGAGCACCAAGGGGCTGACGGAGCAGGTGCCCAGCAGGTCGGTGACCACCAGCGCCAGCACCAGGACGTGGAACAGCGCGGGCGGGCGCTGGCGGGGCCCCCGGCGGCCGCGCAGGAGCAGCCCCAGCGCCAGGAGATTGCCCAAGAGCCCAGCCGAGAACATGAGGGCGCTGACCAGCGGCCG
>VWYI01044871.1:4004-14356 GCA_013399455.1 Anthoscopus minutus | reverse complement strand
TCCCCCGGCACCGCCCCGGGCCCCCCGGCCCCGTTCTCGCAGGGACGGACGGAGCGGAGGCGGAGGATGCGCACGGACCGACCCTGGCCGGACTGAGAGCCACGGTACCGGTCTGGGAGCCCCGGGCACGGCCAGTCCTGGTGCGGGTCTGAGAGCTCCGGACTCGCCGAATCCCGGTACCGGTCTGGGAGCCCCAGACTCAGCCAGTTCCGGTGCGGTCCGAGGGCCCCGGTGTCGGGCTGGGAGTGCTGGAGCGGCCCCAGGACCCCTGGGACAGTCCCCGGTCTGACCCAGCCCCGTCTCCGGCTCGCCCAGACCCGCTGCCCGACCGGGAGCATCTCTTACGATCGGCCCCAGTGCTGGTCCGGGAGCCCCGGTGCTGGTCCGGGAGCCCCGGTGCAGCTTTGAGAGCCCCGGTGCCGGTCCAGGAGCCCCGGTGTCGGTCCAGGAACCCCGGTGTCGGTCCAGGAACCCCGGTGTCGGTCCGGGAGCCCCGGTGTCGGTCCGGGAGCCCCGGTGTCGGTCCGGGAGCCCCGGTGTCGGTCCGGGAGCCCCGGTGCGGCTTTGAGAGCCCCGAGGCGCGGCCAGCCCCTGAGCCAGACCGGGAGCAGCTCTCACGGCCAGTCCCGGCACAGTCTGGAGTCGCGGTGCTGCTCCAGGAGCACGGAGTCACGCTCTGTCCCGGCGCGAATCCAAGAATCCCAGCGCCCATCCAGGAGCCCCTGGCGGGGTCAGAGACTCGCAGGGGTGCTCTGGGAGCCCGGAGGCACAGCCAGCTCCAGGCTGGCCTCAGTCCCAAGGCTCAGCCAGCCCCGGTGCTGGCTCCAGGACCCCAAAGCCCTCTGAGTCCCACTGAGCCCAGGCTGTGCAGGGGAATTCCCATGGCTCCAGAGGAACCCATGGAGAGCTCCCTGCCCCACTGTCCCCCTCCCCTACATGTCATCAGATCTCCCCAAAGGGCCTGTCTGGCCATGACCTTAAAGCCCTTCCAATCCCACCCTCTGCCATGGGCAGGGACACCTTCCACTATCCCAGGGTGTTCCAAGGCTCATCCAACCGGGAACACATCCAGGGATGAGAAATCCACATGCTCCATCCCAGTGGCCTCAGATGCTCTCTCCACCCTTCAGGACACCAGCCCTCACTCAAGCTGCCTTTATTTAAGCAGTTGGTGCTTCACAGGTAACTTCCAGGATGGAAAATCTTGTACCTCCCATGGCCCTGGGGCTGTTCCAACAGCTGTAACAACTTCATTGTCTCTCAGCTTTTAATTTTTCATTTATTCTGTGCACCTGGTCCCCTCCAAACCTCGGTGGAACACTGCAGCAGGGATGACTCCAGCACAGACACAGCAGGCTGCAGACACAGGAGCGGCTTTGGATGTTATTTTTCAAATCACAATTTTGCAACAGGAACTTCGTAAAGGAAATACAGGGCATGGCAAACTCGAGTGGGTGAGCTGCGGTTTGTGACAGCACCTCCATTTCTCAGGGACCATTCCTAGTCCTGGCTGCGCTTTCTTCTCTCACACAGCTCAAAGGCCTCCTCAGCCTGGTGGGGAGGATGAGCTGAGGGTGAGGTGACAAAGCCACAGCTCCAGCTCTGTTCCCACTGTCCAAGCAGTGGGTGAGACAGGGGCGACCGTGTTTTAGCCATCTCAAACCACCTCAGCACAGGAAAACACATCCCAGCAGCTCCTTTAACCCTGTCCTGATCCAGCACAGCATCAGAGCAGCTGGTGTGGGAGCCATCCTGTTTGATTCCAGAGGGTTGGGGGGCACCTTGGCACGTTCCGCCCTCCTTTGTGCCACCCGCAAATTCAGCTCAGTTTGGAAGATTCCCAAATTCAGCTGAATCAATGGAAGGAATCATCCGCTGAATCCTGTCCTGATCCATCCAGGCAGCTGCAGTCTGCCCATCCAGAGATCTTTTCTGAGCAGCAGGCACCCCGTAGGGCGGTTGCTCCAAGGCTTTTCCCAGCCTCCCACTCTTTTCTGGCATTCCATGTCACAGCTCAGGAAGGGGTTTTGGCTTCTTCTGAAGCTCATTTTCCTGGCAGCTAATGGAGCCTTAAAAACCCTTCTGGGGCTTCAGGCTTCTCCACTGACAGTTGTCTCTGATGGGATTTTTCTGCAATAATAGGAAAATTGCTGGGCTTTTGTTTTTTTTTTTTTTTTTTTTCATTCCCCCTTCAGAGCTTCAAAACCAGGAACAGGCTGCTTGGTACAATCTGTCCTGCCTTGGGAAGTGTTTGTTTTCTTCCCTTTGCTTCCATGTTTAGCTCGTGTCTTGCCTCCAGCGAGGGCCATATCAAATCCTAGAACTATTTAGGTTGGAAAAGACCTCTAAGATTGAGTCCAGCCATTCCCCCAGCACTGCCAAGGCCACCACTGCCCCATGTCCCCAAGTGCCACATCCTCACGGTTTTTAAATCCCTCCTGGGATGGGGACTCCAGCACTGCCCTGGGCAGCTGTGCCAATGAAGAAATTTTCTCCAGTATCCAATCTAAACCTACCCTGGTGCAATTTGAGGGTGTTTCCTCTTCTCCTGTCCCTGTCCCCTCCTGCCAGGAGCTGTGCAGAGCCAGAAGTTCCCCCTGAGCCTCCTTTGCTCCAAGCTGAGCCCCTTTCCCAGCTCCCTCAGGAATTCTCCAGCCCCTTCCCAGCTCCCTCAGGAATTCTCCAGTCCCTTTCCCAGCTCCCTCAGCAATTCTCCAGTCCCTTTCCCAGCTCCCTCAGCAATTCTCCAGTCCCTTTCCCAGCTCCCTCAGCCCCTCCTGGTGCTCCAGACCCTTCCCAGCTCAGTTCCCTTCTCTGGTCACACTCCAGCACCTCATACATCCTCTCAAGGTTTGTTGGCATTGTTTTCCCTAAAAGAAATTTCCAGGCTTGGAGCAGTTGGAGAAAACACTCTGGGCTTGTAAGAAAATTTCATGAACTTCATGGAGAGGACTCAGCCTCTGGGATTTGCTGCCTGTGGCTGGGGAGGGTGTTGGGATCCTGCTCCATCCCTGGTGGGTTTTAAAGGATGACTCTGGCACCAGGGCCAGGGAGGAGCCCAGCTCTCCTGTTTATGCTGAGTGGATTTCATCCCTTTTTAACCATGCTGACTTGTGTTTAACACATCCAGACAACACTTCTCTCCCAAAGCCTTCCCATCCTTCCTCTCGTGTTCCAGCGCTTCCAGTCACTCCCCATCCTGGGAAAGCAGGGCTGAGCACTGGCAAGTCCAGGTTTTGGTGCCTTGTCTTGTTACCCTGTACCAGCATGGGTGCATGGGTTAAAAAATAAATGAAGCCACTCCTGAGGTTCCTGGCAGCCCTGGCACTGCTGCCTGCCCAGGCACGTGCCTCCCTGCTTCCAGAATAGCTGAAAAATGCAGGCAGGCAATAAAACAAAACAACACACACAAAAAAAATTAAGCTCTTTGCAAGAACGAAACAATTTGTCGGGAAATGATCTTGAGCAAAGTTGTGCCTGGATTTCGTGAGCTGAAAAAAAAAAACCAAAACAACACCCTGAGAGTGATTTATGTCCAGGCAAGGAGCGGGATGCAGGGAGAGGTGATGCTGGTGGCAGCAGTGACAGCGTGGGACAGGGCAGCTGGCAGTGCTGGAGGGTGACAGGGACACAAAACAGCCCCCCAAAAAAAGCATCTTTGGCGTGGAGCTGCAGCCTCGAGCTGAGCAGCGTCTCTTTATTGCCTCCATTAAGCGCCAGGTCCGTCCCTTTGGGAGCAGCTGGCACGGAGGGGTCCCGAGGGGAATGACTGAGCAGCGGAGGAGCCTGAGGGGAGGATGTGATCAGGGAGGGCTCCACAGCCGCTCTCCCCTCCTCAGCTGCAGCTCCCTGAGCCCCTGGGCTTTTTTGGCTCCTATTTAGCAACATTTACAACCGAGCCGCGCATTGCAGGGATTTTTCATTTCAATCCGTATTTAACTGATATTTTATTTTATTTTGATGATTCCCAGACTCAGTAAGGAGGGGATCTGAGCTTTGACATAACTCCTGAAGCCCCGAACTGTACACGTTGAGGCACTGAAAAACGGGATGCCCAAGGGTGCAGCTTGGGGTGGAAAAACACCCGCGGCCTCGTGGCTCCTTGTGCTCGGCCAGCCGGGAGCCCAACCCTGGCTGGGGACGTGCTGCCATCTCTGGCGAGGACGGCGACACGGCAGCTCCGGCCCCGGGAACAGCCGGGAGCGAGGATTTATCCTCCTGGAGGCCGCCCAGGCTGCAGCCCCAAGTGCGAACCTCGCTGGCCGCAGCCGCCGCTTGGCTCGCCCGGAGGCAGCAGCGCCTGGCTGGAGACTCCAAGTCTGTTCCCACTGCAGGTAGGACACCGGGAAGGGCAGAATCCCGATTAAAAGTGCTGCCCAAGCCAGAGGAGCGTGTCGAGGTCACTGGGAAATGTGTGGTCCCAGCCAGGGATGCTGCAGGGATCTCGTGGCTCCGTGATTTATTGCCTGAGATGATAAAATCACGGGTGGGTCTGTGATGTGGTGTCTGCATCGTCTTGGGGCTCAGGTGGAGTCCATTTCTGCACTTTAATGAAGAACCTGATCTGGCTTGTGCCAGTTTAATTACTGATTTCCATGGATTGTGGTTGCCCTGGGATGCAAACACACACGTCATGGGGCAGGGACCTTTCCTGCCCAGGGATCTCTCCTGGGGCAAGGCCTCTCCAGCAGTGAATCCTCACAGGCATCATGGGCAGATGATGCCCTGCACATCCAGAGTGCCCTCAGCTCCTGTTAGTGCTGGATCCATGATCTTGGAAATCTTATCCCACCTCAGTGATCTTTCCATGATTCTACACTGCTGAACACTCCCAGCCTGACTGTGCCTGCTCTGTCTGTCCTGAGTGGAGCACGGATCTGTTTGGGGGAGGAGATCCCAGGCTAGGGGTTCCAACAGCAAAGTTTTCCAAGGCCTTTATCTCATCTGGCTGTGGTGGAACAGATCCCAGGAAAGCCATGGAACAAGCTTGGAGCTGTTGACTCTGCAGCCCCACGTGAGCTTTCTCCAAGTCAATACCATGCCAGTAACATGAAACCAATCCATGAACCAACCCTCATTTCCTTCTTTCTCCTTGGAAAACCCCGAGGAGAGGCACCGAGCTGGCAGGTTGTAGGTGCCCCCAAAATCTCCCTAAACACAGCTCTGCCCTTATCTCCAGCTGGGAGAAACAGCCAGAGCCAACCCCAGCAGGTCACCTCCAAAAGGCTCCAAGATATTGTTCCTTCAAAAGCAGAATCTGACACGAAGAATAAACATCACATGAGAGGGGGCAGGAACACAGCTGCACCTTGCAAGGCTGAGCTAAACAGAGGAGAGAAATACTCTCTGTCTCCTCCAAGGGCACTAAACAATTGGTCATTGCAATTTTTTTGGCCTAAATGGTCACTTGAGGCAAAATTAAATCCAGTTAATACATGTGATTTAGCAGAAATGGATCTTCCATTAAAACAATCGCTCTGTTGCACGCTCACACCGAGTTTGTGCATCCAAGGTCTGTGTTCTCTCAATTACTGCTCTCATTAAGGTTCAGAACAGTCATAAATACTGAATTTAAATAATTACAGCAGAACAGGTAGGGCTGAGGAACACAAATGCAGCACCAGTGCTTGCAGTTTTTCCAGAGAAGAGTGAGATAAGTGCGGATAAACCACAGCCCTGCCCTGGGAATAGGGAATATCCTGGGTAGGGATGGAGGGATTCCACCTGCATCCAGCCCTTCCTCACACCAGGAACTGCTGCTGAAATTTCTAAGTCCCTCCTGCCCCTCACCCAGTCTGGGGACACCCCAAAGCAGCTCTGGATAAATCCCCTCAGCACAGAACAGGATCATGCACAGGCCAAGACGATGAAACACTGAACCACTTTTATTCCGTGGGGAATAAACACCCACACTTCTCCTCCCTGTGTGTCCCCACTGCCCTGAACCACGCTCCAAACCCCTCCTGCCTTCCTGGAGCCGGGCGCTCCCCAAACCCTCCACAAAGCTCTGCCGCTGGGAAAAAATTCCCAGATCCCCGGGAGCCCCTCCCCGGCTCCTCTCCGGGACAAAACGCAGCCTGGAGAGGGGACACAAACCCTTCCCAGCGTCCCTCGTAGCGAGCTGGACGCTCTCCCTGCCTGCCACCGCCCTGTGCCGCCTCGGGATGCTCCAGGGCAGGGATGCGGGGCTGAAGGCTCGCTCCTCATCCTCGCCAGCAGCCGCCGGCTTCTGCAGCAGCACCGAGCTCAGGGGATGCCGAGCTGCGGGGGATCTGTCCTGCGCCAGCCCGGGGGACAGAACTGGCCGTCACCCGCCGGGCTGGAGCCTTTCAGAGAGGCTTTGCGGGAGGTGAGCCTCCGGCACACCCTGCGCACGAAGGAGCGGAAGACGGAGGTGCGGAAGATGATGAAGACCCAGGGATCCACGATGGAGTTGACGGAGAGGAAGCGCAGCGCGCTCAGGTCGGCGTTCTCGTTGAAATCAGCAGCAAAAGCCCCCATGTACGCCCGGATCTGGCAGAAAAAAAGCCCAAAAAAACCATTCAGGAAATGGGAGAACATTAGGGAATGGGGGTATCGGGATAAGAATAAAAAATGAAAATATTCCCAGGGCAGTGGAAGAAGTTGTAATCCCGCAGTGTCCCCGTGGATGGCATCAGGATGTGTCGTGGGGCTAGATCATGGATGGTCGTGGCTGAAGGATATCAGGGCAAGGATTTTAGAGCTGGAAATGTGGTCTCAGCGGCAAGGATTTTTTCATGGATGAAGGAATCATCCAGCCTTGGCAGGTGCTCCTGTGTCCCTGCTTGTGCTACCCCTCCTTGCCATGGGAATTGGACCTGGTATCCATTGGATAACTCAGCAGGGATTTATCCTGACTGAGCAGCACTGGGGTGGCCACAAAACCAGAAGGAGCCCAGGGCTGCTGGTGGCTGATACCTCACGGTATGGTTCCAGAGGTGACAGAGATGACAGAGGTGACAGAGGAAGAGGATGTGGAAACTATCACCAAAAAAGCACCCACGCACACCCCCTGCTCTGATTTTTGGCCTAGCCCTGCCTGTGGCACCAGAGGGTGATGGAAAGGTGGAACTGCAGGATCCAGAGCAGGAATGGGGGCAGCAAGGGCTCCCTCCTGCTGGGGGTCTCCCATCCCTGGGGAAGAAGGGAGAGGATTTCAGGGTATAATTCAGTGGGGTTCAAAGGGAGCTGGATCTACCCAGCAGCTTTGGGACACGGGGGTGGGAATTGGGGGGGTTTGAAGGGTCTGATAAGGGTGGGGATGAGGGGGTTTGAAAGGTCTGATGGGCTGGGGATAGGGAATTATTGAGGGGTCTGATGGGATCGGAATGGGGGATTTTGAAGAATCTGATATGGATGGGAATTATTGAGGGGTCTGATGGGCTGGGAATGGGGGATTTTGAAGAATCTGATATGGATGGGGAATATTGAGGGGTCTGATGGGATGGGAATGGGGGATTTTGNTTATTGAGGGGTCTGATGGGTTCGGAATGGGGGATTTTGAAGAATCTGATATGGATGGGAATTATTGAGGGGTCTGATGGGATGGGAATGGGGGATTTTGAAGTATCTGATATGGATGGGGAATATTGAGGTGCGTGATGGGGTCGGAATGGGGGATTTTGAAGAATCTGATATGGATGGGAATTATTGAGGGGTCTGATGGGATGGGAATGGGGGATTTTGAAGTATCTGATATGGATGGGGAATATTGAGGTGCGTGATGGGGTGGGAATGGGGGGGTTTTGAGGGGTCTGAATGAACTAACACCCCCCTCCCAAACTTTAAACCCCTCCAGGACAGCCTCAGAGGAATGGAGGGGTGGTGATGGAGTGGGTGTTATTCCAATGGAGTAAAAGCAGCAATTGATCCCTGGGATGGGGTGGGGGACACTCAGATGGGACTGAAATAATTCCCTGACCCCTCCAACACCTCTGGGACAGAGTGGTGACGATGTGGGGAGGTTGTTTCAGGGGGTTAAACAATGAACTGACCCCTGGGGACTGGATATTCCAGGGAGGGAGCAATGGAATGACTCTCCCCAGGACAGAGTGGGGACAAATATTCCAAGGGAGTTTCAACAATAAATCAACACCCAGGACAGGGTGGTGGGGTTGTTGTGGTTATTCCAGGAGGATTAAAAAATGAATTAACTTCTCCCATCCCAAGATGGATGTTGGACGTTTTTCCATGGGGGTTAAATCAATGTTCAGATCCCTGGGACAGGGTGGGGGACACGCAGAGGAGGGACAAAGTAATTACCTGACTCCCCTCAGGACCTCTGGCACAGAGTGGTGCTGCTGGGGGGGTTATTCCGTGAGGGTTAAAGGATAACTTTTTATCTAAATACATTTAATTTGTTTAATTCATTTAAATAAATTCAGGACTGGGGATGTGGTGCTTGTGTTGAGGGTGAGCAGCCTCCCAGGATCGTGGAGCCAGGGGGGATTTATTGCAAGGGGATCAAAGTCATAACCTGAGCCTTGGAGAGGCTCCTTGAAGGTGGCAGGGGTGGGGGAATAAAGCAATGAACCCTCCAGCACCTCCAGGAGTGGGTGGTGGTTCCAGAGTTTATTACAAGGGGCCAAAACAAGCCCTGACCCCCTGGGAGTGGGTGGTGGTGATGGGGGGGTTTTTCCAAGGAGGTTCAGGCATTGACCTGGGCCCTGTGGGCAGTGGGACAGGATTTAGGAGGCAAAGTCTTGGCCGCTAGGAGCTGGTGGTGATGGTGTCAGGGTTTATCCCCAAATCAGTGCTCTGCTGCCCCCAGCACTGCGTGGTGCTGGTGGGGGGAATATTCCAGGGTTCTGACCCCCATGGACAGGGTGAGGGACAATTCCAAGGAAGCCAAATCATCAACCCAACCTCCCTGTGAGGAGATGGTGCTAAGAAAGGATATTTTTCCAGATGGATTCATGCAACAACCAACCCCAGGGGCGTGGGTTGATGGGTATTTGAGGGGGGCCAAAGCAACCACCCACGCTCCCAGGGGCAGGGGCTGGTGAGGGGGATAATCCAGGGGGCTTTGACAACAGCCCGACCCCCATGGACAGGCTGAGGGACTATTCCAAGGGAACCAAATCATCAATCCAACCTCCCAGTGACAGGACAGCGCTGAGGAACCGAGATTTCCCAAGGGATTTCCCGCAATCACCGACCCCAGGCGAGGAACCAAAGCAACCACCCACACTCCCAGGGGCAGGGGGATTTTCCCGGGCCACGGGGGGCAGCGGGATTACTCACGATGAACGGCAGCGAGCAGACAGTGAACAGGACGGTCATGAGCCCCAGCAGGACGAGGTGGTCGAGCTCCTCCATGCGCGGGGCGGCGGCGGGGGCCGGCCCGCGGCGGGGCTGCCTGCGGGCCATGCCGTACAGGTGCCGCATGCTGCTCACGTTGCAAGCCACGATGGCCAACACCAACAAGCCCATCAGGCTGGCGTAAAGCACCGGGAAGCCCAGCTGGCTTGGGCCACCGCCGGCCATCCGGATGAAGCACCACGTGCCCGGGCAGTACTGCATGGGCGCCCCGAAACCCAGCAGGGGCAGAGCGCAGAACAGGGCGCACAGCCCGGCGGCCGCCGGCCCCAGCGTGGCACCCAGGCGGCGGGTCAGGTGCCGCCGGTAGAAGTAGGGGTGTCCCAGGGAAAGCCAGCACTCCAGAGCCATGGCCAGCAGCAGCAGGGTGGGGGCCAGCCCGAAGAAAGCCATGAGGAAGGCGAAGAGCTGGCAGAGCATCCCCGGCTGGTCCTCGCCGCGACCGCCCGGCCCCAGCTCGCTGAGGCTGCGGTTGTAGGCGTAGGCTGCCAGCACGATGGGGCTGATCAGGCACTTGCCCAGCAGGTCGGTGACGGCCAGCCCGCTGACCAGCACGTAGAACGCCGATACCCGCGGCGGGCGGCCCCCGGGAGACCGGGAACGCCGGCGGTGCTGGCCCAGCAGCAACAGCGCCAGGACGTTCCCCAAAAGGCCGGCGGCGAACAGCACCGAGCTGGGCACGGCCGACTGCCCGCTCTCGATGTGGCGGCTGCTGCGGCAGCGGTAGCCCTCAGTCTCCATCGGGACCGCCCGCACCGGGATGGGCTGCGAGGGACGCCCCGCTCCGCCTCGGGATGGCCCGCGCTGCACCAGGGTGGGATAAATGTCCCCCACCTCCGCGGGATGGGATAAAATCCCTCAGTGCACGGGGGTGGTGTCCGGCAGCGCGCCGGGATGCGATGGGATGCGATGGGATGCGATGGGATGGGATGTCCCGCACCGGGACGCGATGGATGGATCACACCGTGGCTGCCGGCGGGGACTGCCCCGGCCGGGCGGGCGGGCACCCCCGC
>VWYI01044870.1:0-83822 GCA_013399455.1 Anthoscopus minutus | reverse complement strand
TAAGATAGGCATAATCAATAGGCCAAGAAAAGCATCAAGCCCCATTAGTAAACATGTATTAAGGAAGCACACGTGCATATACTCTGTTGGTGGTATTGATGAAACTGTCTAACACCAATGGGATCTGATGTAGTCTGTAAGGAAGGAGAATAACACATAATGTTTAAGTGCTCTGTGACAAACACAGTGAATTTCTGACAGCAACTACTGATGAATCACAAGGTCTTTCAAAATCTTNTTGCTATCTTGTATTTTTTATAGACTAGGTAGAAAGGCTTTGTTATTTACATCACAGTAGAACACATAAACATTTTTTTAACTCATAAGACAGTGGCATTGTCAGCATGATATTTAACTTCTGTAGTAGAAGGCAAAAAGAAAAGTGAAGTAAAAATTTTAGCAAGGCAGAAACTCAGAACATCAATTTTTTTAATGGTTAAGTTTAAAATTGTTTTCATGGCTGAACTTAAAATTATGACAATAATTTTTCACTAATCTAAACAAATTTTCCAACACAGAAGAGCCATATATTTTTATTGTGTTTGATTTAGATTACAGGATTTAGATTAAATGTTTATATTGTATTTTATTTAGATTACAGGAAGCTACAGGTGACATCATGGTGATCCATAAAATAGCTTAGTTTATCTACTAAAAAGACTTAGTTTATATCACTTCAGAAAAAAAAATTTGCAAACTGGTCTGGTGTTATTAACAGTGCTTCTACATATCTATACAGATGCATGTTTCGAGCCTTCCCATAAAAAAGAAGCATGGTTTTGCATAGATGGCATGAAATTCAGTCTGCTTGTAGTTGTGTTGAATGTTGTTTGTATAAATGTAAAACTTCCTAAACTTTCTTATATCAGTCAATATAACCTCCATTTCTGTGGCCTTTGTAAACCCTCTTCATATATGTAGCTTAGAATGCAGACGATGTTGGATGTTTTTATTTTGAAGAGGAAGAGTAGAGGCATAAGAATCAGGCTTTAAAGGAATCCCCTGATTGGGAAATAACTGAAATAAATTTTCTCCACAAGAAAAGTTATGATTTTCTTTAGAAATAAAGAATCATTGCCCCCTCTGTAGTTTTCTTGGTTGGATTTTGTAAACTTTTTTTCCTTTCTTTCTTTTTTTTTTTTCTCTACCCATTTGCTTTTTTTTTTCTGAGAAGCAGAAGAATATATGAGCTATTTGCACCATTTTTTTGTGGTAAATGAATGTGAAAAGGTAGTCATCATCAGTTGCTTATTTAAACTACAGAAACACAATTGTTTTTTCAATGTAAAACAATGTAAGCAGTGCACTGACTTCTATTCCTTCCATTCCTTCTGTTCCAGCCTTTAATTAAAGTTTGAAGACAAAACCGCAAATAAATGATGTACTTTTTATCTGCAGAACAGACACTAATAACCAACTGATGTCTTTTGGCTACTCTGAGTGCTCTGAAAAGACTTGTTTTACGAGATATTTATCACCTGCCAATCTATACATTCCGCAGAATTAAAAATAATTCTTTTACAATACACAGCGAACTATATAAAGCGGTTCAGCTTTAGCACTAAAACAAACACAACGTTCCACAAGGCTTTCATGCCATTTATTTTTGAGTTGGAACTTCTGCAGGCTAGAGGTTTACAGAACATCCATTTAATAAATGGGCAATAACAATTTAAAAAATGAATAAAATTATTTCTGGCCTAGTTCAGCCTTGAAAAAGGGATATGAGAAAGGGCGTGGAATTTTGTTAGGAAGATTATTGACTTATTGCATATGGACATTGGAAATGTAATGTTGATTTGACACAGTGATATTCTGTCACGTGTGTCTACCCTAACAGAATTTTTTAAAAGTGATTAAGGGTTTAACTCACCTATATAATATACTGGTATCTATTCAGTGAGCATTTTTATAGTTCCAAATTCAGCACTTTCAATATGAAAGAAATATTCACTATTTCAAAAAAAATAGCTGGTCATGGAGCTCACTGCAGCCTGCGGAGGAAAGCATGATAGACCAGCTCTCCACATTGTAGTGCATATAGGACCCCATACCGGAGCAAGTGGACTATTTCCAGAAGGAACAGTGAACCATGGAGAGCCCATGCTGGAGCAGGTTTACCCTGAAAGACTGTGGTCCTTGGAGAGGATCCACACTGAAGCAGGGGAGAAATGTGAAGTGGAAGAATTAGGAGAGAAGAGCTGACTACAATCTCACCAAAACCACCTCTGTGGCCTCTGGGGGTTGGAGCAAGTCAGAAATCAGAAATGAAGAAGTGACACTGAGCCTGGGAATAAGGGGTGTGTGACAGGATGTCTTCAGTTTTTGTTCCTTTCTATACAACTTTATTTTAATTGTCAATGAATTATTTTTTCCTTAAATCATGTCTGTTTGGCCTGTGATGGTAAATTTTATGTGATGTCCTTGTCCTTTTAGTCTTTCTCTTCCTCTTCCTGATCTGTTGAGGTGGGCAGTGAGAGAACAGCTAGGTTTGATGGTAGTCAGCCAAGATAAACAGACAGGAGCAGTTTTCATAGACTTTGCTGGAGGTGGATTTCTCTCTTGTGTGGTGGGACCCTGCTTACTAAAGAGATCCAGTCACCACATCATGCCTTATCCCTAGGGTGCTGAGCAAATAAATTGCTTTCTTGTTGCATGGGCTTGAACACTTTCCCACACAACCTTAAAGAAGCAGTATGTAAACAAATGCATTATAAAAATATGTGCAGGAATGAAATTTTTAGATGGACTGCTTACCTCACCATACAACAGAATCTAATTTTCTTTTATTTCTGCTTAGGGATATCTCTTCTTACTGTTAGTGCTGCAGAATGTAAAGCATTGCTTTTGACGAGAGCTTAGTCTTTAAAGGTTAAAATAGAGAGACTCTTTCTATGTCACGGGCTAAACAAAATTCTAGACAAATACAGATACCTCAAAAGTTGATAGCAACTTCACTTTCCAGGAAGTACAGGGTCAAACCTGAATGGTTTAGACCTCTGTACAAGTGCTACAAAGAATATGAACATTTTCATCTTCATTGACTTGTGATTTTCGTTTTTGTGCAACTAGAACAGACAACAATATCTTCTTTCCTGCCCAGTGTATGTCCTCCTTCTCATGTACTATCTTATCCAAGCCATTTAGAATACCCTATATTTACTACATGAAGTTACTTGATCTAGCAGCTGCTTGAAAAAAACCCAAACCAAACAGTCCTTTTTTTGGGGAAGTACTGTAAAAGCTCAATGTAGACTGAACTAGCCAAAGGAGATGAACCCAGATCTTGCTCCAAGAACTTTAAGTCTGCAATTGAAGTGAATTTTTATTTCTTCTCCATGCCTTTAGAAATAGTAAACACTTTGAAACTATCTGCAAGCCTAAAAAAGCTACTCTCCAAAAGCATATCAGAAGCAAACAAAGAAAAAATCCAAATATTTCTTTCACACACTTGCATATTTCACTTGCATAGTTCACTTCCAGAGAACTAGATTTCTTTACCAATGCTACGTTATAAATCTTCGTGTTAATAACAATAATAAAAAGAATAGTCTCTTCACCCATGCTCCCTTTATCAATTTTCTCAAGTGAAAGAATTTTAGAATGATTGAGGCAGGAAGCAAATTCTGGAGTTTATCAAGAACAAATGCCCCTGCTCAAGACAGAGTCAAGGACAGTAGGTGCCTCTGGATGTCATCTAGGGTTTTGAATGTCTCCAATTATGGGGTCTCCAGAGTCAATCTCAGAAAACTGGACACCACTTGCAAGACTCAAGCTCCATCTTCTTTAATCCCTCCCATCAGGTATTTAAGCAGATTGCTAATATCCCCCTTATTCTTCTGTTCTCCACACGAAAGCCTCAGCTCTCCTTGCTTCTCCTCATAGATCAGCTACTCTAATTCCCTGATCATCCTTGTGGCCCTCTAATGGACTCGTTTCAGTATATTCCTGTCTTTTAGTGGCAAATTCATAACTGGACCCAGCACCACTTTTACAGTTTCACCAGTTTATTCTAAAGAAATGTCTCTACCTTTTCCTCAAAAAACCTACATCCATTCCAAGTTGCAATCATAAATATTAGGTCACCTTCTCAGCTCATATAAATGAGGGCAGTTCCACAGAAGGGAAGTACACCTTGGGTAGTTACAGACTAGCTGAAAAGCTGCCTCAAAATATCATGATTTTCAAACATTTCCTTTCAGACATTTTCAAACAATTCCCTTTCTAGTCACCTTGTGTCTGGTCTGCTTACAGCTCTGATACATGCTAGAATATTTGAATGCACATTTCTTTCACTACAAGTTTCAAATGACCTTTTAATGAAGGGCTGAACTGATTTTCAAATGCAATTATGTTGTTAATTAAACTGCTATTTTCTCCTCTATCCACTACCACCTTCACATTTTCATATTCTCGCTTTTTGGTACAATCACTGCAGTTTCTGCTTTCCTAAGCATGACAGTTACCTCTACAACCACTTGTAAAATACTACCTTCAGCATTAACTTCATTAGATATTTCTGAAGCAGCAGTAGATCAGTTTCAGCAGCACCATTCTGACCACCTCAGCCAGCATCCCCAGGGCAATCTTTAGTATTCAAAGTTAATAAAGTAGCAGTGATCTGCCTTTTAGTGAAAGTGTTAACTGAATTGAACAGTTTGACTGTAATTTTCTTTCCCTGCACTAATCTCTGCAAACAGTCTTTTTGCTTAAGTCTAGTCCTTCCTGTTCACAAGTTGTGCTTCAATACCTCTGTTCTATCATTAATATTTTTACAGCTCAAAGTCTTCATCAGTACACCTCAGGACTGTTGGTGCCAACTCTCGTGTAAAGGGGGAAAACCAGAATTTTAAGGTAGTAGTAAAACCAGGCTATGATGGAGCAGGGATTTACACTGAGCATTTTGCAGACTAGTGCATAATTCACAAGTACAGTATAATGCTATCTGTTATTACAAATTATTTACTGTAAGCTATGTGTTTGACATGTATGGGTAAGAGCAACAGCTATGCTTTTAAACAAAGTATAGCAAAATATTTTTTGGAAATTGATTTTCCCTGAGGGTAAAATTTCATCTCTGACCTAAATTGTACTACTACTGTTTCTTCTCTCCAGTGTATAAGCACTGAATCCCAAACAAGGAAGTTGGTGTTCCCTCTGATACAAATATAGACACGAAGAACTTTTCTCAAGGAGTTGAGTGGTGCTGTTTCTAAGTTGCACAAGAGTCTAGCTCAAGTAAAGATGGACATTTTATCACTTGCCAAAAAAAATTAGCAGTTATGCATTAAATGTTATAGATGGAAGTTTTATTTTTCAGTATGTTCTGCAGAGCATTTTTAGGAGTACAATTTCTGTACAATTAACTAACTTGGTTAGAGCTAACTGCCATTTATTTTGAAATAAATCAGGTAGCCTTAGTAATATTCAGAACATTTTGACTCATGATTAATTCAGCAATAAGTATATTTACATAGAAAATACTGTTAACAATAGCTGTTTGTTTTTTGTTTATAGTGTGTCCACATTCTGTTTGCCTTGGCCTTTGTTTCCAATACAGAGACAGGCAACACTGGAACAATTTCTTGCTCTAGTAAAGTGAGACAGGCAAGCTCTGAGATGTCACCACATGTTTAGTGCACAGTTAGAGCTTTGTTTTAGGCTTGAGCTATAAAAAAGTAGCATAAATTACAGCAAAAAGATAACCAGGAGAAATTGCGCTGGTACGTATTGTGCTGTATATGCCATGACTACACATGCATTGGCAAAACAGCATTATATCTTGACTGAAGGGGAAAAAGGTGTTATAAAACCAATTAAGTATATTGAAACATAAGCCAGTCTTCTCATCTGGAGAGAACGGCATCATGTTTTAAGAGTAAATGGGGGTTCAATTCTAATCAAACAAATGGAGAGATAAACAACCAAAGGCCTAATTTGAAAAAGGATTTAGGCCACTTTTTCAATGTAGCTATGAAAACAAGACTGCTAACACCACTGAAGTAGGCAGCTTAAAATTATTTTGCTTACAATATGTATTAGTAATTTATTCACTTTTAAAACCCACCAACTTGCCTTGTGTTTCTCTTAGGGGCAGGTACACCTAGACTGGCTTTACATTAGCCGCCTTAGGTGCCAGCAGAACAATAACAGTCTAGATTTCTGAATGTATTAAAAAACCTGACTGGTATTCTGAGGTTTCAAGAAGGTGGAAGCCACTGTCTTCTATGACAGCTAATGATCCAAGAGGCATTTTGTCAACCATTCAAGGTAGAAGCTGTGGATTTATGTTCTTTTGAGCAGAAGAGGAAATGAAGCCTCTGATCTGAGGGTTTGGTGCTCTGGATCAGAGTTGTGAGTGTGGCTCAGATACAAGGCCTAGAGAAATGTGGCCTAATGCAAACTTTCATGTGACAAACCAATAATGTTTTAGGTGGTTAAGCAGTTAAAATTTTCATTATTTAATGGAGAAGAAATAAAAAAGCTGAGGCAAGTTCTGGAAGGAGCTTGCTTATTAGATTAGAGGGTGAGTGCATAATTCATCAAATAAGCTTTGATTTTGCGTATAGGCAGTACAACTATATTAACGTAATTATAAAGTAAAAGTTTGACAACGAAGAGTTGAATGGCTCTAAGTCACCTTTTACAGGTCCAATACTGCATAAGATACCCCATACTCTATTTTCAAAAGCATGTTTCTACGCAGAAATGATGGAAATGGTACAGTTTTTAAAAGTAAAAAGTTTTTCAGAAAAAAAATTGTTCCACAAAAAAGGAGATCCTTTTGAAATACTTTTTCTGCAGCAAGAGACTTGATATCTATCATTCATCTGTCTCCTGTCAAACTGAAGCAGTAGCAAGCAAAGTAAGAAAATCTTTGCATTGTGTTGAAATAATTCCTTAATTTTAGCACAGAAGAGTGTTAAATCTCCATCATGCTTGCTTCTGCTATTCAAACACACAATCTCTTTTATAAAGACTGTAACAGCTTTTAGAATTTGTAGAAAGCGAAATCTATTAAAGGAATCAACATATAGGCATGTTTATTTAATACACTAAACTGCACATAAAAATTCTGCATAAGTCGCACTTCAGATACTGACATCTTTTATTGAATCCAGCTATGACTCCTAATGCCCTTGTGAATTTACTGCTGCGAAGTTCAGAGAGCTTTCCACTTCTAATAGCCAGGCCATAACACAAAGACCTGCCACTCTGTGTGATAAAGAGAAACAACAGAGGCAAAAATAATGCTTCTTCTTCTGATGGTTCAAAATGAATTCAAATGAGCTACCTTCTTCCTAGATTGAAGAATCATCTATATTCAATGAACAGCAATGGAAAACAACACAGATAAGACCAGTTAGGCTTACCAAATACTTACTCAGTATCTTTCATCCAGAAGTAATTTTTATCCTGCAGTTCTGTAATCAGAACACTGAGGGATAAGAAGCAGTTTTTAATGATAAACTAAAGCCTTGCTTCCTGCTTTTTTTACCTTTCTGGAGTAATTAATGATGAAGATATTTTCAAAAATACATATGTTAGTTACGTATCTGTTCAGACACAGTACATCAATATTTTGGTATTAGATCCAAGTTAACCACGGCAAAGGAGGAAAAAGCAATTTCTCCTCCCAAAAAAGGTTAAGTTTATCTATAGGAACAGCCAAATTTCCATACTCTTGACAGATGCTTTCACAAAAAATATTGTGTTTGAGCTTTTTAAGAACTAGTTTTAAGAACTGTCCATTAAACTCCTGATTTCTTCTTTCTCATGAGGAAATTCAGAAATACCCTTAAAATTAAAGCAGAAACACGACCCAAGAAACTTTGTGAGGCTTTATTGTACCAATGTTTCTTTATTTTATTCAATGTTTCAAAAGCTGACAGAAGAGGCAGAGTCCCTGTTTCAGGCATTGTTAAAACTCTACTTCAAAAGGACTTACTCTGGGAAAGGACAACCATTAAATCTAGAAAGGCTTCCGCTGGGAATCTCACCACCACGTTATCAGTGTGATCCATCCCCCACTCCTCCTTAATATCTTATTCATGCTGCTATTGTGAGCCACCAAGCTTCTAGAACAAACCAGAAAACTAAGGCAGAATAATGGACAGACCATTAAACAAAATTAAATTTTGCTACTAATTTAAGGATAACAAAGATAGAAATAAATAGCGTACTATACATCCAATTTAAAAATTACTAGATCTAGGAAATTAAAAAATACCAAACCAATATCTGTACATAACTAGGAAGTCAGCTAATTATTCTAGCTGTTGAATCAGTACAGCAAAATGATACATAACACAATAACATTTTAATAGGATGCTTGTTTTTTTTTGACCAGCCCAATGAATTATTTTTTTCTTGTCTAAGCTAAAAGGTTACTTAGAAAGTGTGATAACCTGTTGACTCCTGGGATTGCTGAACTGTTTATCACCAGGACTAAATACCTCCTTGCCCAAAATGAGGAGAGGAGCATGGCTGAGAGAGTGGTGGGCTGACTCAAAGCTGAAGACCTTGCTCAGAAATGGAGTCAATGGACTTTTGTCTTTGTCTCTTACTCACTGTCTTTGCTTGAAATAAAATGGCTCTTTTCCTTTTTTGATCTTTTTGAAAGGAGTGGTAAAAAGGAGATTTAGCTGTAGTTGCTGAAATGGCTTTGAGCATCAATATTATTATAACAGGATTTTTTTTGTGTACTGCGAGATCTTGTCATTTCCTTTACATATTCTAAAGGAGTTTGGGCAGTTGCAACTTAACAAAGTACAGTTAAATTATTTAATAGAAAATTTTATGTGCCAATGTATGAAATTGTTTCTTTCATAATACTTTGGATTAAAGTGGAGAAAAATCTCCAGTGAGCAGCTAACTGCAGTACAAGACTGAGTATCTTGCTTTTATACTTCATTGCTTTGTACTGTACTGCCAGAAAGCTATTTTTAGATCTGCTCTGCAGTTGCACAGTTGTAGCTTATATCTTGTCTGAAGGAAGCAAGGTTGCCCTACTGAGACTTTGCCCTTTTCTCAAGGGTAAACTAAAATCCATTCAACTTAAATATATGCTGTAAACCCTGCACATTAATGGCTGTGATGGAAATATTATGTAGTTATTTTTAACAAGATATCCATTTGGGAAAGTGAAATAGATAGGCATATTTGAAAGCTATTCTCTCTCTATTCCCCTCCTAAAGTAACTGTCTTTGTGCCTAAAGCTTGAAAGTTTGTTTTGCTGGCACCATGGCAAAGTAAGCAAATGTGTCTCCATAGAGCAAATCCCTGCTGCTTATGACCCCACAACAAATAGTTTGTGAAAATTAGTACAGACATTCAGCCAGAACCTATATTGCCCCGAAGAAATCCAGAGGAATATTTCTGATTACAGAGAATGTTTTTCAAGCACAAATGCTCATATTAGCAGGAGATAAATAAATAGCTGATTTGGAGAAAATTTGTAATTTAATCTAACTATATACAGTTAGATGGGAATAAACATATAATGATAGACATCAGAAAGAATCTACACATGCCCATGATCATGCACACAGGCACACACAAATTTTAAAACTGTCTGTAGACAAAATGAAGATGTTTTATCCTGACTTTGCTCTTACAATTTTCCATGATTCAGATAAATATTATTTAAACATCAGCCTTTGTATTGATTTTAAAACAAGGGACTCAAGATGGAAGAAACTGGAAGGGTGAATGCAGAAACGCTGAATAAGAGATTCCTTTGAGATCTTATGTAACACACTAGCCATGCTGTGAGATACAAGAGACTCTGAACTATATTATACAATCCTAGGTCTTCTAGTATTAAGCAATCATTTTCTCTGGTCTTGTAAAAGTCTTGTTTTCTGAGTCTATGTTATGCATCCAAATGTTCTTCAGTTAAAGCATTAGTATTACATCCAAAAGCTGGAACCAGTGATTTACAAAGTATCTAGCTGTGGTATTCCCTGCTAGTCTTTGTAGGGATCCTGTACAGTTCTCATATTAAATCCTCTTTGATGGAATTTATACACACACTAGATGCAGGAAATTACCTTGCCAGTCTTTCAAATAAGCCATTTTGCCTCCCAATGAACTTAATCAGTCTATGAATTTGTTTTTTATAGCTTATGAAAAAAAGCAGTGAGAGGTGCAGTAACAGACAGCTAGCTATCTTGCAAGGTTTGACGAGGTCTGCAGCCAGCTTCCTTATAAAATGTTAGGAAAACCAGCCACAGCAAAATTCTTAGCAATAAGACTTGAAGTTGTTGTACTGAAATTGTAGCTGTAATTCTTCTGGCTCAAAATTCTGATCAAGACTATGACTTCTCTGAAGCTAAAGAAGACAGACAGTCACGTCTAGGTTTCTGTGTTAGGAAGCTGAACACAAACTTTTTCCTTCATGCCTTACTATAAAACAAGGAAGACATCATGAGTGAAAAAGATAGCAGTAGTAGTAAAAAAAGTGTGTAAATGTATGCAACAACATCTTGCCTCTGTTTTATAACCACTTATTCCTGACCTCCAGTCTTCTTTAACCAAATACAAACACGATCTGCATTTTATTTGCATATGCTTGGGGGAAAGAAAAAATAAAAAGGAATGTTAAATAACAAGCACATGGGATGGTATTGCTTAGTGTGAAAAAGACAACAATCCAGACCAGGACACGGCACTTGATGGATTTCTTAGCAGCTAGGGCTTATCATGAATGTTTTGGGTTTTTTTGAGCTTAGCACTACAAGTGACTCTATTGCCTTTTCAGCAGTAGGAAGAAAAATATATGAGGTAATTTTTACTCGGATAATTATAGGAAAAAAATCAAATGTGCCCTTGAAAACATGCGTATCCAAAATTAATGACATTAAACACAGATAATCTTGTACTACAATGGCACATTCAGGATATAAAATGATTTTTCCAAGTTTACATGGAACTTCTAAACTCAGAGGGGCCTGTGAGAAAATGAATGAAAAAGGATGCTTTGAAGAATTTGAAATAGTTGTGACTTTACTAATATATATCTGTTCTGGCAGAGAAAAGCATACTATATATGTGTGTGCATATATATATATATATATAAATGTCTAGGATACATTTTGCTTGAAGTTCAAAGACCAAGCTGTCACATTTCTGTGACTGCTATGTCTGAAAAAGTTTGTGTGCAAACAAACCTTGAGAGAAGTACCTCAAAACAAGAGAGGTAAGCAGGGACTAAGAGGAATTTCTGAGATGCAAAACTAAAATATGCCAAAGGATTTAAAAAGTTTGTGTCAGCTTATGTACTACTCACCAAATTTACCAAATTCAAACAAGCTAGTGTGCATAAGTCAAAGAAAAACTCTTTCCCCTCTGATAAAGGTCTTATCCACCCTACCAGGAGCAACAAAACCAATAACACTTTTGCCCCTTTGGCTACTTCCTTTCTGTTTCAACATACACTACAGACAGGATTGTGATTACCACGACTAGCAAAACCATCACACTATCATCCCTAGTCCTCCTTCCTCCACTAAATTCTGTCCAATGATTCCTTTGTATTTGTTTCAGCGAGAATCCTCCCATTCCCCAAGCACATCATATGTCGTTGCGTAACACATCGCCCCAAGTATTCTATAACTTCCCAAATGCTGTCTACTGGCACCTTATCTACTGTTTACATGACTGCATTCCTGGTATTGGACAGGCCCCTACTTGCTATTTCTAATTGTATAAAAGGGTGAAGTACGGTACCCTTAAATTCTCCATCTTAATTTAAGAGTTACACAGTTACATAGTTATCTATTCCCTTTCAACTCTGGAATTCCAAATGGTCAGAGTAAGACCTTCCATGGCAAGGCAAATTTAACCCAGACCCTGCCTGACCCCTACACTCTGAGCACCTGACACTCAATCCTATTCCCCCATACTTTGTGTTGTCGCATGTTTTTTGCTTACTATATTTGATTTAATTATTTTTTGTATTGTAAAGTTGTAAACCCCACCCCCCGTTATGTTAATAGTTTAGTCCCAGATGTGCCCTCCTAATCCCAGTTGTCAATTCACTCTCATAACTATCCCTTATTCCTGAATGTCCTCTGGTCCTCCTCCCACTACCTGTCAATCTCCTTTCATACAAACCCTTTGTTCCAGAGAGTTCTCTATCCATCCCCTGTTATTCAATCTCTCATTGGTTTATGTAACCTTTTCCCTCCCACTGTGATCCTTTATTGGTTTATACTTTGGAAACTCCTCCTTGTTCTCCTCCCCTGAGTTTCCCTCATAGGCTCATTCATCCCCTTCCCTTGCTCCTCCCCATAGATCAGTGGCTGTAATCTGAGATCTGGGCTCTCATGTGGGAGAATTTGGAAGGGAATAAAGCTCTTTGGAAATCCCATGAGAGGTCTCTCTCTCATCCTTGCTCCTGCCCTCGGTGTTTGGGTGTTTGCAGAGCATGGCTCTGAGCCAGCACTTGGGTACAGAGCTGCTCAAGGCTGGCCCACTCCTGGTGTGAGTGCCAGAGACTTCCACTTGCTGAGCTAGCTACTCCTTTGCTCTGACACCCCATCACTTTGTTTTAAGACAGTCTAGGAGGCAGGTGGTCCAAAATCAGTTACTTCCCCTTTAGTTTTCCCCATTTCCACCAATAAGGAGGGGCAAATACAAGTAGGTATAAATGAAAAAAATAACAGTTCACTAAAAATTGAAACAGCAATAGGCAAAAACATAACAGTTTTGATTACAAAATTTCTGAAATCTCAGGGACTGGAGCAAAAAGAAGCTCAAAATGGTGGAGGAACCCCTTCCCCAAGATGGCAGCCTTGACAGCCAACTGTGCCTGGGGAGACACAGAGGAAAGAGGGCAGCAGCTCTCCCACCAGTCCTTACCACTCTGGCAGCAGCAGCTCCAGCAGCAAAGGCAGATGGCACGCTCTGGTGGCTGGATCCACTGGCGTTGACACTGCAGCCTCCAAGCCATTGGTGTTGGTGCTGCTGTCTTGGGTCTCACCCCAATGGAGGGGAGGAAGAGAGATGAACTCTTGAGCACTGACACACCATGGTTCAGCCCTAGCCCGCTGTGGCTCCCTATTGCCAACAGGTGTTGCAAAATTCACGGAAAGAATTTCTGAGTGAGAAACGCATCTTCTTGGGTTGCTTCTACTGCTGCCTGGAAACAGGTTCTACTGCTGCCTGGAAACAGGTTCTACTGCTGTCTGAAGCAGGTTCTCCTGAGACAGAAAACCAGAGGGGAACCTTTGCCTGCATTGCCTCTGTGCATTCTCCCTGAAAGAACCAAAAGCAAGGAGCCAGAGCTAAGGGAGTTCTGCTTGGGTGACCCAACTTTTTCAAAAGCTCAGACACTCTCCCCTCAGCCTCGAGGCTGGGGCTTACAGAGGCAGTAACAATTTTGGGCATAGATAGATGTGGAATGGCAGTAACATTTGGAGTTACCCAGGACACTCCATGACCTGACTTAGTGACTATATCTGTACTTTGTGTAGCCTTATCTCTGTAATTTTGGACCTGTTACAGGCAGATTAGCTCTAGCTCTGGGGTTTGCTTTTCTTGCATTAACCCTAGTTGTGAATTGTTACTTCATCCTGTATGAATGATCCCTGGATTGCCAGCAGATCCTGTAACTACCTCTAGTTTGGCTCAGCTGAGAGCTGACAGGAGCCCTCTCAGCCAGCCTCCAACCTGCACTGGGGTCACTTGCCTGGCCCCCTCACAGAGCAGCCCTATTTGTGCTGCTTTCCAATGGGATAACTTCTGCTGTCCCCAGGCAACCATTAATTACTGTGGTACCACTAGAGCTGCTGACTTGGAGCAGACACAAAAGAAGATCATCTCCTTTTCTGCATGACCTAACCATATTTTACTCTTGTGGCTATGCTCAGGGAGCTGACAATGTCCACTGTACCATCACTGCATGGAAAGTAAAAACAAAAGCACAGAGAACTAAAATACCACACTGCAGCAAAGCAGTACACTGAAATGGCAGGACCACCTAATGAGACCAAAGAGGGCATGTAGGACAAATAAGCACTGTTACTACATTCTTAAAGATCTTAAAATTATCAGTTTTGACACTCTGTGTCCAAAACTTTGTCTCTTCTACTAGGAAGATGTAGTAGAAGGTGTTGTTGACCATGCTTCTTCTGTGATGGTTTTAGATTAAGGAATAAAATCGTTTCCATAGCTTGCAGAAAATGTAAATATTTTCAAAAAACCCTTTTTTGCAAACTAGGGAAAAAATAAAGTCAGAATATACAAAATGTTTATAGTGTAGAAATCCTTTCTTAATGTGTTAGTTTGATATTCGTTAATATTAAGGAGGAAGAAAGGAAAGCATCTACAGAAATAGTTAATTTTTTTCTCACTAAATCATAATGTTCTACTTCAATAAGAGTTGTTTTCCATTTTAGTTACCTTAAGCATGATAAGAAACAAAAAAAACGTAAATCACTTTCTAGTACAAAGCTGGAATTTTTAAGTTTGGCAATTGCAAATGGGACTTTTACAAAATCATATTTTTGTGTGTGTGTGTTAAGTTATTAACACGTTTTCTATGCTGGCAGTTGAAGTCTATTCTCTAGCACCAGACTTTCTCAAGACCCTTCAAAAATAGTTTAAGGCACCCACCTCAGAGGTTCAGAGGTTTCAGAGTGGAACCAAAGATTTAAAAATTATTTTGAATGGCAAACATTAGAGATGCTGGAGATGCAGGAGCTGTATTATAGTCCCCAAATGACCACAACTAACCATCACAGGCAAAGAGTAAAGCAGTTTGTCAAGGACTTGCACATGAAGCCTCATCTTTATAGAGAAACACATGCTCTTGTGTGTGTTTCTCTATACACACACCATGTTCCTTATGTGAAGAGGAATCCCTTTGATGTGAAATTGTCTGTATAGCAATATCCAAGTATTTCATAAATGTGCCAATTTCTCTCTTGAGCAGAATATACACTAAAATCCAGCAATGAGCAAATAAGATTGGGGGGAAAAAAGTCAAACAAATAAAAAACCCAAGATCCTGAGCAGTCTTTTCAGTCAGAGGCTAGATATTCTATTAAATAGATAAATATATAGATAAATATAGATAAATATAATTTTACCTTCTGGATTTTATTTTTGTTTGATTGGTTTTTGTCTGGTTACGTTTTGTTCCTCCTCTTCAGAATTCCATGAGGCCAACCTCAGATCAAGTTTGTTTTGCAAAGATTCTAGGGAAGATTTTTCATTATTTGGGCTGACATTGGAGTTTCTTTGGGATCTTGTCTCAATTGCCATGAGGGAAAAGAAAAAATGCTTTTGCAGACCATATTTTTAATTACTAGCTTAGTTCTTTTTAAAATGTTATTTATTATTTAAAGCACTTTTTTGGACTCCTGCTATATTTGAGATGCATTCAAGGCCTTTCAGTTAGGAGTAAAAATTGGCAGTTGAGACAGCCACTGTTAGCTTTTAGAAAGCCTACCCATCCTTTATCTCCTTCTGTGAGAAAATACAACACCCAGGACTTGGGAGGCTAAACCAACTGTGCTCTTTACTTACCAAGACTGATACCATGGCAGCTCTCTCCCACATGATACAGTGCTACATCATTAACATAGAAGTGTGCTGAGAAAAACAGAATCAAGAATTCCAGTGGGGTGAGAATTCACAAATCTTAGTTTTGGGAACTAAACACAATTGTGAGATAATTGATTTATGCATTCATTCTGCAGAAAAACAGACATAATTTAAGAAGCACCAGGAATCAGGACTTCTGTAATGGATTAATAGTCAGCAGGAACTGGCTTGGTACAGTGATGTTGTCTTGGCAAAACATGCTATCAACTTTCTCTGGCATATAATACCAATATATTTGATGCAAATTTTGCAAAACAGGTCCTTCAGTGCAGAACTCTCTTTTACTTTTCAAAGCCTTCATTATATACTTGAAAGAAATTAAAGGGCAAACAATTTCTGTAGTGAATAGCAATAAAATTATATCTTTTCTAGACCAAATAGAATACTATACATAGATTTTTAAAAAGCATTCAGTATTTTATGGAAGAATATGCCAGCTCTCATAGAGAGGAAAATCTCTGTAGTACCTAAGGGTCAGAAAGTAGTCTTTGTTGTTGTTACCTGGAATAAAAACTTGGGGTTTTTGACAACAGTTGCAACCAGTTGTTCTTTTTTTAGGTCTTTGTTTTGATTTTGTCTTTCTGGTTTTTTTGTTTAACGAAGCTTTCCACTGAAAGCTTTCTTTTGTGTGTGGTTCTAAACAGAAAATAAGTAGGGATATGATCTCCATCTTCATGTAATTTGAGGAGAGTCATGTTGCATTACTTTGTTGCTGGATGCTAGCTGGAGTGAGAGCAAGCAAAGAATCTGTCACCTCCTTTTCTTTCTTTGCCATGAGTATTACCATAAAAAATGGATCACATGGGTTAAAGAGTTTGTTCTTATCACAGATTTTACCATTAAAATATACTCTATAATAAGATACCCTGAGTTTTATCACAGAAATGTTTGTTGTTTCCTTCAAATATCTCAGGATATGTATGCTATATAGGATGATTGTGTTGCAAACAAAATCCCATTTATTTTTAAAACTGTATATTTACTTCTTATGCTATTGAGCACTGTCATTATACAGTTTTCATACAAAAGTAGGGAGAGGAGACTAAATTCTTAAAAAGTTCTGCTTTTGAACCACAGTTCAAAACTTCAGTACTCAAGACTGTACTCAGTACTTGAGACTTTCTAGTCCTCCAGATGACAAGGTTGCTTCTTATGTGTGGGCTAGACTATTTATAAAGTAACAGAGTTTTAGGTATTTTGAGCTTGGCACTAAAATCACCAAAAGTGGGCAAGTGAGAAAAGAATTAGTAACACCAGAATCACACAGAGAAATGTGTATGTGTCATGTTCAGAGCAGTAACTACAGTTATTGTGCTTTTTTCACAATTTTTCTAAGGGCTAAAGCATGAGAAGGTATCTCTTATATAAAGAACATCACATCTTGTGTTGACTCAAAGAAATCAAAATTGCACATAACGGTCATTTTTCTCTTTTTTTAGCTGCCCATGGAAACACAAAGTTGCAATCACAAGAACTGTGCTGTGCACTTGACATCACCAGTTTGCTGATGAACAAAGTTTTACACATATTTCATCTTGATGATGGCTAAGAGTTTATGTAGGACAAAATTGCCACCAGCTCTTTCCTTTCCTTTTGGGCCGTGTTCAATGTCTTTAGCTTTCAATTTATTTCCCGTTTCAGACTGTAGTGTGCAATTTCCTGTCCTTAAAGGAAAAAGTGCTTAATGGAACAGATGCACATAGTAGGAATATCTTGGGTCTACTATTCATGCCTAAATCTGCTAGAAAATGATGAAGAGAATTTCTGTTTTAAGGATATTATAAATGGCATGTCAGAATGACAATTTTAGAATTTTATCTTTCTTACCTAGTAAGGCACACTTGCTAAGATACACTGAAATTCACTGGAACTAAAATAACTATTAAGGTTTTTTTTTCCCTGTAAATGCTTTTGAAATGTTTTCAAAGTAACATGCTTTGATCAGGATGCATTTTTTTGTGAATGCCTCTACAATACACTTGCAATGACATAAGTATGTACAAAGTAAAACCATAAAAGATTTGTTATCTTGTCATTTTCCTTGAACAATATTCCACATATTGCTCAGTTCCAAAGCCCTCATTTTTGGTGGAGTTGTGCATATGAGTAAATATTGATAGTGAAGAGTAAAAAAATCTTACATGAAATAAAAACTCTTTAACTATTCTTGACATAGGGAGGGAGAATCAATGACAATTTGGCTATATTTACTTCCCTCAGAGTCAAAATTCAAGTAAGAAAACAGTCTTCAAGTCAGTCAAACTTGCCACAGAAACCTGCACTGGCAATTTCCCAGTACACCTTTTTTCTCTCTATTCAGTTAGCTCCACTTATTTCAAAATAAAAGCCAGTTTGAGCATTAGGGTCAAACCACATTTTTAGAATCTTCTTCTTTATTGTCCTTGCCTATGGCAGGAGTGTTGGAACTAGATGATCTTTAAGGTCCCTTTAATCCAAAGGCTTCAATGATGCATATGCATGGTTTGTATTTTCATCCCTGTTTTTGAATTACTTCAATTACTTTGTGTATTAAAATTGAAAATAAAAGCAGTAGTTGGCTGATAGCATCTAGTGACATGTTTATCCCCCTTCCTGAAATTGCAACTCCCTACACCCAAATTTATCAGAGTCCTACGGAGCCCTCTGTTGATTTCATTAACAAGTTGAAAGCCCAGGTAGAGGCAGGTGGCATCTGCAGGCCTCCATGACGACTTCCTGGTCGAGATGGGAAAGGCTAACGCTGATGAAGCCTGCAGTGCCTTGATCAGGGCCCTCCCAAGGGATCCTCCGCCGACCATCGCCACCCTGGTCTAGGCCTGTGCTGAAGCCATCCCGGCAGGAGTCTCTGCAGGGAAAAGGATAGCACCACTACCACAATCAACAGCGAGAAGGATGGTCACCACTGCCTCTCAGTCTGCAGGACAACCAACACCACTGAGATGTTTTAATTGTGGCCAAATGGGCCACATTGCTCGTTTTTGTCTCAATAAATTAACACCACCAAAAGGGCAAATCAAACATACTGGGATGGGAAGGGGAAGAGGTGAAGTGATTAAATAAAAAAAAAAATGGGGAGAGAGCAGGCTCACCCCACTTGAAGAGAAAGTGGAGGTGAACCATGTGAGGACAGAGGGAAGGAGCCCCATGTCACCAAAGCCACCTCCTAACTCCCATGATAAAGGACAAAACCCTACTGGACATGACCTTTCAACCGACTGTGACAAACTGCACATGCATTTTCTCTCCCAGAAACAGGGCCTGGAGACCGGAGGGAAGGACAATGCTCATTGTATCTAGGCCGACCTTCCTCCTGATGTGGACCTGGACAAAGGTTTCCGTGGAACTGCTGGGAGGGAAGTTGGTGCAGCAAGCAGACAACTGTGAGTATTTCGTGATCGGGGACACAAAAAACACCCCTGCTGACCTTGAGATCTCCCCGATAACCAACAGGGCAAATCAAGACACAATAGAAATATTAGTGTGGTGCACCCACCAGCCATTTTACCGCCACAAAGATCAGTTTATAGCTCAGGCTATTCGGGTCTGGTCGAAGGTCCCAGTGGATGTGGTAGTACCTCAGATCTACTGGGTGGCAGTGAAGAATGAAGATAAACCAGTCATTCACTGTCACCTTGCCTCAGTTCCCCCTGGCGTGGAGGACCTGGCAGATCACCAGCCCAGCAGGATGGTAGTGCCCAGCGCCTGAGGCTCCCTCACGAGCCGAGGCAAGACCCTGTGGAAAGAGCCACCTGGTCACAGGACAGCGACCGGATCAAGGCGGGGAGTCTTGCACGCTCGAGGGCGCTTTCTGGACAAGTGCGGGTGAGGGAAGACTCTTGAGGCAGTGTATCAGCAACAGCAGCAACTTTCATAACATACTGAGGGGGCTGTGCTCAAGAGCCCTGCACCGGGACAAGCACTTTCTTATAAAGGCGAGGGGAGGTTTCAGGGACAACCAGTCAGGATAGGGAATGGAGGTGGGATAGTACAATTGATAGGAAGAAGGGCCAACCATGGTGGAGGGATTAGGGGAATTCCAGAAAGTAGGTAGGAGTTAAGGGATTGGTTTAGGGGATTGACAAGGAACGTTCTGGAATAAGGGGTGTGGTTTAGGATGACATGACAGGGAAGTGGGCATGGGTTCGGGAGGATTGATGGGTGTTGGGGGAGAACAGCAGAACTTTCCTGAACATGGAAAAACCAAAACAGCCAGAAGGGGGGAAACTGGGGAGAAACCAATGCCAACGCAATTATTACAACTTAAACCCACCACAACATCTCCCTCTTTCTTTTTCAAAAAGAAGAGAACGCAGCGGCTCCGAGCAGCTACCCCGACGTTCGGGGCGGCTCGGGCTTTGCTTGACTGCTGTGGTCCCTCCAGTGGGGAAGAAGTATTTAGGATAGGTCGGGAACAGGGCAGAACTGGAGAACCCACCCTTGACTGATTAGAGGAAGATTCCTCCATTTCCCATTTGTTCCATGCTATTAGCGCTGCTCTTATTAAACACACAAGCAGAACAAAACTTTCTAATTTGGTGTCCCTTGCCTGGTATGCAACTGTGACCGTGCACCCTACTCTGTCCCAAAACGGGACAGAGCGTACCAGGCTCGGGGACATCTCTGGGAAATGGAGGAAGGTCCATCTGATCAGACTCTTAACAACCCCTTTACTGAATTTCTTGTTTCCCTCCTGCAGGGTACCCACAACTTGGACATACACTTCCCTCTGCTCTGCCGACCATCGAGCACCCATTGCGCTTTGTTAGTACCACACACACTGCACACTCAAAGGGGGTAGTGTTTCCGCGTTCCCCCTCACTCACTCTGGGGACACACTCACTCAGAAACCCTCTCTCTCACACCCACTCCCGCTCTTGCCAGCAGAATGGGACCCTACACCCCGTGGACTCAAAATAAAATAGGGGAAATTAAAAATCTGGGCTGACACTGCCTCTCTCTTAGGGTTCCCCTCTCCTTTCAGGGCTTACCCAACTCCAGTTGTCAGCACCAGGGAATGGTCCATGGCTGTGTCTTCTCCTGATGAGGTCCTCCTCCAGAAGCTATGACATTGGGATCTCAATCCGCCAGGAACAGCGGTCACTACAACGCGACGCCGCTCACTGGCAGTAGACGGCCGCGACGCTCCTATGGTTGCAGAGCTTCGGCTGCATCCTGCTGACGTGACAGGGGGAGCAGTCTTTGGAGCCGCCCACTCCCGAGATGCCAAAGGTCTTGGTCACCGTCCCGCTTCTGGGAAGCCAGGGTCTTCCTCAGGCTGGTGGGCTCCCTGTACGGGCCATGACTTGCCTCAGTCCCTCCTGGCAGGTCACCAGCCCGGAGATGATAGCAGTGCCCAGCGTCCTAGTCTCCCTCATGAGCTGAGGCAAGACCCTGTGAATGGAGCCTTCTGGTCGTAGNGCCCAGCGTCCTAGTCTCCCTCATGAGCTGTGAATGGGGCCTTCTTGGTCGTAGGACAGTGACCAAGTGGAGGTAGAGGGCTCGGTGCTCTCAGGAGGGTTCTCAGAAAAAAGGTGGGTGAGGGAAGACTCCGGAGGCAGCTATTCAGCAGCAACAGCAACTTTATTTAATGTCTGAGGGGGCTGCACTCGAGAGTGACTCGGAGGGTGCCAGCATATAACAGGGCTAACTCATGACAGGGCAATCCGAGGGGCAACCAATCAGGGTAGGGTGCTAAGGCGGGGTAACATAATCGACTTCGGGAAGGGCCAGCCAATGTAAGGGGATTAGGGGAATTCCAGAGAAGGAGGCATGGATTGAGGGAGTGGGAAGGATGATTGATAGAGAGCTCTCTGAAAGGGAAGATGGGGTTGAAGTGACAGGGGAGTGGGCATAGGTTCAGAAGGATTAACAGGTGAATGGGTAGGACAACAGAACTTTCTAGAACACCAGCTGAGCCATGGTAACCGTCTTAAAGGGGGAAAATTTAGAAGAGACCAAAGTGAACACAATTACTACAGAAATAACTTAAACCCGCTGCTACAACCAGCCATTTTACCTCCACAAAGATCAGTTTATAGCTCAGGCTATTCAGGTCTGATGGAAGGTCCCAGTGGATGTGGTAGCACCTCAGATCTACTGGGTGGAAGTTGGTGTAGCAAGCAGACGACTGTGAGTATTTCATGATCGGGGACACAAAAAACACCCCTGCTGACATTGAGATCTCCCTAATGACCATCAGAGGAAATCAAGACACAATAGAAATATTGGTGCGGTGCACCCACCAGCCATTTTATCTCTACAAAGATCAGTCTATGGCTCAGGCTATTCGGGTCTGGCCAGAGGTCCCAGTGGATGTGGTAGCACCTCAGATCTACTGTGTGTCGGTACATTCACTGTCACCTGACCAAGGGTGGGGTGGGCAGAGGGATGACTGGGATACTGGATATGGGGGCTGATTTGACAGTCATTCCTGAGAGGGAATGGCCATCAAATTGGGAGCTCATCCCTTTGGCTAACAACATCCAAGGGATCGGAGGAACACAAATGCAAAACTGTCAAGGGAGCTGATTCAAATAAAGGGGCCTGACAGGCAGATTGACGCAGCGAGGCCCCTCACTGACTTCAAGGTGCCTCTCTGGGGGAGAGATCTCATGTCACACACAATGGGGGGCGAGACTAGAAATCCCGACATTCCCCTGGGATTTTTGATTGCAGCCACTGTGGAGCACCTGACCAAAAAATTGAATTGGACTACGGACATTCCTTCCTATTTGGGTAGTTCAGTGGCCGCTGTCCACAGAAAAATTATAGGTGCTCAAATTACAAGCTCGTGCCAATAGCCTCCCCAAAAGCCTAAAAAAAATCGTAATGTGGGCCAACTCATTTAATCACGGAGATTTATTTGAAAATAGATTTCCTGTTGTTGCTGTACAATCATGACTGCCATGAGTTCGAGGGTCTGTGCTGCATGAATTTAAAATCCAAAAAGAGGGACATCCATGCCACCCTGAGTCAAATGCAAGAAATGGTGAACACCATAGGGGTGAACGCCAAAGACTGGTGGCAGACCATCACAAAAGACTGGGTGGGGGCTCTCTGGATGGTGGTCATCTACAATTCGTTGTGTAGTTATGTTCTGTTATACTCCTTATTATAATTATGTTTTCATTGTTGAAAATATGTTGTGCAACTGCTGTGACATCTCTTCCCCCCATTCTCGCCTCGGTTTCTTTAGACCCCAGTATTCCCTTGGATGAGTGTCCAGATTGGATTTCAGTTGTAGATGAAGAAGGTTCTGGTGCAGACAAAGAAGTTTAAACATTTTTCCTTCAGAAAAGAAAGTGGGAGATGTTGCAGTGGTTCTTCAATATTTTTTAAATTATAATGGTTTTGCCCAAGACATCCCCCATGTTTAAATGGTTTATTCCCTGTTTAAGCCTTGTGTTCCAGGAAGCTCATTGTATCCATCCCTTGCCCTGTCCATCTTCCCAACTCTGCCTCATTTCATGTCAATCCCTTCCCTGACACCTCCCCTTACTCCAGAGAATTCCCCATCAATCACCCCGACCACTCCCTAATCCACACCACCTTCTCCAGAAATCCCCTAATTGCCGTGTACCCCGTTGGCCTTCCCATGTGTCAATCCCTTGAACCCACCTTTTTCCTTGTAACCCATTGGTCCCTCGAGGACCAAACCCCCCCAAGTTCTTAAGTAAGTGTCAAGGCTCTTGAGCTCAGCTCCCCTCGGTGAGTTAGATACTTTATTAAACTGGTTACAAGTTATACCGAATCTGCTGGCTCTGGAGGCCTCCCTTTCCCTGCGCCTCAAAGGCAGCTCAACAGAGTCTGACTCTCGCCTGCATCCCTCTGCATCCTGCTGTTGTGGGGATTCCTTTCCTGGGGCCTTGCCTCTGACCAGGGAAGGGTGCCCCTGAAAGTCACCACTGTCTGGACCGTGTGAGGCTGACCCACAGAAGAACAGCAGAGGCAGTTTTGTATGTATTTGTATACATTCAGATTTTTACTTCAGTACTTTTATTTCAGTCTAATTTCAGATATTTCAGCGTAATTTTATTCTTAAAATTGTATACACATGAAAAGCAGCAAAAAGGCTTATATCAACTGTTCAAATAAAAACTCAGCCTCCAGGCCTGTCTTCAATGTATATTAATCTACTCATGATTGCTCCACATTCCTGTAGCAAACATGTTTATACTAGCTATACTTATTCTTGTACCTTTTCACAGAGAAAAGAAGGGCAAAACCAAAACATCTGAAAACCTACATATTGGAGAGATTCATCTAATATGAGTCTACATGTACCTCCTGTCATTTATTTTAGGCTCTTTGTGAGTAGAAACAGTATGAATGTAATTGAATGCATGAAGACAGAATCATTTCACTGAGCTAAGCATATGACAGCAGGTGCTTGGAAAAATTGCTTTGACAGTGTGCTGAGGAAGACATGAAAACTGCATTCTTTCATGTAAATTAGGAGGCAGAGAAAATTAATATTATTTCTCTTCTCTGATCTTTCTTCCCATAGCAGATTTGCAGGGAATTGAAGGCTCAGAAAAAATGTATTGGCAAGGAGAGGACCAAAATAGACGTTTTCTCAATAGTAGAACTGTCACATATATTGAATTCCAGGTTAGCAACAGAGAAATATTAAAAGGTATGGTTTAGATCTCTTTTTGCATTCGAGAACTGATTCAAATCTGCCTGAGTAAATGGGAATTAAAAAAAGTGTTCTGTGGCACAGTTCTTTAAAAAAGCCTTTCATGTAAGATTCTCAATACAGTTTACTCACGGCTTTTATTGCATACACTGGAGATAAGCACTGAGCCTTCAAAAATTAGGCTGATCATAATGCAAATATGTAGTTTTGGATGCCCATATTTTCAACTGGTTCTTTTATCCAAAACCTTGAAGTATGATTTTCAGAAGCGCATAATTTTAGATCTTCTCATTTGAATAAATTTTGAGCTCTTCTGTTGAGTGTCTTCACTTTGAAAGCCACAATTTCCTTTAATTCCAAGCATAGAAATGAAGTATTGGCCTACAGAAACTATTTTTAGGCTTGCATGACTAACTTAGATGTTCAGTAAAGACCACAAGTACAGACAACATCTCTCATACATTAAACTAGCATAAGAATAGGTATGCAAGAAGGTATGCAAGGTATGTGAATAACCTCAGTATAAGTACTGGTTGGAAAAACATCAGTATAAACCTAATTAAACGTGTAATTCATCATAAATCATCACCAGTGTTATTTGGAAGGACAGACCCTCTCTTTTATCGTATATAATAGTGAAACCTTTGTAGCTTGAGAAAGGAGGTAAAGCATGCCATCTCCTCTTAGAAGCAACAGCTCTCCTCTTCCCTACCCTGGACAAAGAAAGAAGTTTTCCAGACCAGTGCAGCTTTATCATGAAAGCTGAAAGTGCGGTAGGTCTAAGAGTTTGGTTACAGCCAATTCCGTAAGGAGAGGGCCGTTGTTCTGTTAAGGGAGGGAGGGCAGAATTTCACATGGACTGTGAGAAATCATCCCCAAATGAGGTCCTGCCTGGGATGGTACTACACTGATATTAAGTATTTGCTTTCAAAATATGTCTGTTTCAAAATTTCTTTGACAGGTTATTTTTAAGTTACAAGACTTCTTTGTAACCTAACATAGTTTCTGTCTGCAATTCTCAGTTCATTATATTCAGTAGTTAAAAACACTGTGACTGGATTTATTAAAATTTTAGTGAAATTGAGTCTGTTTCATCTGAGGCATGGACAAGTCATAAAAAAATAAATGGAAGCTATTCCTTCCCTCCCTGTGCCTGTATTTCCCATCACACTCACACACACATCGCTAACACAATTTTTATCCTACAGATAATTTGAAGGTATTATTATTCTTTTGTTAATGTAACAAGTTTAGTTTTGTTATGCCAAAAGCTAAGGCTGCATTGCTAGCAAGTTTTCATCGTATCTGAATAAGCACATTTGGCTTGCAGCTCCTTAGAGAGATAATTCACTGAAGAAAAGTGAATTTCAATGGCCTCAGCAGATGTTGAAAGTTCTGCATGTACGGGAACTGAATAAATATTTGCGTGAATATGGAGTGTTACAACCAAAGGGTTCTCAGTCAAATTTCGGCCTCCTTACTAATATGGTAAAGATAACAGGACTTTCAAATCTTCAAAGGCAGAATGAAAGAACTTTAGGAAATCTAAGAATTACACGTAGCAAATACGAAATCTTTCAAACAAAACAACTTTCAGAACTCCTACGTAACCTGTAGAGCAAGTCCCTTGAAGCAACACGGATGGCAGTGCTTGTTTTCAGGCAGATCATGATTAGGCATCATCCTACACACTCCCCATGGTATTGTTTTAAGCTATCTGTTACGAAAAGACAGAGTTGCTCAGAAATAAAGACAGAGCTGCTGCACTGTCTTCCATCAAATTCTCCTCTTCCTCTGCCAGACCTGATGTTGTGGTTTAACCCCAGCCAACAACTAAGTACCAAAAAAACTGATCTCACAATCCTCACTTCCTCCCCATGTTGAAGGAGAGAAGAAGAGAACAGGTAAATCTCCTCTGCTGAGAACAACTTTATAATTGAAACAAGCAAGCAAGCAAACAAACAAACAAAAAACCACCAAAAACCAACCCAAATTTACATATTGAGCATGACATTCAAAGAGGTATGGAATATCCCTTGGTCAGTTCTGGTCAGCTGTCCTGGCCATGCTCCTTTCAGCTCCTTGTGCAGCTCCTCACTGGCAGAACACAGAAAACTGAAAAGTCCTTGACTCAGGGCAAGCTCCACTAAGCAACAACTAAAATATGAGTGTGTTATCAACATTATTCAAATACTGAATCAAAAATACAGTACTGTACCAGCTCCCAAGAACAGAACTCTGTCCCAACTGAAGACAGAAGACCTGTAGATAGTAAAGCAACTAAAGAGTAAGGCTGTTATATATCCTGTTATATGTCCAACTCTGTCTCATTTTTTCTGACACTGTCCACTTTCTAGCAATTAGATTTGATCACTTTGAAAAGGACAGTAAAACAAAACAGCATTTTAACCTAAGGACAATAGAAAAGAGCAACATAGCCTTTCAGAAATAGATAAAGAATGTAACTTAAGCAAACAAAAGTTAAGCAAGGCAAGCAAAACGCCAGCTCATCTCTGTGGGGCTGACCAAGTAGAAGTTATGCAAAACCATTATATTGTGCTTACTCAAAAATGAGGGTTGAGCAACAGCCACATAAAGAGGACACTGGACTTTTAAGATCACCGAAGATCCCCAAAGAACCATATCAAGACTTCTGCTAAGGGGTGGGGACTATGTAAAATGAAGTAATACATATGAATCAAGGACACGAGAAAAGGTAATGGATATGTAATTAACATGTATGATGAAAAGTTTGTTCTCCTGACACTTGGCACATTCGATTAAAGGTTCCTCTGAATGACCAGTTCACTGCAATAAGGAATGCCTGCTTTTTAGTACTCAAAACTGTGTTAAAATATTACTATCCAGCCAACTTTGGTATCAGCTTCAAGTCTGAAAGTCACAATTCTGGATGCAGCTTGAATTCAGCATTCTTGAAATCTTCTCAAATTTCGTGTATTCCATCACCAGTGATGTCTCAGAGTAATGGACTACAGGACTTCACTGACAGATGAATCCTAATATTTCATGGCTCTTGATATTATATGCTGTCCACCAGGTGGTGTAAATGATTGTGTCCATAGGGAAGCATGAAGACAGAGCTATTTCTTTAAAGAAACTGGTTATTCAGAGCAAGTGGGGTTTTCCCAGGTCTCTCATGGCATGCAGAAAAACTAAGTATTCCAGTTTTAAACAATTACCATTTCTGCCAGCACTTTGTATAATAAACTGTATTGACCAAGGAGGTTTTTCTGCACAAACTAGCATACTTGAGCAACAAAATCTATGACTGTTTTGAAAAGCAGCGGTTTCTGTATTTTCTTTGGGAAAAACATAGAGTTTTTTATTGGAATGGTTACTCATGCACTCATAGAAGATGAGCTTAAAATCCTTCACAGAGATGAGATCTTACCGTTCCCGTACCAGCAGAAGTGGCAAAAGCAGCACTACAGCATGTGTCATAATTTTCTTAATGTAGCTGCTAAAGCCAGTATCCATAGGTCCTGGTAAGGAATGTCTGATGTTTTCTTACTTCTTGTTTTCTTTTTCCATTTCCCTAGACATTTTTGATATTGTGAATTTTTATTCACAGGTTGTCGTTGTCTAGGAGATGGGGTGTAAGCCTTTTCAATAGAAACTGTGAAAACGAGACAGAGAAAAAATGAGTAAGAAATTGAAATGACAGCTTTGGTGATGGTTTTTTATTCATCTCGTCAACTGTACTACAGTGCTGCTGAATGAGCAGTTTCTACTGTACCTCAGAAAAAATATGAAAGAACAATGAGTATGTATTTCTTTCCTCCTTGTAGTGCTGCATATGATGTTTTCAGTGGTGTTTCAACTTGCTGAAATAAAATTGTTGCCAACTGTTCTCTGTAACAGAAATTGTCATTGTCTATGCAGTCATAAAGTAGTAGTATATATTAAAATGTCAGCATTTAACCTTCCATGGTATCACAAGTAATCTAAGAGGAAAGTATCAGTATGAAAAGCTCCTATCATGGCTTGATGAAATTAATTTTTACACTTCTTGTATATGTTCAACTGGATCAATACAGTATAAGAAACCAGTTGTGTGCCTGCATTTAAAACTGATTTCCAAATACGCTTCTTTATGTTTCTTACTTATATTTCGAAGACTGTATAGAGTCACAGAATCAGGGAATAGTCTGGGCTGGAAGGGACCTTAAAAATCATTTTGTTCCAACCCCCCTGTGATGGACAGGGACACCTTCCACATGGTCAAATTTCTCAAGAGTGCCACCCAACCTAGACTTCTACACTTTCAGGGATGGGGTATCCACTGCTTCTCTGGGCAACATCTTCTGACATCATCACCCATATAGTAAAGAGTATTTTCCTAATATCTAATCTAAACCTACTGTCAGTTTGAAGCCATTCTCCTTTGTTCTGTCACTACAAGCTCTTCTAGGAAGTCCCTCTATATCTTTCTTGTAGGCTTCCTTCCATTACTGAAAGGCTGCAATTACATTGCCCATAAGGCTTCTCTTTTCCCAGCCAAACAACTCCAATTCTGTCAGCCTTTCCTGATAAGAGAGATGCTCCATCTCTCTAATCTACTATATGGTCCTCTTTTGGATGCTCTCCAATAGGCTGATGTTTTTCCTGTGCTGAGGACCCCAGAGCTGGATGCAGCACTGGAGGTGGAATTTCACCAGAGCAGAGGAGCTGAACCACCTCACTCATCCATTAACCCCATCCAAGTCCTTCTCAGCAGATCTGCTCTCAATCTGTTCATCTCTCAGCCTGTACTGGCAGTGGGCATTGCCCTGACCCTTCGACGGTAGCTTGCACTTGGTCTTGTCAAACCTCATGAAATTCCTATGGGCCTAGTTCTCAAGCTTGTCCAAGTCCCTCTGGATCCTGCCCTTCAAGCATGTCAACTGCACCACTCAGCTTGGTGCACTTTATCCCTTTGTCTATGTAATTAATTAATACCTTAAATAACACTGGCCCCTATACAGATCCCTGACGGACTTCACTTGATGTTCATTGGGACACCGAGCCATTTATCGCTACCTTCTGGACGTGACCATACAACCACTTTCTTATCCATCTGACAGTCCACTCATCAAATCACTTTCTCTCTAATTTAGCAAGAAGAATGTTGTGGCAGTGTCAAAAGCTTTATGTAAGTCCAGATTAATGATGCTTGTACCCTTCCCTTGTCCACTTATGTAGGCACTCCATCACAGAAGGCCACTAGGTTAGAAAGGCTGGATTTACCCTTGGTAAAGCTGTGCTAGCTCTCCCAAATCAGCTCCCTGCTCTCCATGTGCCTTAGCATGGCTTCTAGGAAGACCTGTTCCAGGATTTTCCCAGGCACACAGGTTGAGGCTGACAGGTCAGTACTTCCCAGGATCATTCTTTTTACCCTTTCTAAAGATAGGTACAATTTTCCCCTTTTCCAGTGACTTGGGACTTCACCTGACTTCCATGACTTCTGAAATATCATGGAAAGTGGCTTGGCAAGTGCATCAGCCAATTCCCTCTGGAGTCTGGGACAGATCTCATCAGGTTTCATAAACATTTAGACTCCTCAGGTGGTCATGAACCTGATCTTTATATACAGCGTTGGGGACTTTGTTCCCTCACTCCACATCCTGCTGTCCATCCTCTCAAAAGGTGTGGGAAGAGATGTTGCCATTGAAGACTGAGGCAAAAGAGGCAGAAAAGCTGCTGAGTACCCCAGCCTTCTCCTCATCCACTGTTACCAGTTTTCCAGCATTGTTTATCAAGAGGCCGTACATCTTCTTTCACCTTCCTTTTCCAGTTAACACTCTTGTAGAAGCCCTTCCTGTTACTGTTTGTGTGTCTTTCCAGGTTCACATCCAGCTTCCCCTTAACCTTTCTCACCTCATCCCTACACAACCAAACTTCACCTCCAGGTCACCTGTCCTGGCTTCAACTGTCTATGCATTTGCTTCTTTCCTTTTAGTCTGACCAGGAGATCATGATCCAGGAGCCATGGTGGGCTCTTGCCTTCCTTGCCGGATTTCTCTCTCCTAGGGATTGCTAGCTTTTGCGCTTTGTGGAAGACTTTCCTTTAAGATCTGCCAGCTCTGTTCCAATCCCTTGTCCCCGAGGACAGCCTCCAAGGAGATCCCACTGACTATCTCCCTCAAGAGCTGGAAGTCTTAACAGCTAAAATTCCTAAACTTCCCAGAGTTCAGGGGCTTAACTTTGTTCCTTATCTCACCCATATCCCTCAGGACTATGAACTTCACCAATGCATGATTGCTGCAGTCTAGGCTGCCTCCAATCTTGACGTCCCCAACTAACTCACTTTCACTGAAAGTGAACAACGGATGCAGAAGGTATTCAATACGAGAGACTTATGTCCAAGTTGTAAAGAATACAAGTATTTCACTAATTAGGAAACTGTTTTCAATTTCCATCTCAGTATTCAGGGATTTCAAAAAATCTTGGAGCATGCATTTGCTTGAAGGCAATGCATAAACCAGTTAAAAGCAGCAGTATTTTCTACTTCCCATACACAAAATTTCTTATTAGAGAAAATAAGAAGCTTTTCATATAGTTCTGTATATAGCAATTTTATTGCACATATGCAATACAATTGCTACATAGGGAACTATATACGCATTAACTCCTGGGAATCCTATAAAATCGTAGAAAAATCTATAATGAAAACTATTTCTAGGCGCTTGTAGTGGTTGTGAGCAATCTTAGACTGTGTGATCATAGACTTTGTTTGTATTGATTAAAATATTTCCTACAGGAGATGAAAAGAGCAAACAAATTGTAATGAAGAGCACGCAAAAGAGACAATGGATACAATCTCAAATCAATCCAATTTCCTTTTGCTTTATTTAGCTTAGGCAGACACTTCAAACAAACTGTGCTCACATGCAGGCATTATGAAACCACTCATATAGAAAATGGGATAGAGCACAGTAAAATGGGTAATAAACACTTGAGACCCACATCCATAAGCTACACTGAGACAAAAGAGCACAAGCAAAGCTCCTGCCCATACTTTGATAGATGCAATTTATTCAAGTTTAAAGTTTAGTTCTGTGGGGGCACAGAGGGGCCATTGCTTTTCTGCCCTTCTGCTTCTGTTGGTGCATGCTTTGCTTCAGAGGTTCTGAGGAAGAAATCAGCACTCTTGGGGAAAGCCTCTATTCCTATCTGCTTGAGTTTTGACAGAAACAAAATCTAGTGTTTACTTCTTAATTCTACACGGCACCTGCTCAGGTATGAATTTCTCATTTACTTTATCACATAAACTACATACAATAGTGTGAATTTACTGCATGAAGTGAAGGCTGAGACAATATCCTCCTCATAAAAATACACACACACCATTTGTATGTATGTTTGGCACAAGGTACTGGATGTTCTGAATTCTCAAAGAAATTGTATTTTAGTAAATTATTTCATAAAGAAATTATCATTTCATGTAAAATGTAAGGTCTGATTTCTTCTGCCTTCAAGAAAGATATTAAAATACAAAAGAACTTTGCATTCACTTAACAATACAAAACAGCAGAGATGGCCCAAGTGAAAAGAAATCCAAAATCAAAAAACCCTAATCTATCTACAAAAAAAAGAGGATACATTGTCTGCTTTGAAATTCTAAAATTATTTTTTTTTGTTCTTTTTTTCTTCAAATCCATTGGGAAGATCACTTGGGATTCGCTGGAAAAGTGAGTTCTGAAATGTGAGAAATAGAGATCTTTAGAAATTTACCATGTTCTTGGAAAAATACCATAACCTTATTCAATGGACAGGGAAATAGAAGCATAGTAAGCTGGTAGCTCACGCAGCAGAGCAGTATCAGGAATAAAAAAGTGGGCATACTTGAACCACAGCTCCAAATCCTATCAGCTAGGACATTTTCTTGTCATTTGTAGTGACACACAGTCATGCATTTTCCATTTCATTTTCCCCTTTAGGTAAGTTCCTGTAGTGTTTCTACTGTTATACCTTTAAGTATTTTCACAGTGTTGTGGTTTTTACCCTGGTCTTAATACACCAGTGTCATTCTTACACTGTAGACCTCTATCCCAGCTAAACATGTTAGGGGAAGTCTGATTATGAGCACATTGGAACCTGTTCATTTAATTTATAACTTTAATGTTCCTTGAATACAAACTTTTACAGTGAATGCATATTCTAATTGATCCACTGCGAACAAAATGCTTGAATTAAGTTCATTCTTGCCACAAAGCTTTGCCTGGAGATTACAGGCCCTGGAATGAAGAGATAAGTAAAAAAGGTTTTAAGAACATGGTAATAAGCAGATCAATAATATGTGCAAGCAAAATGAGTACACAGTAACAAATTCTGTAAAACTGAAACCTGGGATTCTGTTTCAGCTGTAAGGTAACACAGAATCTTACTGGATTCTATACTGTGTCTTCTCTACAGAAAGCAGAGACAAGGGAGAGGTTGGCAGGTATGTAGGTTTGATGGCCTCTTGTCTGTAGAACACGAGACCCTCTAGGTCTGGCAAGTTGTAACCGAAGTATCTAATCAAGACGCAAATCAACCGTTTATTTAAGTATTCCTACTGTATCAGACCTACAAAATTGTGAGGTTGCCCATTAGCCTACCAACTTTTACATTTTAGAAGAAATTGTCCTCAAAATGAAGGTTTGTTTAATCCATAAATTCACAGTCATTCCCATGCTGATAAAAGGACTTTCTGTTTGTCCATCAGTAAGAACCCAGAAACGTAGAATGAAATTAAATAGCTTTATCAGCTGGTGACCTTTGCAGCTTCTCCTATAAACTGCATCCATCTCTGTGGTAATGAATGTGAAATGACATTCAACCCCTACTTTGGTCAACCCCTATCTTCCCATTCCAAAATGATTCTTTATGTTTCTCTTCACAGCCCATGAAAACTGAGCTTTGTGAGCTAAGCCGTACTTTTTCCAAAGCAATTTAGAAGTATTTTTAAGGTATCATTGGAAAGAAAGAGGATATAAACAAAAAAAATCACAAACAAAAAACCCCAAAACATCCCAGTCCTAAAAAACCAAGAAAACCCAAAAAAAACCCACCAAAAAACCAAACCAAAACAACAAAAAACAACAACGACAACAAAAAAACCACACCCAAAAAACCCCCACAAAACACTAAAGATTGCTTATATGACCTGAATTTGAAATGAAGAGCTCTTAGGAGACCTCCCATATAAGCTCTATGAGACTTCCCACGGTGGAGCTTTAGATTAAAACTTTTAATGAAGCTCAGCTGTAGAACACAAAAAAATACAGGTCTATTATTGCTGTTTTGCTGAATTACCATTAATTTCATCTGATAAAAAAACAGTAAAGAACACTGGATTAACAGTAGCTGTAAGAGGCCAATGTAATTTAGGCACTAATTTGCACAGCATGGAAGTTCTACCCACAGCACATTTTCTGGTCCCAGATCTCTAATAGATGTGAACTCCCTAGCTTCTCTTTTCAGCAGCCTCATCCATGCTGGGAATTATCAAAGATCCTTAAGTAGGTAATGGCTGCTCCAACAGTAATGGTTTCCATTTCTATTATTGCTTCTTTAAGACAGAATTTAAAGTAAACAAAGCAGTTACTTTTTTATTTTATTAAAGTACATGTGCATTTGCAACACTGTGATTATCTTATGTTCCTCCAAGCAAGCACAGGCTCTGAAGGGAACAAATTTTATTTTAAACAAATCTAACAATGTCTACAGTCTTATCTTGAAAGATCACAAGTAAATTTATAAACTGTAAACATACAACACCTCCTTACCTCTCAGTGCTTGAACAAAAAATTTAAAAAGCTGAAGATTGTAACAAACAATAGAATATGTTTTATTTTCTAGAAACTGAAAAGAGAGGCTAGGTAGGTAACATGCAGTTAAGTCAATGGCCCGGAAAATGGGCAAGCTCTTCTATGACTGTAAAGAATCTGGCTGGTACTGAGTTCATAGCAACTCCTGTGGTGCTGTGGGTTGGATTTGTGCTCAAATCAGAATTGGTAATACACCAGTATTTTGACTACAGTTAAACATTGTTTGCACAGAATCAATGGCTTCTCCATTGTGCACCCCCATCCCTCCACAGAGAATAAGCTTGGTGTCAAAAGTTGATAGCTGTCTGAGACAGCTGTCACAATTTTTTCAAAGAGAACTTCCATTGCATATAACATTATAGTTAACATTAAAACTGGAGTAGAGGAAGAAAGATGTGGAAATTCCTTGGTTTCCAAGGTGGCCATTGTGTGGAGACTGTCTGGGCATCAGCATGCTTGTGGGAGATGGCAAATGATTAGATTGCATTGTGTAGCTTAGCTTTTTTTTCTTCTCTCCTTCACCTATTAGACTGTCCATATTTTAATCCATGTGTTTAGTAGTTTCAGTCTTTCTATTCTCTGTCCCTTTCTACTTGGCTGGGCTAGGGGAAGGAGCAATGAGTTTCTGAGTGCTTAGCTGCTGGCTGGGGCCAAGTCATCACAAAAAGAAAGGAGACAGGAAAAAGTGAAAGAAAACTTTTGTAGAAACAGTCACTTTCAGCTAAAAGGGGACAAGTTCAGAGCGGCATAGATTAAATCCTCTATAGCATAATAGAAAAATACATAAATGAAAGTCATCACAAAAGGAAATTTGTTTGCCTGGAAGTTTAGTTCAATGAGGGAAAAAACCCCAAAACCCAACTAAAACCAAACCTCAAAACTGAAAGACCAAAATGTCTGGTTACAATTTACTTAGGAGAAAAATATTTTGTTCTTTCCCAAAATATCCTGTATTTTTTAATTCCTGTCTTACAGTGAGCAAAGATTTAAAGCCCAAATCCAAACAAAGGTTTTGATACCTCTGTATTTTTACTGCTATTTTTGATAGTAATGATTTTAGAATGTCTTGTTGTTCACTGAATTTTGGAAGGAAGTCCAAATTAGCTTTGAAATTAGGAGAACTTAAAATGAACAGGAATTGAGTTTTATGTTCGCTTTCTTTAGTTTCATTTGTATAGGTCTTAAGTTACTCCCAAATTATTTTCAGCACTTTAAAGTATGCAAAACTTTTACAGTCTTAATAAAATAATTAATCTCTGTAGAAACATATTTTTTTAAAAAGGAATATTTTACTTATACTTCTTGATTTTCCAGCTTTACTGCACTATATTTCACTCAGTGTCTTCCTAACTGGCTTTCCTGTCACTTAAAAGTGAATTAAACCTCAGACAAGAGTATTTTGTTCTTGATGTAGACAGAATGTCAATGTCAATCAGTCATGTAACTTAGGAAGTAAGTTCAAACCCAGCTCAGTGTGGCAAAATAACCAAACCACAAGAATTTCCAGTTCAAACTTATGCTAGCTCATCTTTAATATGAATAAATTAATCTCCAGCATGCTCAGTGAGACCTCAGCTGGTTCTGTGTCCTTTCCATCCAAGTATTTTCAGAATATGTCTAGTTTATTTTTGCCTGCTTCTTCATCTCAATCAAAAATCCTGACCACTCAGCAGTGGCAGTATCATCTCTTGGTACCACAGGACTTCATTGGGAGCTTCTGTGTGTTTTTCCAAGAGGCCTTAGAACTTCTGTGGTATTCAAATCAGTCATCCTATCTTCACTCATTCATGGTGTTTTATCAGTATTTCTGTTTGCTTCCCCTATGCAATTCTTCCCCTATGCAAGATGTAATTCTCCCAGTGTCTCGGAGGTCTATGCCTTATTGAAACTCTTCCGTACAGGAAACATCAGAGTGAAGAATGTTGTCATACTCTACTGCAAAAAAATTACAGAGGAACTGAAGGATATACTAGGAAAGATTAATTTCTTAGTTGTGAATTGAAACATTACATACTGAGATACCAGAACCACAGCCACACACCAAAGCACATCTGCATCTCAATCTTCCAAAGAGCATTCAAAATTAATTAGAAGTTCAAGACCACCATCCCTTCAGGAACATAAATGTTTTATTTCAGCTGTAACCAGAAAGATAATAACCAGCACAAGCATTTGAAAGCAAATTACGTTTCAGGCTGACAGTGCTCAGAAGCCCCAGTGCCTTTACACGCTGAAGCAGAACAAAATTTTTCTTTCACACAGCGGCCTGGATTAAAGCCATTCCTGGAAAGAAGTGCATTTTGAACTAGCTCAGTGTGAATGACTGGCCTTAAACATGACTCGTGTTTGTGTTAAAGTTCTGGCACATCAAAAGCTTTTGCTTCCAGCTTTTTGCCAAAAGAAATAGTTGACACTCAGTGCCTTGGTTTTGCCTTCTTGTCCTTGGCCACTTCGCGGGCTGCCAACCCTGGGCAGCGGTCCCGAGATGGCAGCTCCCTCCCGGGCCGAGGCAAATTCCCAGGTGAAGGAGCCTCCCGGTTCAGGGGCAGCTGGAGATAGACGGGTTGAGCTCTGCTCTCTCTCTCAAGCTAATCCTCGGAGCAGGGACAAAGGAGTACTCTCGAGACAATGATTTCAGAGGCAACTTTATTACAAAAACAATGAGCTTGAGAGGGAGTTGCACCCGAGAGCCTCGAAGGCAGCCCAAAGACTAGCTTATAACAGGGAGGGGCGGTCGCGAAGAAGACCAATCAGGGAGAATGAGGGAGGCGGGTTAAGATGATGGGCACCGGGGTGGGCCAACAGATTCAAAGGGAATAGGGCTTTCCAGAGAGTGGGACGGGGCTAAGGGAGTGGTTTGGGTGACAGACAGGGATCTCTCTGGAAATAAGGGTGTGGTCAGGGTTGACAAGAGAGGAAAGTGGGCATGGGTTTGGAAGAGTGACAGTAGTGGGAGCGGGATAACAGAACTTTCTCGAAAGGGGTTGAACCATTATAACATAAGAGGAATAAATTGGATTAAACCATAATAAACATAAACTCAAAACACACCACAGCTGCTTTATTTATTTCCCCAGTCATAGCCTGAAGTTTTAGGGAAGCTCCTCTGAAGCTGAAGCCTTCAAAGTCTAACTACAAGGAAAAAGGAACACTTTTCACATACTAGCTCACATTTTTTATCTTCAACTACTTGCTTATCCCCACACAACAAATTAATCTGCTTAATTAATGTAGGTCAGATACCAACTTGGGCAAGACATAGCGTAAGATTAACCCTTTTCACTTGTGTATGACTAGTGCATGACTAGTGCAGAATCATCACTGTCAGCTACTGACTTCAGTGCTGCTGTGGTGTCCTGGAGCAGCTCAGGATGTACCCTCAGTTACTTTGACCAGTAAAACCCAATGTTATAATTTTTTTTTAGGCTTCAGTGAAGGAAATCCTGAAAAATAACTTATAATATACTTATCTTAGAGAATGCTATTTATAAGATTATAGTTTTTAATACTTGTCAGATTTTCAGCTCTCTTGAGTACAAGGAAAATTAACGTGATAGGAAATTGCTTAGGGAAAGGTTTGCTTGTGCAGTTGTGTGCATATCCTTATTTCCAATGCTGAACAAAAAGCCTGTAAATACAGCTTCAGTAGTGGAACTTCTGCATTGGCCAGAGTTTCAAGTTACTAGCAGGTGGGAATAGGGAAATCACTGGAAAGAGGAAATAAAAAAGAGGCGAAGGGTGTGTTTCCCCAAGCATCTTAGAATTCTTGGGAATCGGCATCTAATCTATGTTTCCCATTTCTCTTCCCTTCATACTTCTATGTATGAATTTCTTGATAGATATGATTCTGAAGGCCTTAGCCATTTGAGAAGAAAGAAGAAGGAATGACATATATTTTTGTATATCAAGTTAAGCATAATAATTAACAGCATTTTTTTTTAATACTGTGTAAGACCATCAGTTTTAAAGCTTAGAATTTCATGAAATATGCAATTGAATCTTGGTGAAACCTCTTCCAGCAGGTTTCTGGGGTGATAAAAGACAGAACCTGAGAAAACAAATTGAATTAGATTCTACTTCCAGGTTTACCGTTTGAAAGCCTGCGGTGTAGACACAGTGGAGGATTCTTTCCTAATTCATGAATAGAAGTAATGTTACTGGCTGTCAAAAAACACCATGGAAGAACTGAGTTAAATAATTTTTTATTATTATTATTATTACTATGGGGACAGCTCAAATCAGGCAGCAAAATAGCCATTTTGCTGCTATTGCTGTTGTTGCCGTTAATGTCTGTTAACCCCAGTACTTCCAAATATTCAGGTCTTCAAAACTACATGAAGCGCACTGATTTATGAGTATCAGATTCTGACAGTAGCAAGGACATCTCTCAGTCATATCTTGGTCCTGTGATGAACAAGAGTCTCTCATATTTTAAGGTTCAGGTCTCCAAACAGCCCTTTCTATTCATGGGACATAGATAGAGTGCAACAGGAGAAATCAATCTATGTAAGTCAGATCAGGGAAGCTTTCCATCCCATTCTGATGTAATATACATGCAACCAATTTTTCTTCACTCGAAGAATCATCTCAAACAGCAGCTTAGTTTTAATGGCAGTAAATGCATATGTACTTCTGGTAGACAACTGGTAACTGAGCAGAAGACTTATTAAATCTTTGGTTAGTGGCTAAATTCTCACATAAACAAAAAAAGAAGTCATAAAACAACTTCCAGTTCTTTCTAAACCTTTTGATTCTGTTTGTCTAAACCCTACTATCACCATTCATTGCCTATCATGTACTGAAGTAGCTGTGTATTTTTACAGCTTTAAGCATATGATTCCTACAAAATATGTATTATATATTCAAATGGAAGAATCTTTTTTAGACAGGAAGCCTCCTGAAACAGGGTTTCATTCCACACTAACTGCTGAATGAGCCCTGGTACAAGATTGAAATTTATAGGGAGAGCTCTTAATAGAAGCAACAATACAAATACTGGCAGAAGAAAATATGCTACCAAATTTCTTCATAATTTTTATTAGGATGTGTAGTCTTTGTGAAAAGTTGTTAGAAATTTGTCCATTTGCTAAAATAGTGGTGACCCAGGTTTTCTATTTTTAAAAATAGTGTACTGATTTTGACTGGGATAGAGTTAACTTTTTTCATGGTAGTTTGCATGGTGCTATATTTGGTATATGTGATCAAAACTGTGTTGATAATACATTGTTGAGTCCTGCTTACATAGCATCAGGGACTTTTCTGTTTCTCATGTTGCCCCTCTGGTGTCTAGGCTGGGATGGGAAAGGAGTTGGTAGGCGATGCAGCCAGGACCGTTTGTCCAAATAATTGAAAAAGAAAAATTGAAAATAATTTTGTATCCTAAGATGATGTACTGAGTGATAAAAAATGGAAGAGGGGCTAAGAGGAAGGGGTAAGAGGGACAAAGGGTTGACATTTAGATACATGGTGTTTTCATTTTGAAGTAACCATTATTCTTGGTGAAGCCTTGCTTTCCTGTGCAGGCTTTGATTGTGTGCTCAATTTTTTCTTTCCCCATTAGTTTTCTCACTTCTACCCTTCCAATTCTCTCTGCCATCCTGCTGCATGGGAGTGACCAAGGTGAACTGCCTGCTAGGGTTAAACACAACAAATAATAATTGTTTTACATATATGAAACATGTATCATCCCAAAAACCTGAAGAATTTATCAAAAAAAGTCTCACTTTCCTACCTTCTACTGACTTGTGTGTTGCCACATGCCTTCAGAATTTAACTACAGACTCAAAAATTTAGAAAGCTGGTCTCAGCTGTAAGAATTTTATCTCTGTGTGTTGAGATATGTCCAGAGAAAGCATATAACATAACCTCCTTGAATCCGGTGACTCTCCGAATACACCAAAGGATCATATAAAAAAATTTTGCCACATCAGTTTAGCAGAAGTTGATAATTTCTATGCTCTTTATAAAGAATTTTCCAGGATAACATCTCCCAGGCTTCATATATAAATGTATTGCTTTGCATATGACTACATCACATTTGAGCATAGACTTTACTACATTTGAATACAAATATTCTATAATGAGCATGCTCACTTTTTCTCTGATCATAAAGCAATAAAACAAAAAATCTTCAAAAAATCAACCTAGTTAACAGTCCTAAGCAATACTTAAATATTTCAAAAAAAGAATGAAGAATTTAGAATACCATTCTAAAAATACCATTTTTGAAAAGCATGTTTGACTACTGTCGGTTATATTCCTTTTTTCCTTTACATGAATAAGATATCAGCTAGTCTGCTGTTTTACTTGGCTAACAACCCTGTAAACAATCAGATAATTTCCTAGAATCCTAAGAGAAATGTTTATTTCTTGAGCAAAGAGTGGCACAAATGGAAGAGGAAGGCTTCTAAATCTAGTAACAGCTTCTGCTCATGTCTAGACATGACTGACACACAGTGAGAAATGGATAAGAAGGTCAAACAATTTTTCATTTTTTGGTAGGAGCTGTTACAGGTTTGTGCAGGTAAAACTAATATCAGAAAGTAGAAATATAAGAATGAAATTCAAGAAACAGTTACCTGAACTTGATCATGGGAGAAATCGTAACATCTACTCCGCCTGATAGCAAACCTGCCACTAATTTACCCTGGCAATAAATCTGACAGTAATCCAATCATTTTGCAGAATGACTAAGATGACTAAAAATACACCTGGTTTTCAAATATGTTTTCAGTTATGCTGATACAAACATTAAAAATCCTGCATCAGTTTCTTGATCTCTTTGACCATGCAGTTCTCTAAAAATTAAACCAAACTGAGAGGGTTTAAAGAAACGTGCAAACAGTGAAAACACAGAACAGTTCAGAGTGGGCTTGACTCTAAGGAAAGAATACTCTGTAATGATATGAAATGAGACCAATGGGAATTGATGAGTTTTTCCCCCTAACTGAATCCAGAGTTGATTTCAATTAGAATTCATAGACCGTGGCATTAGTGTTATCATCACTGCACAATCACATTACAAAGGGCATGAGTTATTCAAACTAAGATTCAAAGTTTTCCATAGTTTCAAGAGGGTGACTGTAATTAGAGTGTATTACTTGGAGGCTATTAGATTAAATTACACATTCACATTCCTTTTAAAGTTGCTGGGTTTTCTAGATTGAAAGAGGATGTTAGATTCAATGGTAATTAACTAAGTAGTTGTTAGGTAAGAGTGAACAAAGTGATTATTATGTCATATATTCTTTATTGTTGACCATCAAGACAATATTTAGAAGAATTTACCTGTGGAAGACCTTCCCTTTTCAATCAAGTCTATACTGACTTTATAATACTAATTCCTTAAAAACACAGAATAAGCCTCCCTAGAAAAGTAAATTTTGTAAATTTCTGGCTAAGTAAAGACATTGGCATCAAAGGTTATTTTCACAAGTTTATTATCTCCAGGCTATAAAGAGTAGAATATGTTAGGCATTCATTCAGTACCACAGGTCAAAAAGGACCAATTCAGAAAAGTTTATTAGGAAAGAATTCATGGTGAGGAAAAAAAGCAATTTTCAGAAGGGCACTAACAATATTCTTCTCAGTTTAAAATATTAAGACTATAAAAAATATGTAAAAAGCCCCATACCCTGCTCTCAATTCTGCTTGCATGTAAACTCACACACTGAATACAATTTGGATGCCATGTTTTTTAGTTTGGAGGCTGTTGTGGATTTGTTTGTTTGTTTTGCTTTGCTTTGCTTTGCTTTGTACTTTACTTGGAAGACTTTAGCAATACTCAATTGTTTGTGTACACTTCTAAGAATCACAAATACAGGGTTTTTTAAATTTCAACAAATCCTTCATTGCCAATTCATCAAAATGATAAATTGAGCTTTTTGTAGTCTTAGGAGTATTAAGTATAAACCAAAATGCTAACAGGAAATACACTTGCAATCTCAATTTGACTGTTACATCTTATGGAGATATTCCCTAATGATGAATAAGAGTTTACTGCAAATATGATTATGTTGTGCTATGTATTACCTGGAAGTTTAGTTTGGATGAAACAATGAAACATGGTCAACTCTGTTTCTAAACAAGAATTCAGAGCAGGGTTATTAACTGGCATTTTTATGGAAAAGAAAAAAAAATTAAGCAGAAGAAAAATTAATCTCAGAAGTGCTCACAGAAATTGAAATGATCAAATGACAGTAAGTAAAGAACTACTGTGGAAAGTACTCAAATTAAAATGATGGAATAATGTATTATTTACTCTATATTGTTTTAAAATGCTCTTTCCCTGATAGACAAACCAATTCTGCTTCCAAAATTTGGCATTAGCAATTCTCTGTTTACTTAATGGACACCATCATTTATGTTGACAGTTAGTATGGTACTATTTTGGCTGCAGTTCTCAGTGGAACCATTTTCAGAATAACTTACTGCGTGGCACTGAGGAAAACACTGAGTGCCTCAACACTGTATACCAAAGCAAAAGGACTTTTACTAGGGTATACAAGAGAGACTCAGGGCAATTTGGGAAATGGTGCTGGAAGAGTAGCAAGAATTATACAATTCCTTGTACACAAAAGTTAAAAAAAAATGTTACTTGTTTGAGCTTGGCAATGTTGGAAACAAAGTTGTAGATGCATGCAGGACTGTCCATCACATTAAGTGCTGACAGAGAGAAAAATGTGTTTTTTATTCAGAAATTGGAAAGTATTTTGGCTTTCTGCTCCTTTTCCCAAATCCAGTACAAGGCTACCTGCTTTGTTTTACAGTTACTTTTCTAAGTCTCAAGGCATGTTTGCTTTTAGAAATAGACACAGCAAAAAGCGAAAATAGTATTCCTTAGATTTGATGAATCTGTGCGTGTCCTTACATCACAGGGGACCTGTGGCACACTAATGACTGCAGTAGCCATTCTTGGTGTTTAGTGGCATCTAGGGGTCCATCCTGGGTCCAGTCCTACCTAATATCTTAATCAATGATGGGACAGCATGTGCACTCAGCTAGTCTGCAGGTGGCATAAGACTTGGAGGAGTAATAATACTTCAGAGAATTGTTCTGCCGTGCTGATGGGCTGACAGGCTGGAGGAATGGGATGACAGGAGATGCATGAACCTCAGCAAAGTGCCAAGTCCTGCACTTGGGGAGGAACAGCCTCACATACCAGTGTGTGCAGAGGGACATCACCTGGGAAGCAACTGAGCAGAAAATGTCCTGGGGTTCCTGGCTGAACACGAGTCAGTGATATACCCTTGCAGCAAATGTTACTGGTATCCTGGGCTGCATTAGACAATATACAGCCAATATACAGCCAGATCAACAGAGGTGATCCAGTCCCTCTGCTTAGCACTGCTGAGGCCACACCTGGATTACTGTGTCCAGTTCTGGGCTTTGCAGTGCAAGAGAGATGTGGATGTGTTAGATAAATTCCAGAAAAGAGAAATGACAATGTTCAGGAGACTGGAGCATCTCACAGGTGAGGAAAAGCTGAAACATCTGGGACTCTTCAGCCTGGCGAAAACAAGGCTGAGCAGTAAGGTTTCTAATTTTGATAAACACCCTGAAGAGAGCATGCAAAGAAGACAGAAACAGATTCTTTTCAGTGGTGAAAAGACCAGAGACAGTGAGCATAATTGGAAACACAGGAACCTTGTGAACATCAGAAAACACTTCTTGTCGGTGAGTGTGATGGAGTACTGCCACAGGTTGCCCAGGGAGACTGTACTGTGTGCCTCTTTGGAAAACTTCAAAAGCTCCCTGGGACACTGTCTCCCTGTGGCCCTGCTTAACTGGGGATATTTGACTAGATGATATGCAGAGATCCCTTCTAACCATTCTATGGTTCTGCAATTCTGTGATTCTCTGGCTATTTCTTTAGCTCTGGGATATATAATTTCTATTACTCTGAAATAATTTTAGGTGATTAATATAGTGGCAATTTAATATTGGATGTTTGCTCCTCTCCAAGATGTTCTTGAAAATAAGGTATATGTGAAGTCAAAGACAGAGATCTAGCAATTAATTGTGTCTGAGGCTTTTAAAAAGGACACAATCCATTTCTCTTCATTTAAACAACTGAATACCAGAAGACACTAAAATATCTGCTATTTCACTTCCTTCTAGCAGATTCATTAATATCCTGAACTACACAGGAAATTTAAAATAGCATCTTCTCCCAATATGGTTTTGCAGTTTTCTACCACCTTACCAAATAGGCTGCTGAACATGTTAACCAGCTGTAATTTATTCACGGTGATACTGACTACTACAGTTCCTTATTATTTTTGTTAGACTGCACAAAATGTCAGCATTAAAAACAGTTAAAAAATCTAAGCCTGCATTCAAAACCACCTAGTCATCCTTTGTGGCCTTACTTTCTATGAAAATTTGCAAGACTTTATGGGATGGAATTTTTTTGTAGACTTCACAATAATACATTTGAAAAAGTAATTTTGTATCATGACAGATAATCAATAGTTTCAGATATCTCAAATATCAGTAGCAGTTGCAGGATAACTGTGTTATCTTCTATTTTGTGGATTTTCAGGAGATTGATGGTTAAATAGTTCCTCTTACAGATTCGATGACAAAGAAATGAAATGCTCTCAAATTTTCTTCTTGAATTATCACTAAAGTAAGCAAAATCAATAAAGAGCAATGAGCCACTCAACTAAGGTCACTGAGAAGTGCAATTACTTGAGAACAGTTAATCATTCAGAATGGAATAGGACATATGAATGGATGTGATGAACATTTTTTGTTTTAGGGAGGATCATTTTGAAGATCCATAAAATTTTACTATGTATAAATATGTGGACCAGGCAGCCGATACTATAGCCACTCTCGCCTGCAGAGCCTATAGGCCTTCATTTGTCAAAGTCCCCTGGAGGAGAAACCTTGGCTAAGAGCCTTTGTCATGGCAAGCTCTTAAGTTGCTCCCAAGATGCCTTTCCCCCATACGTAAATTATTTGTATCTCATTGGCCCTTCCCCTTTGCTCCGCCCCTGAGCCCTCAGGCCTTTGGCCCTGTTGCTCTGCCCCGCCCCCTGCCTGCCCCAAATAAACCCCGGCTCCCTCTGACTCCCTGGCTCTTCATCCCTGGATCTCTCTGGAGAAGCTGAGTCAAGGCTCCTGTGGAGCTCCACACGAGGACCCAGCCTCTTTCCTCTGCATCGCCCGAGGAGCAGCAGCAGCCCCAGCAGCCCTTCTAAGGGCTCGAGCTGAAATCGCTAAGGGCAAGGCAGGTGTGCCTGTGCACCCAAGGGGTGTCCCACTGGAGACACTCCTGGGAAGGTCGCAGCACTCTGACCACTGCTGCCTGCTGAGACATAAATAGAAGTGTTTTCTTGATTTTTTTTTTTTTTAACAGCAATGAGAGTACATAGTGTTCTAAAAGGTTGACACATTAGAGGACAAGTCTAGAAATCAGTCTGATTTTTTGCTGCAAAATTATCGTGCAGCTCTAAGCCGTTCTGGTTTTGGCAATTTTCTTCACAAAAGCTAGTATGAGCCTATGTTTTTGATTTATGCCGAAAATAATTCTGATAATATAGAGATGCTTTTCTTATTGGTGAGCAGCGCTTTCACAGCATCAAGGCCTTTCCTCCTTCTGATACTACTCCTCCAGGTAGGAGACTGGGCTACACAAAGACTGAGGAGGGGAGACAAGCCAGGACAGCTGACCTCAGCTAAGAGTTCTTCTGGAATCTTTGGCCTTGTAGTCAATGTGTAAAGCTGGGGGAAGAAGAAGAAAGCAGGATGTTTAGAATGATAGTGTTTGCCTTCCCAAGTCACCATTCAGCATGATGGAGCCCTTCTTTCATGGGAATTGCTGAACATATGCCTATCTATAGGAAATCGTGAATGAATTCCTTGTTTTGCTTTGATTTTGTGAGCAGCTTTCTCTCTACAGTCTTTTTTTATCTCAACCCATGACTTTTCACATTTTCACTCTTCCAATTCTCTCCCCCAGCCCACATGATGGAAGGGAGCAAGTGGCTGTTCAGGGTTTAGTCAGTGGCTGGGGGTAAACCACAACATAAATGAGAAATACAGATTACACTTTTTCCTGAGAGTATTATACCAGGCAACTGATTTTACAAAAGTTCAAAATGTCATTCTGATAGAACAAAAGAAAATACCAAGCCTTGTCACTAGCCATTTCTATAAGAAACAGAATGCATATCTGATGAATCTTTCCATTCTGCTGAGTAGTTGCTGACATTTCTTTGAGTATCTCATCCACAATTAAGAAAGAAGTTAGCCAGAGTACTCTAGAAAGGAAATAGAGAAAGAATCAGGGATGCAGTTTAGTAAAATGAAGGCTGGACTTACTAAGAGAGACTAAACTACTCAAGTTTTGAATAAAGGAAAATGCCAGCAAGAAAAAAAATTATAGCAGCTTTCATGAACCTAAATGAAGGATTAATGAAGTTCCATCACCGTGCCTTTGGAGAATAAGCCAAACTGTGGTTGTGGGAAAAGGATATTTGTAAAGTTTTATCCAATATTAGTTTACTGGGAAGCACTGGACTAGTTTGCAGAGGAAGTCTATGGAATTACATCACAAGGGGCTTGGGATATTTTTTTCCTCTCTCCAAGACCAGGTCAGGTAAATAACTGCCAGGAAAAAGGAAGCATGATCCTTTTATGATAGAGATGTGGTGCAGATGACCTTTGGAAGTCCCTTTTATTTAATCTTTTTCTCCTTATGAATCTACGCTTCTACTTCATTATTCTATGCAATACCAGAAATTCTGACAAAGTTTTAAAAGTTAAAAAAGTACCTTAAACCACAGGAATATCGCTTTTCCTAATTTTGATGCAAACTGAAATCTGTGTGACAAAATCCCTGTCACAAACTCGTTGAATATCAACTTAAAATGCATTCCTGCTCCCTGGCTAGAACCTTGTATCTTCCAAATGGGTAAAAGTTACTAGCTTTTGCTGCCAGGAGTCTGCTTGATTGTTTCTAACTGAATTAATTTATAAGTCAATAGCTTCTCTGGTCTTGCAATAAGAAACATAGAAATAGTAGGCACATACAGTTCATTGCAGTTTTATTCTCCTTAATAACTTCAAAACAAAATCATATTTTAATGAACAGTTGCCAGGTGAGACATTGATTTATTTTATGCAATGCTGCAATTCTTATCTCCCCTCTGACCGTGGCAGGTAGAGTGGGAGCTTCAGACAAAGTTTTTTAGAAAAGTCCTCCCACTGAGTCACAAGATGCAGAAAGGACTCCCTTTGTCTTCTAAACTCCTTCTCAGAAAGGAGCCCCAGTGTGGCTGGATCCAATCTTATCCTAAACTTTATCAATGGTTTAAATCTAAGGAGTTATAGAGGTGTGAGGAATATTTGTACAACTTTGTCCCTCAGGATTAAGGATTGCAAACTGGCTGTGTTTCTACAAAAATGAATGATTTTCTGTGATAAACTATTAGGCAAAAATATCTTAATCAGAGTTATTTACTGCAGACTATAGAATCTAAAACTACTAGTATAGTACATTTCAGTAAAGTACAGTATCATGTGGTATAGCATAGAAGAGTAGAGTATAGTATAGTACAGTATAGTATAGTGTAGTAAAGTGCATTGTGTCACAGCAATTATATTAAAGCAATCATATTAAAGCTAGCAAAAAACCCCCAAACCCCCAAATTTTAAGTAGAGATTGATGCCCATACTGTGGGCAAATCTCTTTCTCTCAGCCTCCAGGAGAAACCTAGAGGGGCTTCCTCATCCAAAGGAGGAATTTCCACACACACTTCAAGAGGGGATATATTAGAAGAACCTGCCATTTGAAAATGGAACTGGACTTTTGGAGTAGAAAGTGGTTGACAGTCCTATGTTTCTACACCAGCTGTGCCAGATTAGCATTTTTAGATAAGGAAGCTTTACAATATCTACCCCATCTTCACCTCATTATCAAAATGTTTAACTTTGGGGTTGATGAGTCAAACTGGTTTTAGCATAGCTCAGCACCAAAAGCAAGATGCCACCCTCTCAGTTCACCAATGACAGCTTTGCAAAATAGGACATTTTTTGAGTTGTTCTAATCCATTCCAGACAGACATTGTGCTACACTGACATTGTCACAATAGGACACTTTCTATTGGGCAGAAGGTTTAAGGTTCAGTCTCAAAACTGGCCATGCTTTTATCCACCATCGTGTGGTTTTCTCCATGCTGACTGTGAAGCCCCTGTGACATGCAGAGATAGCACGTTACCATGAGCAGCTGTGAGACAGCTATGATGACCAGTGATCATCTTGCTCCAGATGCTCTCTATGTTAGTGGATTTTTAAGAAGCTGAGAGCAGATGGTCTATGGTAATAATAGTTCTTCACTGAAATTTTATTGATCATGGCAGGACTTTTGAAATGTGCTTTTCCCTGTGAAATATAAATGGCACAATGTACTATCATCTATTAGCTTGCCTGACACACATTTTTTTCCAGCCTCGATGTGCTGAAATGTGCTCAGAAGTAGAACATAGCAGGAAAGACCAGTCAGGGAAAGACTAGCAAGATGCTAACTAGTATTTCAGGAAATTTTAGGGACCCAGACTTAGACACTTCACGTGCAGTTTTAAATAAATACAGAAATCACCATCTTCCTTATTTCAGGGGAAGTCATAGAAACAATCTTTATCAGGGACATGGAGCTACACCAGCATTTTAGCATGGCAAGACTGGACACTAGGCTCCAGTGTGAGACGCTGTCAAGGCCATTAATGTTATATTTGCGTTCCTATTTGCGTTGCAAATATATTTGCGTTCCTATATTTGCGTTGCAAAGACCTATTGCTGGCTGCATCTTTTTTGCTACAACCTTAATGGGAAGCAAGCATGTCAAAGACAGCATTCAGCTGCACAAGGGTGCTCACCATAATCCCTGACTGTCTGTACATGTACATCATTAACTACAGCACTATGTAACACAAGCTTCAGCAGGGTGTGCTTTAGCACTGCTTGAAGATGCCATGCCATGCCGTGCCATGACTTTGACTTCTTCTTTCATCTAGACTATTCTAAACCTGCCTGAACCTACAGACTCACTTTTTAGAACAGAGTTTTTAGTAAATTTTTTATTGATGCTAATTGGTGCCATTCAAAATAAAAAAAGAAATAATATTTTTTATAAAATTAAAATATTCAAGGGGGAATGTACTGAGTTTTTACATCTCACATAGTAGATAGGGAGTGCAAATCTTGAAATGGAGGTAAAAAAATTGCCCTTTTAGTAACTGAATTCATTATCCTTGTTTCCAGCTATTTTTGACATCTTTTATTTCTGAGCAGTGAACATTTGAAAAACTTACTGTGTTTCATCTTCCACTATACACAGTTTTGAGATAGTTTTACCACTCTATTAAAAACTATGCTAGTTTTTAGTGCTATGCTAGGAGATTAAAAAAATTTAATCCAGCCATCACTGAGAGCATTGTTCCCACATTCTATTACTGGTTGGCAGGTGGGCAAAACACCCAGTAAGAAACTAATATAAATTGGAAAGAATACTTAAAAGGCACTAGAAGTGTCAGTAAAGCTTTAAATATTTTACAAAACCTGTGATCCATAGACTTTGCCTTCAGCCAAAATCCACTCAAAGCAAAATAGGCCTAGAAAAACCTCTCTGCAATAAATAGATACCTCCTGGAGATATTCTAGCCAGCAAATCTCCACCTTTGTGTTTTGAACAAAAGCTTCAGAAAAACTTTGAAAAATCCTCCCTGAAAGACAGAGTAAAATAGGAGAAGATTTTTTTCCTACCACTGTAAGTTTTTCTAGTTTGCCTCACAAAAGATCTATTTTAATAGCAATGTCAGGCCAATTTGGTGTCAGCACCAAGTTCTGAAACACGTGCTCTAAAGGGCTGCTTCTCAATCCTCTTCTGATGCCTTGAGAGGTGACCTGGAACAGCAGCTAGACAGTGTTAGAAGAATAAAATAGGTATTTACTAAAAAGGCTTTTAAAGACTGTACCTTGGGCAGTACAAGAGCCTGGCCATGGCTACACCCAAGATGGACAACGTGTCACACATTTTTACACATTTATAAGTTTTGGTCCACTTACATATTGGGGTTAATTGTCCAATTACAGCTTCAGGTTATGAAGTCACATCCTTCCAGACTGCACTCCTGAGTTTGCTGTTGTTTATACTTTTTGGGCCTGAAGCTGCAATGGTGTCCTTGGTTCCTGGGCTGGAAAAGGATTGTTTTGTCTAACTACACTGTGAGGAGAACTTACTAACACTTTATATGAAGTTCAGAGTTATATAATAATGCAGTACAGAATCTAGATTATGTGAAAGCGAAAACTTAAGGTATCACTTCATGCTATTCTCATAAGAAATGTTTTCAAAAAACCATAAGTGCTTTTCTTGATCTCAGCACAATGACAATTAACTTTTGGGAAAAGTATCAGGCAGAGAAAATAAACTCATATATATTTATGTTTATTTGCTACGTATACAAATTTTAATATTTACAACAGAGAGACTGGTAAACTTAGGTTGTAGGGGTCTCTGTTTTCTGTTGTACAAGATGGAAAATTCCTGGCATTTTAAATTTGAGGTTAAATGTTTTAAATTCAGTCCAGGTGGAAGTACTACATAATTGGGGAATAATAAAGGGTAAGAAGTGATCTTCTCAGCTAAAATCTGGATTTTTTGCTCTGAAGAAAAGGTAGAACTTCATCAAATTAGGAGTTAAATGATATAATAAAAGATGACTCTACTAGAAAAAGATGGTTCTGACATGATGTACTTACTTTCTTCAATGTGTCATGTCCATACAGGAAACTAGAAAAAATAATTTCCCTGGACATCTACAAATGTCTGCTATCATGCCCAGGGGAAAATAAAGGTGTGGTCAGGGAAGTTTGAGTGTCAGATATATGAAGTAAATGAGCAATTGGCTGAAGGAAGAGTTCAAAATGAGTAATACTGAGATAGGAGTTTTGAGACAGTAAGGTACACGCCCAATGAATTTCTTTAGAATAGAGTTTCAGATCAGGTTTATTTAGACTTTCATTAATGTTACTGACAAACTAGTCAACATACATTAATGAAATTTGCCATCACTGTGCACTTGGTGAGCTGTCAATACAAAGGAGTCTTGGAGAAAGAATAGCTGACCTTAAGGAGTGGAGCCTTATAAATGGATGGACCTCTTTGTTATGAAACAGAGGGTCACAACCTTGGGAACAAATAAAGAACTGAGAGTTCACTTACTGGCAGCAGAATTAAAAAAGGTATACAGACTTATTGAAATAATCACAGGAGGTGAATTGATGAAAAAAAACTTTGGCCCTGGCTTTTAAAAAATCAAATACAATATATAACTAGGAGCAATGTCTAGCAGGCATAAGGAGCTAAGAGGAGAAGTGTAAAAGAGAGAAGTGACAGAAAAAAAAGAGAAAGAAAACAGAGAAATCTCTCTGAACCTTGTCTTAAAATAAGAAATTCTGAACATCAAATGAAATGATCAAAAATGGCTCAATAAGAATATACTTTTTCACAATATGCATAATTAATATTGTGGATTTTATGTCATGAATGAATTCTATGTGATGTTTTAGATGTCAGAAATATGAATGGAGGACATCAGAAATATGAATGGAGTATTAGGTAGTCAAACTGGATGTAGTATCCCAAGGAAAAATCTTTTACATATGCTTCTAAAGTCATGTACTTTTTCATATCTTTCCCAGTGTTTATGTTCATAGTCCATTCCAATTCTATATTTTAAAATTATAATCTCAGTATGTTAATTTCAATTGTAGTTGTAATATACTCATAGCTGTATACACATATGTTTGTGTGTATATAGTAGATCTTAAAGTAAATAATCTGTACACTATTTCAAGAAGATATTGAGTCTAGACATTTTAGACATTGAAATCTAAATATCTTATGCATCATATTATGGGAGAAGTAGCCTACAAGTGTAGACCACATTTCATAATTTTAAAGGAAATTTAGACCTACTAAGCCTCATTAAAATAAAGCTCATCTCATCTTGCCCCTAACAAAACAAATCAAACTTCAGTAACCTCTTCAGAGGGAAGAGGAATTTGTCTTCCTCTTCAGAGGGAAGACAAATACATAAAATAAAACACCAGAAGACTAAACAACGTACCAGATGATTAAATACATTATTAGTACCTTAAGTAGCAAGGCATATAACTCCTTCACCATGGAGGATATTTCAACAAATGTGCTAAATAATATTTTGAGGTTTTTTTTTCCTTTTCACATATTCATCTAAGACTGCCCTGTCTCCTTATCCCACTCCCCTTTACAACACAGCTCTGCTATATATACTAGGTTTTGTGTTATATGTAATTACATGTTTCCAAATTAACTCTCTAATTCATTTTATACTACTCTTACAGTACCTGGTTTAACCCAGCAACACACCCTCTAAGAGCGTCTGTGCCCCCGCTGCGGGCTTTGGTTTTTTGCTTTGAATAAGAATGTCTATGATAATGCTTGCTTGCATTTTGTTAGATGAGGTTGCAAATTTCCTTCCAAATTGCAGTGCTTGCAAGTACACCCACATGCTTAAGCTGATAAATGAAATGCTTACAACACATGATTATTATGAACAATTTTAATGAGACAAAATTCAGAGGAAGACCAAGCAGCTCTGCAAAAGTTCAATATATGTAACACTGCTCCCTTCAAAGAAAGGTATGAATTTTTTGTATAGAAGGAATCAAGGTCATAACAAACAGTGAGATATATTGATGGGTAACTCCCTTGCCCCTCTGGATACATTAGAGTTACATCAGACTTCAGAACAAAAAGTATAGCTCATATTCAGTAAGAAACACAGCCCTGCTACCATAAAATCTACACAGTTCCTCAAAACAAGAAGTGGGTGATACATTACATACTTTACAAACCTCATCCAGTTCCATCCAAAATACATCTTTTTTTTTATATAATTAGATTTAAGAGTCCCAGCTAATATTTAGTTGGGACTAACATACTTTAGTTTCAAGTTCTTTTGTGAACATCATTAAGAGTCCTTTCAAATTCTGCACCTGGTCCTAGTGCAGACTGAGGAGAGTGAGTGGTTAAATTTCTCATTTTTGCTGCAATCTTCTGCCTGCTTATGTACATTAAGTAAGGAGCATGAAACAGACCAACCAAGAAAGGGAAGGAAAGAGCGGGGGAGGGAGAAAAGTCCTAACCTACCTGTTTGCTGTTAAATACAACATAGTCTATATTTGGTGGGAAATTCCATTGCTGAATTCTGGATTTTACAATTATAAATTATCACATAATGTTCCATCCAAAGAGTCTGAAATCAAACATCCATTTTGATCACAAGTGCACACACAAAATATTTCTTAATAACATACAAGGATGATATTAAGGACAAAGGAAAGGAAGAAGAGATGAAGGGCACACCATTTATTAGACCTCTGTAATAGCAATGATGTTATAAAATAAAACTTCTAAATTATCTTAAAGGCAACTGCAGTCATGCTGGAGAAGAAGGTAGAAAGAAAACCAAAATGAAAAAGGGTTACCAGCAATTCCTGCCACAGCCTCATCCCACACATCCCAACACCTCTGCTCAATCATCTCGGTTATCATGAAGAATGAGCAAAGTTCCTCAGATAAAAGATGTGTCACACTAGACCCTTAAAGCAGTAGTTATTTTACAGAAACATGGAGCAATTTTTTCTTGCTATTCTAATGCAAAGGTTTTTTTATGTGTGCAAATTCGTTTGGGGGAAGCAGAGGGGCAAGTACTGATCTCTTCACTCTCATGTCCAGTGACAGGACTCGAGGAAATGGCATACAGATATGACAGGGGAGGTTTAGATTAGAAATCAGGAGAAGATTTTTCACCCAGAGGGTGATTGGGCACTGGAACAGGCTCCCCAGGGAAGTGTACACAGTGCCAGCCTGACACAGTTCAAGAAGCATTTGGACAATCCTGTCAGGTACGTGGTGTGAATCTTGGTGTATCCTATGCAGGGCCAGGAGCTGGACTCTATGATCCTGATGTCTTTCTTACAACTCTGCATATTCTGTGATTTTATGAGGGTTCTTACAGGAGTGCAATTTGCTTCTATCTCAGCTTACAGAAGTATATGCACAGTGATGCTGTGGAAACTCATCTGCTGTAGGCAACAATTCTCTCTGATGAAGCCGTATTCACTTCTTTTTCTAGAGAGATTTTGTGCTTCTTTTATTGAGATTAAGGTTATAAGTCTTAGTGAGAGGAATGGAGTTTTAAATAAAATATGGTAACTGGAGCATTTTTATTCTTTCAGTTAGCATAGACCTGACATCAATGGATGAACAGGGACTTCTCCAGTATCTTCTATCACTTTGCTCATCCACCTTCCATCTCCAGTTTGTCTGCTATGGAGTGCTGTTACCCGCTACATTCTAGATACATACCACAGACACTGGAAAGGTATCATGATGTGCCTGAATGTCAGATTAATCAGAACCACCATAAACAGCCAAAGACAGGGAGAACACTAAAAACTCTTTTCAAAAGAATCAGTATACTGTAAGTTCCCTCCTATCACATGGCCAAATGAGGCTTGAGCACTCCCTGGCTCTTCCACTCCAAACTCTTATCACATGGACACCCATATTTATCTGTTGTCAGAAGCTTGGGTAAATTCAGCCATGATATCAATGAATGGATAGGAACTAATGCAGTCTTTCTCTCTGAATATGATACAAAATTGTATCAGGCTAATTGAAGAAAACAACAGCCTTCCTAGTCCCTCAATACATTTAAGTTTGCCCAGAGCTATGTAACTTGCTATTTTTAATTTCAAGATAATTAAAATACTCCCCACAGCCTTAGAGTTCCCAGTGTCTCCCATGGGAAAAATAAAATAACCTTCCTTCTTTTTAATTTTTAATTGTCAATTGTTACACTACAGATATAGATCTAATATATCAGGTGGAATAAATAGGCCATGATTGAGGACACAATTGAGGTTACCATCCCTGGGGTTGACCTGTACTGTAAAAAGCCTCACTGACAGTGACATTGTCCCACATCTACATGACATATTATGTTTGAATATAAAGCAACTAATGATGCATAAGCAAACCATAAGGTCCACAATGTGAAATGAGATTTTTTTTTTTTTAAACAGATCAATTGTGGAACCCAAAGTTAGTCTTAGGAACAGGTAGAAAACAACACCATTAAAATTTTCCATATTGTCAAAATAAATGAAGTTAAAATTCAGGGAAATATACCAAGAAATTTTTAAACTTAGAATAGCAATGAATGAAATTACATCAATAAACATATTTTTCTAATTGTAGAAACAATTGCACAAATATTAAGAAAAAGATGTCTTCAAAAATTTGAAGTACTCATCTTACAAGATCATTAGAATGATAAGCCAAGTATAACAGACTCTTGTAGTTTCATTTTAATTGTTCATATTGTAATCTTACATCTTATTCAAAATATAATAAAAATATCGAATAAAATTGAGCTTAAGTCAGTTCACTGAGGAACCCAATTTGAAACAGTCCCATTTAACTCATAAGATAATGATAATTTGTCTCCAAAACTGTTTTTTCATGGACTGTATACTCAATTTATATCAGTTTTGTAGACTGGATTTCTGTATTTAAAGATACACCTAAGACTATATTATTTTAAGCAAAGATACAGTGCTGCTTGACAATATTAGTCTGCCAGAGAAAACAGAGTAAGTTAGCACAAGTAGATCAGAAGGTGATACTCATATATTGCCTATTTGAAAAACTATTCTACTTTCTTATGTATTTTATGAATATTATGTATTGATAATTCATCTTAGGTTTTTACCAGAAATCTAACTTGGTTTAAAATATTTTCATTCTGTCTTGCCTCCCTCATTTATTTCATGCTTTAGTTTCAACTATTTATACCACTGGATTTTCCCTCATTCTCTGCTTTTTTGCCCAAAGTTAGCTGCTGATGCAGTGTAAATTGGTTTATCTCTTCACATATATTTATCAAGATATATCTGGTACTTCTATCTTGTATAAATCCTCCTTGATTTAATTTCCCAACAGCTTGCTAGACTTGGGATAATAAATAAATGGAATCTATTTGGAAAGAGCTTACATGTCTTCTCCTGCCTTGATTGTAGCACAGATTCAACTGCACCCTGCAAGAGGCCTTCTGCTGACTGCAAGCTGCCAAATAACAGCTGAACAACCACCAAGTGTCACAAAGATCTGACGTGACCTAAGTCATTGTCGTCATAGGGATCAATTATTTTTTTCAGTCAGTTCTTAACAGAGCAGTACAGTGGCCTTTCACTTCACATACAGCCTCCTACTCGTTTTTAAAAAAAAATGATCCTGTTTATGCAAACCTACAGCACTTGTGTCAGTCTATACTGTGGTAATATATGGATTCATTATGCAGTAAATTGAGCTGCATCACAACAGGCACTGAAAGGTTCACATGATGCATAAGAAATTTAGGTATCTCTAGAGTGAAATTACACTTGTAAAGAGCAACTAATTAAAATACTGAGTATGTTAATATGTTTCTGAAATAATAGTAGAAATTAAACCTTTTCATTAAGTCATCCAGAATTCACACTTTTCCAAAAGGATGTTACTGATACAAACTAATTCTCAGGTTAATTGAGCTGTGTAAATCTAATATTGTAATTTTCATGGCAATAAAAATTATTAAACTGCTATTCATAATATAATAATTAGAGAAAAAACACACAGCAGCAATAAAAATTTTTAAACATGGATAATGAATTATAGGGAAAAAAAAAGCAAGCCAGATGGCCAAGTTTTTCAAAGAAAGATTATTAACTTACGGGCCTTATTTTGGTAGCAACAGGATTATTGTTAAAATTAATAATAATAATGCCATTTTTATTAAAAAAACTGTATTGGATTCTCAGAAACAATTTTACTTGAAGTATTTTCTGTAAAATAATGTCGAGATACTCCTCCTATCTTGAAAGCACCATCTTATTAAAGCCTAAGTCATCCACACCAGCCTGTACTAGACCATATCTGATGGTCTCTAGTGACACTAAACAAAAGCTGCATCAAAGAACCAGTGAATTGTAGATATTGTTGTAAAAATGACACATCCCTCACAAGCCTTGTCTTTGATGAGTGTTCTCCATCTCAGTGGGCAGAATATTTTTACTTGTCTGTGCCCCTATTATTCATAACAAATTGATGCAGACTAGAAAAAAGTTCGTTGCAACAAATGTAAAGAAGTTACTGTGGATCCAAAATACCTGCCAGGAGTTCGTCTGATGCATTTCCCTGGGCTAGAATAAACCCAGACAAATTTCTCTCTGAAGCCTCTGTCCTGCAGTGGCATAGTATCTTTAGATTCACCTCATGTGATAGATCAACTTTAATATACTTGAGAAATTACTAAATGATTGTAATAGTGCATAAAGGGAAGCATGTGTGAGAATCTTTGCAGAATCAGGACTCAGGAGAAATTTACCTTTCTAGATGATAAATTTGGTAGCTACCAGGTGCTAATTTAGAACTTAGAAGTATGTGATTTTAAATGCACCAGTTTTTAATCCCAAACTCTCCCTATCCCAACTGGTTTCAACAATGGGAATTATTATTGACCCACTGTCCCTACTGCCAATGATTGCTGATTGTGTATTGCACTTCAATAACTAAGTTTACAGGCTTGGAAATAAAAGTTTAATTGAATTTTTGATCTACTTTGAAACAAAAGAATCAGAACAAGCATGAATACAGAAATCTGAAAAATTGAAAACTATATGAGCTACAACAGCTAAACAAAAAGTCATTTATTCCAATAGTGTAGCATCGATTGAGAAAAAACATTTCTCTTCCAAAGTTCCTGTCTCTTGTTAATATAAAGTAGAAAAAGTCTTGCTGTAGTCTTCTAAATATTTAGATCGGTTTTTCTACTGCTATTATCTTGAATACTGTAGTAGTGGCCTGTCAAATGCACTTATACTAAATAAATCAGATCCTTTTAATCTGTCTAAAGATAGCACATTAAATAGTATCATTTCAAATGACTAACTTACATTTCATACCCAGAGAACATGACAATGGTAGGAAAACAGTAATTTTGGTAGAAAATCTGAAATGTCTAAAAGAGCCTGACTTTCACATCTAAGAATATGCCTTCTGAAATGTAAGTTGTGTAGAAGATATTTCATGTCCAAAGTCCTAGATGGAGAAAACCTGAATCAGCAGCCACAGTTGGAAGTCTTGTGCATGAGATTCCTTCCCAGTCTCAGAACACTGCTGTCCAGTAACTGCTCAGAAGAGAGTGCTCTTCCCCCTGCTCTTTTCACAAGCACATATGATTATATAATAGGGCAGTAGAAAGCACAGAATGAGCAGATTCCTTCTCATGATAGTGTGGACTTAAGATTTCAGGGAGACTCCACAGCTAGTATTTCCTTGATTGCCAGATCTTAATAGAGCCTTTAGGTTTCTGATAGACATCATGCCCAAAAATAAAAGATGGTGTAAAGGAAGGAGGAATTGAAGCAATTAATCTGACTAGGTAGATGCCTTGGAGTACCTTGAGTAGAAATCAAAATTTCTCACTAATAGCCAATTGTATTAAACAAAAATATCAAGTGGAAATCTTTGAAAATTAACAGAACTGAGGAAAATGTATGTCACAATTCATCTTTTCTGCCTGACAATAAAACTATCTACATTTCATTTGTTTCCTCAACTTATTTGAGAAGCATCTAGCACTCCACATCTCTATCCAGTTCTCTTAGCACAGGCGAGAGCATTCAAACCAAGAAACGGACCGTAGGCAGTAGAAAATTCCCTTCTTATCTCAAGTTCTTGCCTTTGTTTGGGATGGATCAATTCACCTCTCAAGTATTATTCCTTTACATTTTTTATATTTCCTGTCTCCTGTGGGTCAAGTTCATAAAATAAAACATGTCATGACTGGATATCAGGCTCATATTTATGACTGGCAAAGGTACATTGAATGTATTCGTCCCAGGAGCCTCAGGTTCACCTGTAAATAAAAAGTGCACATCCTCAATAACATTTTTTTTATCTTTCTTAAGACTTTCAGATATTTTCCCGCCTGGTCAGGGATACTGTTCTGTGTATACAGCAGCATTATTGAAAGTCAAAAGGCCATATAGAGGTGATCTGTGAAGAGTATCTATCTGTGCTCAGATGCAAAAAGTGAAGACAAATTTCCTACAAGGTTATTTTGTGCTGCTTCCACCCACAACTAATTTTGAAATGCTAAATATAATTTCTGAGTATCTCAAATTGATGAGGCATATTTTCAATTCATATCAGAGCTCCATTTCTGAAATACAGCACAAATAAAAGATTACATAGCCAAGTGGCATGATATCTTGTTCTGCATTATGCTAGTATTTACTCGACTGCAGAGGAATACAAGACAGAATTAAACAAAGAGAGAAAAGATTATAATGCAATGAAGGATAAGAAAAAAAATAAGTAAAGCCAAGAGTATCAGTAGTTTTTCTGCTTTTTCTATGTTTTTGATATTAAAACCTTTTTCCCAGGATGAGTATAGTGGGTTGATGCTGCCCAAACACCAGTACACCCACAGAAATAATTTACTTATTTTCATCTGCTATACTTAAGCAGAAGAGGGAGAAAGAAAACTCATGGGGTGAGAAAAGGATTAGGAGAAAACACTTGAAGGGCTAAACAAGCTTAAAACTTTAAAGGGTATAAAGAAAATTTTATTAACAGAAGTAAAGGAGGATAATGAGAACTAAAAGCAAACTTTTAGAACACTTTTCTGCACCCCCCCCACCCCTCTCCAGTCCTTCTTTCCTTCCTACGAACAGCACAGGAAGACAAGAAATGAGGTCTTTATTCAATTTGTCACTTCTAAAAATCTTTCCTCAATTCACTTAGGGAGAGGAGTTTCTTTTGCTATGCCATGGAGTCCTTCCCACGGGAGACATTTCTCTGAGAACTTTTCTAACGTGGTTTTAATTTTCACAAGTAGCAGTCCACCTAAAATCGGCAACTTAAAGTCCCTCCCACAGTTTGCAGTCTTCCCACAACTGCTTCTTGTGGGCCTTTTTGTTTACAGGGAGTAGTTTTTAAGGATGAGCTGTTCTAGAGCATAAAAGCAAGGGTCCTCCTCCTCTATCTTTGGAAGCGAGGATCTCTCTCTCTGTTCAAGCCTCTCACCTGATCACAGCTTCTCAGCATCCACACCCTCCAGCACAAGTGCTTTTTTCTCATGGGCTGTGGGTGAATTCTGCATCTCCCCATGCACTTCAGGAATTACAGGGAAATAGTTGTTGCATTATTGTCCTCATCACAGCTTGCAGAAGAATCTCAGCTCTTACATTTGTAGCACCTCTTCCTCCCTTCTTTGCACCGACCTTAGGGTTGCCATGTTGTTCACCTCATGTCTCTCCACCTTTTCCTTTTTCCTGACTCAGGAGATAATTGATGTTTGTAGACTAGTTTGTTTCCAAGTGCTATCAATTGAAACAGTTTTTAAAGAGCTCTGCAGAGCTGAAAGGTTCATCATATCCAGGCTCCTCAATCGGAGGATCACTCACCGTGCTTCCCTCTCTCTTGGTCATGTTGTCTCTGCTGGCACTGTGCAAGCTGCACCAGCTGCACTTCACAACTTTTTTTCATGCAGGATGCCAAAAAAAGAAAAACTGCTGCTGCTTCTTTTGCCTTTGAGTCCACAGCATGGCTGCTTAAAATGCCCCAGCTGCATGGTTGCTCGCGGCACCAGGATGGCCCCTGGCAGCATGGCCTGGCAGCCGCACTGAGATGAGGTCCGGTAGCCCCCTCTGGGAAGGGGCCCTGGCCCCCCATCTCTTTTTAGAGATCGGGAAGTAAGAGAGCTTTGTGTGGTTTTTTTCATTCTTAAATATGTTATCACAGAGGCATTTCTAGCTTCTCTAATTGGCTTAGCAATGTGCCAGTTCTCAGAGCCAGCCAGCGATTGGTTTTGCCAGGCACAGAGGAAGCTGCTAGCAGCGCCTCGCAGAGAATCACTTCCATGCCTGACATTCTCCCTCTTCACCACAAATCAATTAATGCAAAACCAACACAATGAGCTGCTAGACTTGAATATTTTGGAATATAAAATCCAAAAGTTTATATCTCTACAAAAATGAAGAAATGCTTCAGTATACTTCTATCTCATGCAACATTTAAAGTATCTATTGTTAATGGAGTTTTCTTATAGTATGAGCATTAGTATTGCTTTTCACACATTAGCAGTGGACAGTACTCTCCTCTGAAGACATAGAGGTTTTAAAAAATATCCTCCACCTCCTACAGAATTTGTAAACATCATTTGCTTTAGGTATCATGAACACCCTCAAGATGATTTATGAACCACTAGCCTATATCAGGACTGAAAGTGTAGAAATGGAAAAGAAATCCTATGGAAGAGTGGTCGCACAAAGGAAGATGCGAAGTTCTCAAAAAACACAGGTGCTTGGAGAAATTAACAAGGGGTCTGAGAAAGTACCAGGAAAGCTGCCAAATTATTTGTTTGACATTAACTCGCCTTCTGGTGATTCAGTTGAAGTAATTATATCTGGTAACTTCACCTTCATTGGTCTAGCTTAAAATGAAGTAGCTTTGTGGAATAAAATTTTCCTATATTACTAAATAGCACAGGAGCTTGCACTTGGGTGCATTATTAAGCACCCACATGAATCAAGAAGGAAAAGATGGATAAAAGGATGGACAAAAATGTTACAAAAATGTTGTACAAGGGTTTTTTATAGGTATACTGTTTTAATACTTTCAAAATAAAAAAAAATCCAAAAAAGAAAGGAGAAAGGAAAATAAATTTTAATTGTCTATCAATTATACAACATGGTTTAACAAGCCAACAGAGTAAATTAAAGATTATTCTGGACATTATTTATTAAGGTCCTAAAACATGAATTCCAACATTGCACTATGTCCAATAAACATATCCAAAATACTGAAAATAAATATTTATTTTGAACTTATTCAGGATATGCACTATCATGGAGAATATTTAGTTTAAAATTCTCCACCTTTTTGTATTTCATTAGAAAATGTGATTTGTCTGATTTGTTTAATGAAGTTATATAAATTATTGAAGACTGTCCAAAAAAAAGCCATGGAACTCTTGCTAGCTTGTGTGTGAGGAACCAGTTTAATTTTGATTTTTGTCTCAACATTGATTGACACAGGCATATGGGGGAGGGCTTGCACTTGTGCCACTTGCAGGAGGCAGCTAGGAGAAGATGGGAGAAAGCCTTGTCTCTGGGGAGACTTTTCCTGGTGACCATTTCATGTCTCACATGGGACAGGCAGTCAGCAGAGGAGCACCAAACACACTGTACCCTCCAGACTAGTTCTCCAATCAGATGGTGGAAAGTCTTCACCAATGGACTGCAGTGGGACATTTGGGAAGAGCCAAGGGGTATAAAAGTAACTGCATCACAAGCTCATAGAGCCCTTTCCCCTGACTCTAGCCTGCTTTTTGCCCTCTTTTTTTGCCCTGGCTATATAGCCTGCTTTTTGACCCTGGCTCTAGCCCGCTTTTTTGCTAGTTTGCCCTTGTTTTTGTCCTTACTGGCCCCTGCTTGTCCTTGTTCACCCATCCTCCCTCTCACTGGGCAACTGGCTGGACACCCGTTGACCGCTGAGCCTCCTGTCACCTGTCCTGCCTCCCCATTACATTTAAAAATTCAGTTCAAAAATTTTGAGAAGTTACATGCTTTTTTTAAAGTTGAGAAAAATGTTAATCTTTCTGTTGCTAAGCTTTCTTGTGAATAAGTAAAGGAAGTATATCAGAAGAAAGGAGAACTCATAAATTACATTTATGAATTAGAAAAATCCAATTGTAGCAGATGGGTTGTAAAGAACCTGTATATTTATCATTAATATTTTGTAAGGCACTCTAAAGAAATGAAGAATTTTAAGACAGATGGTTTTATTAAAACAGATTTTGCTGAGATAGAATAGTAATTCTTAATTAAATTGAAAATAAAGAATAGTAAAGAAAAAGGATACCTATGTCCAACCCAATAACCAAATCACCACATACAGTCTTTGTTTACTAACATTCATAGTGAGATTGCACAAGAATTAAATTTTTCAAAATATTGATTTAGATTACACATAGTTTTTGATTGTTGAACTAAATTTCATAGTCACTATTTAATTTCCGTAAAAAACCAACAAAAACTCCCAACCAACCAAACCAAACCAAACCAAACCAAAACAAACGAAAACCACAAAAAACCAAAACCAAAACACACAAACCTTAAAATTTTCCCTTAATAAAGAAGTTAAGACCAAATGCTATGTTTGCTTCTTTTCCTAAACAAATATCCTTTATGACATGAGCTTATGATACTTGAACTACTGGGCAATTTTTTTCTCCAGAAACATTTGGACAAAACAAGACACTTGACTGAAAAAAAAGCCTCTTGGAAATTTACACCCAAAGTTGTTTTCATAACTGGGGAGGTGGGAATCTAATAGAAAAATATGTGGAGTCTGAGTTGTATTGGATTGTAAGATGAGTTGTCCACTAGTATGTTACAATGGAGTCCAACAGTTCTTTGATTTTATTCAGCTCTCGTCATACACTGGCCCTCAAGCTACAACAATATGCATGGAGTCAGATAATATTGGAAATTCCATCTAAAGGAGTTTTATTATAAAGGGAAATTTAGATTATATACTTAATTAATGCCACAGTATTTCTGTTAAACAGTGAGAAAAAATATTTAGGCATCCATCTTTGAAATTTTATCCTTGGTATAGAGGATACAAGAGCAAAGCAATGCCAGTTCACAACACAAAATACTTAGATGTTTCATAATTTAAATTTTTGCTTCACTTGGCAGATTATTCTTCAGCACTGTAATTCTCTTTGATGTACTTGGATAAACTTTATCTCAGACTACATTGAATTTGAAAGAAATATCTAAACAAAGAAACAGCCATAGGAGGAAGCAGTGTTCAAGAATAAATTACTGTCAAGGTCTAGGTTAAGGGAGATAGCGTGATGTTTAACTGAACTGTCTCTTGAAAACAAAGGTAACGTGGCGGTCAGGAGACGCTGGAGCATGACGCACAATTGTATTCACTGCAATATCCTTTCATTCCAAAATATTGCAACAGCTACCATTTTAATCGGTCCACACACACACAGCAAAAGTATATATTTAAAAAGAGTGACCTGATCACTGAAATAGGGATTTGTGCTAAAGTGTTTTCTTTTTGGATTTTTTGTATTTCCTTTTTAAAGCAGGTCATAGAGCTTTCAATAGTTCAGCTAAGGGCTACATTGCTATCAGTTATTAGTGTCTTGTCCCTATATGGAGTAGAGCTCTGGCTAACATGTCTTGGTAAAACTTGCTTTTTGTGTACACACACACACACACAAACAGATACACACAGACACGCGGACACAGACACACACGTCCTCATTTTATATCTCCAAGCCAAACATCTAGATTCTATCAGAGACCTCTAATAACCTCTTCACCAATGTCTTAGGTTGCAATGCAAGGTGTAACTAGCGATATGTATTCTATTACTACCTGATAAAACCAGATGTGTCAGTGTTCTTTATCGCTTCCATCATCCCTCATAACTAGGACATGTTTTCTGTTAATGAGCCAGCTGTTAAAACCAGGTGTGGTAGTGTTTTTATCTCTTCCACTACCCATCCTCCCTCCAGGGGGATAGCTTCTCTTAGTGGGCCATTGAGTCTCACTGCGTGACTGATCATCCCATTGTGAGATGCTCCCCCCAGGGGGAGGAGCCATGCATTCCTGCCTGGATATAATCTGAGACTTGAAACACCACCGTCAGCCTTTTTCCACTGGATACCCAGAGGAAGACCAGACATATCTCTACCACTATTATGTCTTCAGAGGAAAACAAGACCCTTTTACAGGATCACGGCTTCAAGAGCACTCCAGGAGGACAGCAGCCACCATTTAATTGGACCAATAGGGTGTCAGGTTGCATTCTGACTCTGCCAGTAGTTTCTTTTTTTGTTTTTTATTTGGTTTTTTTTGTAGTATGGCATTTTAATTTTAATTTTCCTAGTAAAGACCTGTTATTCCTATTCCCATATCTTTGCCTGAGAGCCCCTTGATTTCAAAATTATAATAATTTGGAGGGAGAAGGTCTACATTTTCCATTCCAAGGGAGTCTCCTGCCTTCCTCAGCAGACACCTGTCTTTTCAAACCAAGACAACCAACAACTCTGAAGTCATTAATAGAAAAGTAGTATATTTACCTGAATTTGTACCAGGAAAGCTATTGCAAGCACTTAAAAATGTTGAGTGAAGAGCTGACAAGGTTCTCCCAAACCTCAAGGCAGCAGTGTGATGGATATCTTTTGGGGTACCAGGGATGGTGCAGCCTTAATCTCCACAGTGGGTCTTGAACAACAGCCTCTGACTTCCCTTCCTTCATAAGAAACAGATTTTTTTAACATGCTGAAAAACACAGGACAGCAAGACAATGCCTGGTAAGTGAAGACAATTGAAGGAATCACTCCAAAACTGCACTAGAAGACATAATAACAATTTACACTTACTATTAGATATTTATCTGCTGTTAGGTATTTATTATTTTCAGTTATTTCTTATTGTTAGATATGTTTCTGCTATTAAATACCTATTATTAATAGATAATGAGAATAGAGACTTGAGAAGGTAAAGGCCCTGTCAAGACTCTAAAGGGGGGTAAATGATGCCTTAAGTTTTAGCTTTCCTATTTTTCAGATTCTGTGCTACCTTTGTGTGTGATTCATATAGCTTCATATTAAGTGTTAGTAAGTTCTCTTCACAGGGTAGGTAGACAAAACAATCCTTTTCCAGATTTAGAAAAAAGGACAATGGTTACAAACCTCAGGCTCAAAAACCTTAAACAACGGTGAATTGAAGAGAGCAATCTGGGAGGATGGGACTTCATAACCTGAAGCTGAAATAGGACAATTAACCCCAATATATAAATGACCAAAACTTATAAAAGTGTGAAAACTTGTGACTGGTCATCCATCTTTCCTCTGTCTTGGGTCTTCCCTGGGCAGGGCCCCAGCCAGGCTCTTGTACTGCCCAGGGTGTATCCTTGGAAAGGCCTTTTAACAAGTACCTACTTTATCCTTTTAACTCTATCTAGCTTCTGTTCCAGGTAGCCTCTCTAGGCATTAGTACAAACCGACAAATTAGTGTAGACAGCCCTCATCATGGCCATTTGCTTCCTGTGAATGAAGACAAGATAAACCAATAATCTACCACTTTGCCTATGCAGTAGTTTTTTAAGGCCAGGTAGTGTTTGTACAAATCTGTTGGAACCTACATACTAGCTGGTTAGTTCTTCCCACAGCTGAGCAATTGTATGTACAGTGGTGACACATCTTCCTTTCCTTTCTCACTAGAACCTTCCTGGTTAAAGGCCACAAAAATAGCAAGTAATATTTTCTTTAGCTATAGAAAAAAAAACCAATCCTTTGACAAGAGGATAAAAAGAGGAAAAATAACTTTGCATTTTCTAACATCTCAGAAACACACATTCAACAATTTTCTCTCCTTCTGTAGCAACACCCTCACAAGTTTTCCTGAATTCCCTTAACAATAACAATTTCAAAGAGTGCTTTCAAACAGGCAACTTCTTGAAGATCCCACATTTTCATCACCTAAATTTGTTAGCATTCCCTGGAAGCATCCTATAATCAGCATTGTTTATTAACAGGACAAGTTATGTCAATTTAAAAAAAAAATTTCTTCCTGTTGTCATGAGAAAGAGCGAATGAGAAAGAAGGGGCAAAATAAATGTTCTTAACTTCATGAACATTATAGTGGACCAGTTTCAAAGGATGGGAATAAAAACCTTCCAAATTTAACATGATCAGTCCTAATTACTTATACTGTCTACCATATTCAACATCCTAATTTGTAAAGTTAAACTTTATTTTATCACTTGAGAACTGCATAGTAGTATAGTTTTTATAATGCATATCTTTGGTACAGGCAAGGTTTATCAGGTCTCTATCTGTTTTCTTCCATTCAGCCAATAAAAGGAAAACAAAAATCAATAATGCAATTTAAAGAGATTAAAAACTATTCTTAATTATTTTGGTTTATACTTTCTATCCATAAGCTAAAATTTTATTTGCCTTTCTCCTCCTGAGGGGTCATATCCCTGCCTTTTCCTTGTGAAGTTTTTTTTTTTTTAGAATTTCACCTTTGGCTTACCTAAGGATGGACGAAAGCACATCATAAGAGAGGATACTTAAGAAATACACAAATCTCTTTTCTTTCATCGAGCAGCCTCCACATTATGGTTTATTTCTTGAAACTGTACCTTTATATTAATAGATGTAGTACTACTGAAGCTATTCATCTCTTGGAAAAACATCAAGTTTGCTGGGTTTTTTTAAGGCCGTGCAGTATAAAAAGAATCTGAACATTTACAACAAATTGAAGCAGGAAATACCATATGGTGTGAAATGGTTGTCAAGTTCTCTTTCAGTTAGTGCACTCAAAGTGACAACTAAGTCTTTTATCGAGTGACAGAGAGCAATGCTTTCCTCAGCTGAGAATTCCTTTCAGGCCAATAACAAGACAGAGGCCTGAAAGAGGAAATGAAGATAATTCAACTTCTTCTCTTGTCTGAAAAGGCTTTGCTCCTATTTCACTCCAGTCATTAACTCCAACAGCACATCTTTCTGGTTTGCTCAGATGTCAGATGTGATTATATAACCAAGAGATCCACCACTGTGGGCCAGTGAATGTTGCCCTTTCTTTGGGCACAACTTGGCATGAGCTAGGCTCAACATATGATGTATCAAAGAGAGGCAGTCCCATTACCCCTATTAAAATGAAATTATTCCTTTCCTCATCCCACCTGTAGCTATTTGTAAGACTATTGTACTCTGCTCCTAGAATGAAAAAAAAACCAAACCAAAAATCCCAAAATCCCAACTAAATTTTTAAAGCAGGCTCCATGCAAAAATTATTTTTATTCCTGCTTGCTGTTACGGACTGCCATATCATAGTCATCTAGCTGCTGCACATTTTATTCCTATTATCATCGTTCAGTGCTGTTAAAATACTATTTTGTTGTTCCTCATCTTTTCTGTTGAAATATGAAGATACCACTCAACACAAATGGGAAGGCTACATTTTGCAGTCAGGAGATAAATACTCATTACATGGCATAGTATTTGTCTTATGTGAGACATGAGTAAAACCCTTACTGCAAGAGCTCCACAGCATGCAACAGGCATATGAAATAGTGTATCTGAAAACTGCAGTGTTTGGACCTGCTTCTGGATCTCTGGCTTTCCTTCTGATGAAAACGCTCCAATACATAGCCTTTGTGGAAATTATTAGCTTTAAGAAAAGAAGAAAATGCAATAGTGTATGCCCCTGAAAGGAATAGAGTATGCTTAATTACTTTTTGAGTTTTTTCCCCAGCAAAATTTTGGTCAATCCTATCATAGCTCAACACAGTTTTTCATCCTTTGATAAAAGATGAGTAAATAAATGACTCAATAAGGAAATGCCTTTTGGGGTTTTCAGGGTACAAACTGAGCACATACTACTAGGTTCATGCCTGGCAAAAGAAAAAGCCCAACCAAACAGGAACATGCTTGTGACTGTTATCAAAAACTGCTTTCATGGCACTGACTTTACTATCTATATCATATATCCAAATTTCAGTAACCATAACTCTACTGCTTGTGAACTCTATAACTTCATCTTCTTAAAGGTATTAAAATCTGGTTGCATTAAAAAAAAATCCCTATGGCACTGAAGAGCCATTTCATTTTGCCATTATCTCTTAGTGGTCTGGAAAAATCATTTCAATTTTATGGACATTGAACAGCTCAACCTTTTTTGATGACTCATTAAGTTATTGCAACTCTGCACTCTTTTTTTAAAACTAGACTCCTGCAAAATTGTTTATAAAGGTCTTTATCTGTCTCCAATTTAGATGCATGTGAAAGACATTTCACATTTTTGTGTCACCTAAATTTCAAAAAACCCATTTTTCAAACAACCTAACAGATGCCTGTCTCTTCCCTTCTAATTACATTCCTTCAGCATCAGCAACAAAGCTGTTTCTCTTTTTATACTTAAGGGAATAAATAACTGCAGACTCTAAGAAGTTACCATAGGGTGACAAAATAAGTGCTGACATATTAATGGAAATGACTGCAGATGGTTTTTTTTTTATTTGTGTTTTAAATGGGTTACTGTTAATGACAGCAAAATTTAATGTTCATTTGGCTAAAGCAGACAACATATATATAGCTTGCTTTTTTTTTTTTTACAGTGATAGAGGAAAAAATTGAGGTTTTAGACCTGGTTCCAGAAACCACAGTGCAAAGTAAAATGACATTGAGACAGACATCGTCAAAGTGCCTTAGTCATTCTCAGTATTTAATAGCCAGAAAGTTTTCAGAAGAGTGATCAGCTATTGCTGTTTTCTAAAGTCTTTAAGGTAAAAAAATTATTAATTACTTCCAGTCTTTCAGTTATTATGAAAATAGAGTTTTCACTGTGTTTTGAAACTACAGGGCACCAAACACTGTAAGCAATGTCTGCTTCCAGTGTGGGAGAAGTGAGAAGAAAAATCACATCTGAAACATTTAAACTCATTTTAAGGCCCTCATATGTCTTCCTGGACAATCGTCTAGCCTTTTACATGCTGATTCTTTCATCATCTTGCCTGTAAAAACTTTTAATTCATTTTCTCCCAAACCTGCAAGCATCCTGATCTTACATATCCAAATATTTCTCTTAAGCCCTTTACCCTTGGAGTAGGGCTACATCAGACCAAAGGTCTACCTAACACTGTTTATTGTAGCATGACACAAATGGCTGACAAAGGACAGGTAAAATCAAAGGAAATAACGTACAATACTTGCTACTAATTTCATTCCAGTCTTTGGGTACTTTTATGTTACAGAATCATTGAATTAGCTGAGTTGGAAGAGACCCATTAGGATCATAGAGTGCAACTCCTGGCCCCACACAGGACACCCCAAGAATAACACTGTGTATCTGACAGCGTTGTCCAGATGTGTTGAACTCTGTCAGGCTTGGTGCTGTGACCACTTCCCTGGGGAGCCTGTTCCAGTGCCCAGTCACTCACTGGTTTTCCTAATATCCCACCTAAATCTTCTCTGACACAGTTTTAGGCCATTTCTTCAGATCTTGCCACTGGTTTTAAGAAGAGATCAGTACCTGCCCCTCTGCTTTTCCTCATGAGTAAGTTATAAACTGCAGTGACATCTTCCTTAGTCTCCTCCAGGCTGAACAAGCAAAGTGTCCTCAGCTACTCCTCATGTGAATTCTTCTCCTTTGGACTCTCTAGCAGCTTAATATCTTTTTCGTATTGTGGATGTCAAAACTGTCCCTAGGACTTCAGGTGAGACCGCCCCAATGCAGAGCAGAGCAGGACAAACCTCTCCCTTGCCCAGCTGGTGATGCTGTGGCTGGTGCACCCCAGAACAATGCTGGCTCTCCTGTGCCAGGGCACTGCTGACTTGTGTTCAAATTTTCATCGCCAGGAGCCCCACGTCCCTTTCCATGACAGTGTTCTCCAACCTCTTGTCCCCAGTTTATACACACAAACAGGGTTGCCCCATCCCTGGTGCAGAATCCAGTACTTCTCCTTGTTGAATTTCTCATGGCTGGTGATTGTCCATCTCTTCAGTTTGTTGAAGTCTCTCTGTAGGGCCTCTCTGCCATCAGTGGACAGTTCCTTCCAATTAAGTGTTATTAGAAAACTTAGTATTCCTTCAAGTCCTGCATCCAGTTCACTAATGAAGATGCTGAACAGAACCAGGCTGAGGATGGAGCCGTGTGGAGCCCCACTAGTGACAGGTCACCAGTCTGATATCATCCTGTTCCCTGCATCCCTTTGTGTTTCACCCATAAGCAGGTTGCTCGCCTACCACATGCTGTGTTTATCAAGCTGTAGGCTGGACATTTTGTCCAGGAGGATGCTATGTTAGACAATAACAAAAACTTAGCTGAAGTCCAAAGAGGTTGCATCAACTAGCTTTTCTAGATCAGCTGAGTTACTGTCCTACAGAAGGAAACTAGGTTTAACAAACAAGACTTCCCCCTCATGAAGCTGTACTGGTTGTGACCAATTATTGCATTGTCCACCAGTTGTTTTTCAATACCTACCAGAGTAATCTTTTCCATTATTTTACCGAGCACTGAAGTGACTGACAGGTCTGTAGTTTCCAGGGTCCTCCTTCTTGCCTTTCTTGAAAATTGGGACAAAACTATTAAGGCATTAAGGGAAATCAGGCTACTTCTAATCCTTTCAAGGCATCATAGGTACAATGGAGATGCTGAATATGAAATTGGTGAAGAGATAAGAAAGGAGATGTCTTCTGGTATTTCGTGGTCAATTAATACATGCCCGTGCTATTCTGCTCCTTTGCCCCCTAACAGATGGGGGCACAAGTGCTGCCAACTGTGGGACATAATGCAACTACATTCTCTTTCACATATGCTTCATCACTCTTCTTTCCAAACATAGATTTTTCTTAAGGAAACTATGAAGAGCACTGAAGATAGCATGTGATGAATAGAATGCCAGCAAAACACTATGGTTATGACACTGATCTGATTATTTCTAATATTCTCATTATTGTCATCATTCATCTTTTTTTCTTCTGAATATTTTTCTTCACCGTTTACTGATTTCTGCTGTGATCAAGCACTTCAAGTCCAGTGCATTTACCCATTAATTTGCATGTTGCAGTCGGTGTATTTCAGAAAGGAACAGACATAGGGACATGTGAAGGTTTGTTTATTTACAATTCCATTTCCTCCATGTAACATTTTTATACTCATCAGTTTTATTTTTAGTTGTGAAGACAATAAATTCTATAATAAACAGTAAATTCAAGCACAGGCTTGGACCCTCTCACAAGTCTTTACTTACCTTTTTTGCAATTAGGAAGGGTTCATTGCCTAAACTGCTGATAAAGGGTGTGAAGACTCCTATAGGCTCCCTGTTGCTTAGCAGTACAGTAGGTAAGTTCCCATTTTTCACACATACAGGAGAATCTCTTAATGGAGTTTGTTCTTAATCTGAAATAAATTTTAGTTATACTCTTACCTTCAAATTAGAGGGGAAAGACTACCAGGAAGACATTCCTGTGCCTGGAAAATGTTTTCATAATTTGCTTTTGAATACAAGTAGAAAAATACAACTAAATAAGGCCTTAGGAAGCAAGAAAAAGTTCGGTCATTTTTAGTAGCACTGTTGACAAAAATTTCTTCTAGGTCCACCTTAAAATTCTTCCTCAAAAAATGTGATGGTAAAGAAGTCAGTTCAGAGTCAGACAATAGGCCAAGTCTACAGCTTTCCACCTAAGAGTTTTAATGTCACTCTGTTGGTTAATTTGTCTGTTGTTTCATCCTCTGGAAAGGAATAGTACTTCTGTGTTTTGGTTTGCTCAGTAACTAATATTTCAAGGTTACAGAGGAGATCTGCCAAGAAGTATCATGAAATACCTTTTTTTTTCCTACAAGAACATTACCAATATGGTATTTTTAAGGAAAAAGAAAAAATATCCAGTCAAGATGGCCATGTTTACAAAAACACGAAGAGAAAGAAGTCAAAATAATATTCCAGATGGTTTGCATACCTGCTACTTTTTATCTATTAATGTCAAATAAGGGTGTATGCAAGAAACAAAATTTGATTTTCTTAGGAACTTGTCAAGCTCCTCATTTCTTTTACCAGCTTTCCAGCAAAGATCAACACAAAACATGTGATAAAATATGAAATATGCCTATTACCAAATGCTGTGTAGCAATTCTAACACCAAATGAACATTCTGTTTCTTAAAAAATCCCAAACAAAACCAGCCCTTTAGACTATACAACAGTAAAGTTCTGCTTGCAAGACTGACAGAACAAAGAACCACAGTTGATGAATTGGTAAATGTGTCCTTACCATTTTTTTAACTCTTGACTTCTTCTCTGGCTGTAAAAATGTAAGAATGGAAACTGCAAAACTCTTCACTTTACGTGGCTGACACATCTCACTTAATTGTGGGGAGTTTTCGCAGAAGAACAGAAGGAGATACTACAGATGAGTATGAAGGAAAAGCAATATAAAAATATTCACACTCCAATTTAAGAAAAGCAAACCTACTTCAAAAAACATATTTTTTCCCTCTAGATAATGTCTCTAGAAAAAAAAGAACCAAAACCAAAAACAACAACAACAGAAGAACCACAATCTCAAATAAACCAGGGATTTCTCAACTGACTTGGTCTGTTGATACTTTTTTACTTTTCGTGGTACCGCATTTATGTGATGTTTCTGGAGAGGAAGAATAGGGACTTTAACAATTAGCATTAGAAGTATAATAGTCCAAGTATATATCTGTGCCTCTTTTAAGGCCTACTCCTTCTCCCTGTGTGTTGCATTCAGTTGTGCTTCTAACAGTATTCCTGTTCCTGAGTATTCCTCAGGAGGAGCATATCACAGTCAGTGATTATTACAGATATATTGGAGTAACTAGGTACCTGAAGAAGCACCCTGATAATGCAGTAAAGAGACAGGGACATAGGCAACTACTAAAGTGAAAGACAAATATCAATTGCCCAACTTCTATATTACAAACTTTCTTAATAATTTGTAGATACACACTTGAAGAAATGAAGAAAAAGCTTCACATCCTCATCTGAACTTAGTTGTTTAAAATGTCTACAGTAAGCATCAGGAGGAAAAAAAAATTATCATGTTTTTCTTTTTCTGCTTAATAGCTGAAGGACAGAGACTGACAGTGCCCATTCAGTATACTATAGCAAAATTACACTTACTTGAAGCAAGACAGCAATTCAAAAAGTCAGCAGCAAATTCTCACCTCCATGGATTTCAGCAAAGAAATGTTTCCATTTATATTTTTCAGCTACTCTTATTGAAAACAGTATTAAATAAATATAAGAAGGGAATCAGTGGCCAAGTGTGCTGAATCGTATATTCACCATAGCTAAATGTGCTAAATGTTTGATGAAGGATATAAATAATTAGTAACATACACATACATTTTAAAAGTTTCTTTTGCTCAGGCATGCATATATTTAACATCTGAGTTTGCCATGGCACAATGTGCTCTCTTTGCTATTTCCCTTCCTTAGCCCTTTATGTGACTAACCAGGGGACCATGTTCTTTCCCTGTGCCTGTCAAAGAAGCACTGGACCATCATTTCACTGTATCCTTTTTAATGCCTTCCACTATAGCATGGATCTATTGATGTTCATTAACTGCTCACTGGGACTTGTACGTAGGGGAACACAACATAATCCATTCATTCACATCACTATTAATGTCATTCTTGCACAGGCATAACACCATACACTTATTTCCCAAGCTGTCTTCATTTGCCTGCCCACAATCAGTCTCTACGGCACTTTTAATCACATCAGGCCTGAACTGAGAAAATACAAGGAAGTTCTATTGATTAGAAAGGAGATATGTATGGATGTGTGCTTGCAAAGATACTCATAAAATGGATGTTACTAAATTCTCTACCACACATCATGGAGATGTACTGGTTTCAAGCATATTTTAGGACTCAGATAAAAGAGACTTGTATGTTTTAGCACAAGGGCGGGCACTAAAAGTAGGAAGTCTATTGCAATATGTATGTATTTAGTCTAGCAATCTTTATATTCAGCCTGCAATACAAAAATTAGCTAAACTGTATAAACATCTTAAAACATCTTAAAGACTCTAAGAAAGCTGCATATTTACCATAATTTACTAATTAACTTACCATGAGTTACTATCATCTTGATCTGGCAATGATAGTTTCAAAAGGAAAAGGAGCCTTCTTGAATATTTTGTTTCAGTTTGCTTTATTTTGTTTTGAATTTATCTATTCTAGAAACTGCACTTGAAAAGAACTCTAAGAGTTCTAATAAACCCAGGCTTAGGAAAACAACCCCCAAAGGCTTAAGGGAAGGACCCCCAAAGTGATGCATTCAACTGAAAGCTTTCAAAATGAAAAAAAAAAAATAAATGCTTTTTTTTCCGCTTTTTTCCCTAGTGACATGACAGTGTCACTGGCTAAAAGACAAAGAAGGAAATGCTGTACAAAGGATGTATGATTGTTTTCAAGAACAGTTTTCTTCCCTTATTTATTTTCCTTGCCTACAGCTGAAATTGGTTGTTCTTCATCAATTAGACTATTCTGAGAACCGCTGAGATCCTGTAAACAGTAAGAGACATTTGTGTGCAAGGAAAATTTTAACACTTACCCCTCCTGAATGCAAAATATCTATTTCATCTACAGAGACTGTGACTAGAAAGGTCTCAGTGCAGTATCACTCTATAGCAATGAAATTTGATATGGATACCGATAGAGTTTGTTGGTCAGAGTTACTTCTATGTATTTGCAACCACAAAAGATGGTTGGAGATAATTGTTCATTCTATCAGGTGACAAAAGTGAAGTGAATGAAATGTGACCAGTTCTATAACCACTCTCACACTTGGGAAAAAATATAATTTCTTTTTCTGTCTGAACTCAAACAAAAAGCCAATCATGAAGGTTACACTGAAACATAGAGTGCAATCACTACTTACCTTTCTGTATGCAACAAGATATTAAACATCAAAAGTTTTTGGAAAGGTTTTTCCCCCACTGTGGAGATCTAAAGATCATAGCTCATGGCTGGATCATAACCAATTTTAAATCATGAGAGAATGAAAAATAGTTTTAAAACAAAAAAGCATGGGGGAATTGAACAGATGGATAAAACATCACTATAAAATACCTGAATGAGCAGTCTACATAAAGAAATATATTCAATGAAAAACCGTTGGATGTAAGGTGCCACCAGTTCCATTACTAAAAAAGATAATGAAGACTAATACCAAAAATTTTACCTCCTCTAGTGTAGAATTAAGTTCAATATGCAGAAAAGCAATAATAAGCTGCACTAAAATAACAAATCAATATAAAGAGTGCTAAGATGCAAGGTGTGGGGAGTGGGTGTGTGGGAAGACCACCAGTGATTTGTTTTGATTTTAATAAAGTACCTAATTTCTCATCCATGTCAGGTTTGTGTCTTTGCCTCATGAACAGGCTCTGTGCATTGAAAAGGTCATGGAGTTTGCTCATGCCTTCGGGAAGCCATTTCACATCTGAAGGACATTTGTGAAGATCAGATGCAAATAAATGACAAAGTATGTCTATTTCTAGTCAGTCAGAACATATTGGAAGTAATCAACAAAATTTCATTTGAAAACTGCTGAGCATGAGAAAAAGCAAAGACAGGCATGTGTAACTAGAGATAAGCATCCAATTACCAAATTTTTAGTTTTCATCAATGTCTCATAGTGCAATGTCCCCAAAATATTTCTTTCTCCCCAATTCTAAAAGTCTCCTAGTTATCACAAAAAAGGTACAATAATAGGGATAGTTTTAAAATGTGGTCAACAAGGTTTGTGATTTTTCTCTATCCCCTGGAGGATTTTCCCTTATTGAACTAAATTTATTCCTCCCTGGTCCATGACAAGTGATCTGGGACAAATTTGAAGCAAACTTTCAGCCATTATTAGTACAAAATAATTTAACACCATGGATAGAGCATCTTATTTACACCAGAGTGTCCACCCTGAGACCTGGACATCCACACATTGCAAACCAGACTCTAATCTTAGCAATACCACACAACTCTTGGCATCCAGAAATACCAAACAGTAGCACACCACAAAGAGTCTCAGAGTACATCCCAATCAGTAGTGTATGACAATAGACATGAGACTGTCAGAAATTTGTAAGTCTTGATATTAATTTGAATAACATGTCAACATCTGTAGCAATCACAGAATGCTTTCTTCAGACTTTCTAAGAAATGTTAGCAAAAGCCAGTGAAAGAATTTTTATATTGTTTCTTTTTCTGTAAAATATGCTTTAAAATACAGAAAAGCTGTCAGATGAAAGTGTTTCAGATTACAAACAGCTACTGCAGAAAAATGTCTCCCTCACTCAACAAAAACGTATCTTTGTGTATCTAGTTTTAATTCTCTCTCACATTTTCTGAGAATTTTGATGATAATGAGAAGCCTACTAATGTACAATTATGCCCATTTCTATCTATCAAGTTTGCCACACACATTAAAGAAAGGTATTTAGTCTGCATGTGGTACAAAGTCTGCTTTACAGACAGTTGTACTTTAGCAGTAGTGCACATTCCATCCATTTGAATTCTGTGCACTTGCATAAGAACTTCTATCCTATTCATTGTCCTCAGGGGACAGACAACCCCCTCAAACTTTCACAAGTTGTCAGGTCTTTTCAGTAACTTCAAAGACTTTTGATCTTACAAGCTTCTTTGGTTTTATGGGATAAATTCAGGGATCATTTAATCTGAATAAGTTTCTAAAAACATCTGAAAAATGGTGTGCTAGATGCCATGCAAAGTTCTATAGTGAATTTTCTTAGATTATCCTGGGTACACAGCATATATATATTTAGGTAAAAAATACTTTTTATTTTATATCTTTTTGACACCATTATCTTGTAGGTTTTTTCTCCTAATCATCAGAAAGAGTAACTCTACCTTTTTCCAGGACAATGCCATTGAAGCATGGAGGAAGTTACACTTTCCCCTGTAATTAGCATTCTAATTGCAACATATGCAATTTGAATGAGTTTTGTGGCCTGACATCCCATCATCTCCTGATACCATCAGAAGATCTCAAAGAGAAAAGAATAGATACATATTGGAAGAAATTAACATAATTCTCTGAGAATTTTTTCAACAGATTGAAATGTATGCTTGAGTGATCTCTTGAAGCCCCTGAAAAAATACCAAATGTAACTTGGACATAATTTTTTTCAAATGGACCCAAAAGTAAGGCTTCTGATATCTGCCTTCCTCTTTCCTCCTTTGGAACTCAAGACTTGTTTCAGCTCTCCATTTTATGAACAAAACAAGTAATAAACTGTGACAAGATACATGTTCACTGTACAAGAGAAACCATGACTTGTTGTCTGAAAATGACTGTATAGGTGTTTCATTTATCTTTCAGGTGTGTTAAAATACCTAATTATTGAGGAATGGAAGTCAATCAGATTACATAGGGAAATTTTGAAGCAGCCCTTGTAGTTCAAGGACAAACACTAATATTTTAAGAAAAAAATTGCCTTTTATTCAAAACTCTGAACAACAGAAAAAAACCCAGAAGCAGTAAAACTTATTAAGACAAATTTCCCCCGTGACCAGTTGTATCAGTTTTTAAGAATACAGAATCTCCCTCAACTTCATGACTACAGAGAAGAATACTAACTTCTACTTCCACAGTACACGTGCTCTAATCCAAATCATTTGTGTTATTCTTGAAAAGAGATGAAATCTCTTTGTTTTCTTCTGACATCCATTCCAGTGCTACTCATCCCACAGAACTTTGTAAGGGTAGAACAGACTTGATTTTCTGTTAAATTAGTTGCAATGTAATGTGCCATTAATTTATGACCTGACTCTTTAGAGTCTGGAGCAGCATTTCTGAAATTAAAGAATTTTCTCTGTCCGTTGGCTTCACAGATCTGCCATATATTGTCTTTATTATCTATTCACAGTCCATGAAGTTAACTTTTACCAGCACTACATTTTCTATCCCATGCTTCTGTATTCTGATTTCTATTATTGAATTTTTTATCCTCCTTCTCAAGTCAACTCAACCAGTTCTGGTAAATATTCCCCCTATGCATACTTCATATTCTTCACGTTTTAGTGATATCCAAAGTCCCCAAATTAACAATCCATGACAAGTCATGTCTTTTGCAGCATTATCTCTTCTGCAGTTCCATGCCTGTTACAGAAATAACTTGCCAAAACAAATAAAGCAAATAATATTCAGTATACCCATGTTGTTTGCCTGTAGTGACAGCATAAGTCCTCATCTTTAAGCAGTTCTGAACAAGAATGGATGCCAAGTATCAAAGCTGTTCCTTCTCTGCAGCTTTTTTGTAAAACAGAATCTAATTTCTTTATTCTGTCCTCCAAGGCTGTTTTCACAGCTGGAGTAATAAAACCCCAGGGGTTTTAGAACGACTTCCCAGACTCCCTGCTTTCTCCAAACCATTACAACAGCCAGGGAAACACTGCCCTGATTTTTGGAGTTGTCATTGGGCTACAGTTGAATGCAAAATCATAAATGAACAACTGGTTTGTAAATTAAGCTGTGCTACTTATCACAAACACAACTTCAGAAAGCAGCATGTAGTAAAATTACTACTGAGATCAGAAAAAAATTCTGTACTTTTTATATTTTTTACTTCCATTCTCCACCTTCAAATATGTTCACATATCCTCTTACCCATCATTGTTTTGAATTTATTTTTCATCTAAACTACTATCAACTATATGTTCTTCCTTTTTTCCCTTTCTTTTGTTCTCTCTCTCATCTTTAGCAGTTCTTAATGTAGGTTTCCTTAATCTGTGTTAAAGTTATGTCAGCCTGAAACCACAGCATTCTCATCAGTCACTCCCTTGACAAAGCCCAAGCATCCCATTTCTTGCCTTTCTTTTTCCTCCTTCCTTTTCTTTTCCATGACATGCCTAAGAGTTGCTGTCTCAGTAGTAACATTAGAAAGCTACTGTTTCTCACAGGCTATAAACATACTCCTTCCACAAGAACAGGGCAATGATAAAAGTGCTGAAGGAGGGTCTGCATTCTCCCTGTGGCTTAAAATTTAAAATGCAGTACTCATTAACTAATTATGCAATTTAATTCACAAAACTGATATGCACACTTGAGAATATTTTTCAAGTTTCTCCTAGTATCCTTTTGCTGTTAAAGAAGGGTTGGTGTTTGGTCATTTCACGTTACTGCTGTGTTCACCAGTACGTGCCAGTAAAGCTCTTTAGTGTCATGCTATCATTGTGTTGTGAGTTATCTCAGTATTGGAAAAGACATGCTCTTTCTTCCCTGTCATACTTGTCATGCTGATTAAAACACACAACCTGCAGCAGAGAAAGAAATTTCAGTTATTTTTCATTACAATGATTTAAAGCATTTGTTTCTGCAATGCACATGGTGAGGGAGTTTATTTCTTATTTGTGCAGACAGAAAACAGTTTATAGTCCAAACTGCACCAATTTACAGAGAAAATCAAGACCATTCATTGTATATATTCAGTTGTTCTGCTGACTGATACCTCTGAGATGTTCTTTTCTGCTCATTTTATTATATGGAAAATAAGGGATTTAATTATCATTTTAAGTGAGATGTGATTACTTATCAGTCTCACAACAGGTACTAAATAGAAAGATTACATAAGAGAAAATTCCAGCTACATTTTTGCAGGGCTTGGGGGGAAGAGGTCATCTTGAAAAACACAGCAAAAATTATTTCCTTGAATATTAATGTAAGGGTTTGTATTGTACCAAGGAATGACAGCAAGTTTAAGGAAATATGATGGCAGCAATTTTTAGCTCTCTGAATATTAATAGCCTTATTTTCAAGTCATTGTCACTGTCATATTATGTAATTTTGGAAGCAGACTCTACCACTTATATCAAATAAGCATATGTTCTCTTCACTAGAAAAGCAAATCCCAGGCATATGTACTGACAGAGCTGGGAATAATATGTATTTAAGGAGGGCAGGAAAGAGAAACAGAAGTCAATTTTTTCAGTCATACCCTTTGAGTTACACAAAATTCTCTGTGAACATTCATTTCACTGAAGAACCTTCTCAGACCTTTGAATGTGCTCTGGCACACATTTAAATTGAAATCTAGACTGCAATTAAGCAACAGCATTGAATTGCCGAGACAGAGAATAGATGTCACCAGTAGATCATTTCCTGTTGTCCTTCCAGTAAGAGCACTTAACAGCAAATCAGGGCACATCTACTTTGCTGGGGCTGCTCTACAGTGAACTTTCTACAATGATGCCAGAATAATGCTGCAGAAGACATTAAGTCAAATAAAAATATGACAGACATATTACACATATATGGTCTGCAATATTTGCAGACCAAGACTACAGGAAATTACTTGACCACACATAAAGAAAAAAAAAAGGTAAATAGGTAAATTAAGCTTTTCATTGGGTTTTTGTTTATTTGTTGGGTTTTTTCTGTTGCTTTTTTGTGGTTATAGTTTTTGTTTTAAAGTATTCTAAAATGGGTATTAATCTGAATTTCTATTCCTCATATTAACTGCTGATGTGTGTACTTTTTTCCCACAGATGCAGCATAATTCCAAGTTTTCATAACCTTTTACTCCCATGCATTTAATGGAGAAGGAAAAGCTTTCAAAAGGCCCAGAAGAAATAAAATTTACAAATCATGTGGCCAGAAAATGCTGTTTGTCACTTAAATAAAGAATAGTCTTCAATATTTTGGGAAAGAGGTTGGTTGTCAGATCTTAAATATAGCCTTTTTCACAGACGCAACAAGACAAGCAGAAAGCATATCAATACTTATTTAAGTTTTAAAGCCTGAATAAAAGAAGAACTCAAAAAAGATATCCTCAGTCCAAGAGGAAAGTGGGGCAGAGCATCTAGTAAAAATGTCATGACTAGCTAATATTCATTGAAGAGTATTAGTCAAAACCAGTTCTAGGTTTTTTTTTCTCTGAAATTTAAAACACACTTAAGAAACACATGGAAAATGTCAGGGATTTGTATTAGGCTTTGTTTGTTTGCTTGGTGATTGGTTGGGGTTTTTTATACAGTGTCTTATCTTGTTAGAACAAGTTCAAACATTTCCTTCTAATAATTTTGATACTGTACAACTTCCTAGAACTCTCACACCATGTTTCCTGAAGAAACAAAAAGGCATCCAGAAACTCCCATTCATTGCAGTGAATAGAGTATGAGAACATACAGACACAGTAACAAAAGATGTATTGGTACAATGCACCACATAATACATCCATATTAATTAGAACTGAAGTGTATTTACACTGTTCAATCAATTACTTTGTAATTAAAATTGCTCATTTAACCAGAAGCAAGAATTAAATGCCTGAATCACTCAATTATGAAACAGAAGGGAAAAGACTAATGCATTCATTACTTACAAGCAATCCAAGACAATAAATTTTATCGGCAGGGCTCTTAAGATGTACATGTAACCAGTGCAATTAAAATATTCAGATTAATTATTTATGTCTAAGCTTGTAGCCATTCTTCTACCCACATCCATACTTAGGCTGCATTTCTGCTTAAGGAATGCAGTAGTTGCTGTCACTTTTTTTCATGTAATTACATAGCTTTTTCACATAAATGCTTCAGTGTCATAGACATTTATATAGACTTCCATTTAATTACAGGGACAGAAATAATTTACCTAACAAGACCAAAATCTGGTTCAGACCCTGTGGGCCTTTGAGACGAGGAAGTGGAGACATCTCGAACAGTGAAATGACAGCTCTTGGGAAAAGTCATTCAAATCTAAGTTTAACATTGATTGGAAGAGGAAACCTCACCTTGTTTCTGAACCACTGAAAACACACACTAACAGTACAGTGCATGCAAGTTCATGGTTTAACAAGAGTGTGAGCCCACTGGTTTGTGGGGGAAGTGACCTAGTGAAAAACAAGAGGGAAAAAGCTGAGGTATTGATAGAGTAGCCACAAATGCAACCAGCTAAACATACTATGGAAGAAGGACATCTCCTTAGTCAGGAGCCATGAGTCACCCCTGATAAACTCAGTCAAAACTTCCTTTGAAAGGAGGTAGTTTGCAGGACAAAGGCACCTTGATGAGTACAGGATAATAAAGTCAAAAACAACTATTCTAGAAAGAGTAGTCCTATGCCTACCTATGTGTCTATCAAAAGTAATTCCCTCCTACTTAAAATGATCTTCTCTGAAAGAGCTTCCTTCCTGGACAGACCAGACACTTGCTAGGGACACACAGCTGAGTCTGTATTCTGTGGCACCAATCATCTTTGAAGTGGGAATTCTCCATCATGGATTTGTCCCATTCCTGGGAATGGTTTGGTGAGTGTCGTACCAGTAATATTTCACATAATATATATATTGGTGCTCTCACAAATAAAGGTTCATAAGTATACAGTTACTTCATCAATTGGAATTATGAACTTATCTGAAATATGCATATTTGTTTTACTCTTGTAATATATACTTGCTTTCCTAATGGTAACTTTGTAGCAACTTGTAGTCTATATTTACTAGCGTTAGTAGTGTATAAATGTGGGAATTTTTTTACTTACAGTAAAAAAATACTTAGTAGAAATTTGTAATAAAGAAATTCTCAGAAACCCAGACTTCTGTGACTTTGTGTACTAAAGAATTCTGAGAAACCCATGGTCACAATCTGTATCCACAGATGAGGTAACCTTCATGGATCATGTCTGTGACAGCCACAGGTTCTTAAAACCTTCTGTGCCACAATTTTCAATGTTTGACTGTCCTCAAACATTAAAACATTACCCATAACAAAGGAAGAGTTAGGGATCACTTAATCCACTTGTACATACAATCCCATTTGTACCAGGGGGTTCTGAAGGGTGCTGGCTACTATCTAAATACTTTGAAAGGTGACAGAAATTTGTGATGTTCCTGATGACAGAAGAAGGGCAGATCTCACACCCATTTTATGGAAAGGGTAAGGCAAGAATAGGAATTTAACAAACTATGGGCCAGTCAGACTCATCAGCCTCATCTCTGTCCCTGGAAAGGTTATGAAGCATACCCTTTTAGGAAAGGAAGAAAAAGAAGAAAGAAAGAAAGAAAAA
>VWYI01044869.1:0-11860 GCA_013399455.1 Anthoscopus minutus | reverse complement strand
GGGGGCAGATGGGAGGGAGCTGGGGTTTTTTTTTCCTTCGGCTGGAGAGTGGGACCCACACTCTAGGAGCTGTTTTCTGCTGGGGGGAAGAGGATTTTCGCCATCATCCAGATGGAGCGGCTGCTTCTTCTTCTTCTTCTCCGTTTGTGGCCCTCGCACCCCCTGTCCTTCTGGGACGCACTGCAACGCCAGCTGCCACTGTGGAGCTGCTGAATACATCTCATCCACTGGCTCGGGACTTTCCTGCTCATCCCTGCCACTTCCAGCAAGGTGTTCCTCAGAGCCCTGCAGGAGCCCTGGGACTGACTGCCCGCAGAGGGGTCTGTGAAGCACAAACTCTCCTCCACCTTTCCTGTCTCGACCAAGAAGGCTGCCACGGGGTCCCTGTTTCTGTTCTGTTGTTAATACTGTAGTTATTGTTGTTTGTTTGCCTTATTATACATATTAGTAAAGAACTGTTATTCCTATCCCCATATCTCTGCCTGAGAGCCCCTTGTTTTCAAAATATAATAACTCGTAGGGAAAAGCAGGGGGGAATCATTTTTCTTTTCATTCCAAGGGAGATTCCTGCTTTCCTTAACAGATACCTGTCTTACAAACCGAGACAACTTCCTCACTGTGGAAAAAGCTGGTGGATTCAGAGTTCTTTCCTCAGCTATGGCTTGGCTTTTTCCTGAGGTCTGGAGCTGGGATGAGGCGTCCCTGCAGCATCCTCACCGGGACTCACGGCGTAGAGGTCCCAGCGATGTTCTAGTGTTTGGACCAGAGTAAAGCTGAACAGTTCCAGAAGAAGCCATAGAAATCACTGGAGAAGTTGCATGCAGTCTGAGAAAAACTTCTTGCGTCAGCTAGCAAAAAGAAAGTAGCTAAAAGCAAAAAAAATGTACTCCCTTTCCATGCTGCAGAACCGAGAGACAACAGGAAAGTATGTGTAAGCTGAACAGAAATCTCATGCTGACGAATTCCCCTGGCTTCCCTCCCCTCCAAACTTAAAGCTACAGGACCCATTTCTGGGCATAAAGCAGAAGATAAGGGAATACAGTATTTTTATAAAATCACCCCAAGACACCAGATGGAGGTTGGCCTCTTCTCCCAGGCAACTAATGACAGGACAAGAGGACAGAGCTTCAATTTGCACCTGGAGAGTTTCAGACTAGACATCAGGAGGAATTTCTTCATGGAAGGTATTGTTAAACATTGGAATGGACTGCCCATGGAGGTCATGGAGTCACCGTCCCCAGAGGGTCAAGAAACAACTGGATGTGGCACTTAGTGGCATGGTCTAGTTCACAAGGTTGTGATTGCTCAAAGATTGGACTCGATCTCCAAGGTATTTTTCAGCCTTAATGTATCTGAGATTTTGATTCTGTAACACCTTTTTATGGGTAAGGTTTTCAAGCTGATAGCTGTATACAGCTGTCTTGTATGCAGTTCAGAAGCATGGATAAACTGTTTAGTGGAACTATTAATCACAAACATAAATGATAGTCAAATAAACATACTGTTGAAATGATACCTTTAAAAATATCAATCTTACATATTGATATGGAAAGAACGTGGTTTTGTTCTTTCACTACATAGATCTTATTTTGTGAACTAAATTAATTGAGCATTGACTATAAGGGTAATATCAGAAGAAAAGGATTAATTCAAATGCAGAATATAAGTAATGAGATTTCTTTCTAAGATTACATCTGTTCTTGTAAGTACTAGAGTAGTACTATTAAGATGTGACTTTGATTAACTCTTCAAATAGGGTCATTCAGAAATTTCACTTCTTAAGCTTAAATTCAAGTTTTACATAGATATGTCTTTGACACTTAAAGGAGAAAATCAGAAAACATTTACTGTCCTTAGTTAAAATGCTTTGGCCTCTATGCAATGGATTTTTGGCTACATTTTAAAACTGATCTGTTCATTAAGTCATATCCAATTAAACAGAAAACAGAATGAGTCTCTACTGTCAAATTGACTATAGTAAAAGCACATTCCAAGTCATCTTAATATTTCTAGTGTATGATTAAGTAAACATTGAAGTTACCAGGAAAACAGTGAAGTTTGGTTTAGATTTGCATTTAGAAGAAATCTAAACGAAAGTATTTTATGGTGCTTTGAGGTTTGAAACGCTTACAAAATGCTCTCATGAGGTTTATGCTAATTAAACACTTCTGAAATTAAATTATAGTATTGCATGCCTAAAATTAAATTTTTCTGTTAAAAATCCTTTTATTCTCTTACCTCCTGTTTTCACTTGTCACGCCTTTGAAAGTTTTAAAGTCCATATGAAGAGCCAAAAGCTCTTACCTGAGTATTTGCAAAAAACCTAATCGAAGCTTCATTATTTGTTTTGTTAAATTTGAAATTCAAATCTGGTTAATTAAAGTATAATCGCCGTACTGTAGCACAAGTGCAATGCAATTCAAAATGTGGTCCAGTATACCAAATATGTTGCCGAAGTTAGGTATACTGCTTAACACTTGAACTAATATTCTAGAAGAGTCCTGTGTATCCAAAGCGAATGTTCTAATAAAAAGCTTTTTCCAATAGATATTTTAGAGCTATACTTTAAAACAAATAGTAGTACTAATTGTTAAAAATTTTACCTTTTAACACTTCTGTCACTACACTTATGTAACTATATTTCTAGCACTCTTGCTTTGTATAAAATAGATTTAAATTCATTATTTATAGCAGAAATTTGTAAATGTATCTTGCCTTATATTGTTTCACTGTAAGCTGTCATTAAAAAACTTCTCTCTGCTATTTAAGTTAAAATATTTTTTTTGCAAAATTGACTTAAGATGTGCCTTATTAAATCTTTTGAGCTTATGAGTGTCCTTTTTCCTTTTTTCTTTTATTTCTTTTTCACTTCTTTCTGCTCTCTCACTCTCTTTCTCTCTTTTTTCCTTTTAAGTTGATGATTACTTAACCATTTTCCACCAAGATTTGGAATACCCTTTTTTAACTATACTTGCATTTTTTGATCATTTTCATTTTTCCACTTTGCTTCTACTTCTGATACTTATTCCTCTTTCTTCTGTTTCCTCAATTCTTTGTTGTCTTATACCTCATTCTTTAAATGGGCAAGATATAAACTGACTCTTGGCTCTGTTTTACTTGTTTTGGCTGGGTAAACTTATTCAGTCACATTCATTCAGGAATTATGTTAATTCCGGAAGTGACATTTTTCTTTTAAGTCGTACTTTAATTTTTCCATAACTGTGTTTCTTTGCCACTGCTTCTTTGCAACTCAAATATCCATGTTTTATCCTGCACACTTGCAGTATTGTATAAATTCTCCTGTTTTAAGTAACTCAAACTTTGTGTCCTTTCGCCTTTCTTTTAATACTCTGTAAGTTCATTTGCATCTTAATTTATCAGCACTTTCTCAACTTCCCAAAGCCAATGCCATTTTAAAATTTTCTACAAAAGTCCAACACCTAGAATTCCATTGTTGCTTCTTGCTTGTTCTATATCATATGTTCTGTTTCCTCCCTGCCCTGTCTGAATTGCTCTCCTGCTGCTGTATTTCTCATTCTGTCAAAGATCCTTTACAGTATTCTCTACTTGATCAAATCTATTAACAATATTTCAGATATTGTTTTGGACCATCTGTTTCTTTTGTCACAGAAATTTTGCAACTGACACATGTTGACAGAGACATGAGAATGTATAGTATAAAATTACAATTAATTCCTTATTCATGGTCATGAGGTATCCCATTCAAATTGGGGTACACTGAATGTGATTTCACACGTAGTTCTTTTACCTTTCAAGTGTTCAGGTACAACATCATTTGACCAGTCATTAATTAACATACACATATTACTGTTTTGCAAAGTAATTTTAATTCTATGGCATCATTGTCCATCTGATTTTTTCACAATTGAGATGTGCCTGGAGTGGATCTTGCTACAGTTACTTGTCTATGATGCCAGATAATGGGAGGGTTTCGCAGAGGTGTTAGAGGGGCTAGGATGATGGCATTATCTTGATAGTCCAGGGGTATCCTTTATTCTTCAGTGTAGGATTTGTGCTTCTCCTTGCAATAAGCTGGGGTCCTTTAGTCATTCTGACTTAACCATGACTATGCAGTATACAACATTAACTATATATCTTAAGAATTATAGAATGGTTTGGGTTGGAAGGGACCTTAAGGATCAGCTAATTCCACCTCTCCTTCGATGAGCAGCGATACCTTTCATTAGACCAAGTTGCTGACCTCCATCCAACCTGGCCTTGAACACTCCCAGGATGGGGCAGCCACAACTTCTCTGGGCAATCTGTTCCAGTGCCTCACCACCCTCACAGTAAAGAATTTCTTCCTAATATCTAATCTAAACCGTCCCTCTTTCCATTTAAAGTAATTCCCCCTTGTTCTATCACTACATACCCTTGTAAAAAGTCCTTCTCCAGTCATTTTGTAGAACCCTTTCAGGTACTGAAAGGCCATGGTAAACTCATCCTGGAGCCTTCTCCAGGCTGAATGACCCCAACTCTCTCAGCCTTTCCTAATAGGATAGTAGTTCCATCCCTCTAATCATCTTCATGGCCCTCCACTGGACTTGCTCCAACAGGTCAATGTCCTTCTTGTGCTGGGGACTGTTGCTGTGATGCATGACAAAGAAGAGCTCGGGACACATGGAGAGGTTCTTCCTTGAGGCAGATAAGCCTTTATTTGGTGTTTGCAACCCTTTTTATAAAGTGTTCCGATACAGGTTAACAGGATTGGCCAAAGGAACCACCTCTCTGGTCCCATTGGTGGAACAAGAGAAAAAACACATTCAGGACATCTGTCTTACCTTATTTTGAGAACAAGACACTATTTACAAAAAACAGTCCTTGAAACAGAGTTTTCCCAACAGATTTTCCCTTGGGAACACCTCAGCCACTGACAGGCTGAGAATTTTTCTGAGGCTCAGAAAATCATGTCCACAGGGGACCCCAGAGCTGGATGCAGTATTCCAGGTGGGGTCTCACCAGAGCAGAGTAGATGGGCAGAATCACTACCTTCGACCTACTGATTTTGAAGCAGTCTAAGATACAACTGACTTTCTAGGCCACAAGTACACATGACTAGGACATGTCCAGCCTCTCATTCGCTGGTATCCTCCAAGTCCTTGGTAGGGCTGTTCTTGATCCGTTCATCCTCCAGCCTGTATTGATACCAGAGGTTTCCCAGCACAAGCAAGAAGCCCAGGTGCAGCGCCTTGCACTTGGGCTTCTTAAGTCTCATGAGATTCCCATGGGCCCACTTTTTGAGCCTGTCCAGGTCCCTCTGGATGGATGGCATCTCATCCTTCAGGTGTATCAACCACACCACTCAGCTTGGTGTCCTCTGAAAAGTTGCCAAGGGTGCATTTGAACCCTTCATCTATGTCATTAATGAAGATATTAAATAACACTGGTCCCAATTCAGACCCTTCAGGGGCACCACTAGTTACTGATGTCCATCGGGACTCTGAGCCATTGACCACTACCCTCTGGATGTGACCATCCAACCAATTCTTTATCCACCAAACAGTGCACCCATCAAATCTTTGCCTCTCAAATTTGGAGAGAAGGATGTTGTTGGGGACCATGTCAAAGGCCTTACAGAAGTCCAGACAGATGGCATCTGTAGCCCTTCCCTTGTCCACTGATGTACTCACTCCATCATAGAAGGCCACTTGGTTGGTCAGGCAGGACTTGCCCTTGGTGAAGCCATGCTGGCTGTCCCAAATCACTTCCCTCTCCATGTGCCTTAGAATAGCTTCCAGGATGATCTTTTCCATGATCTTCCCAGGCACAGAGGTGAGGCTGACAGGTCAGTAGCTCTCAGAGTCCTCCTGGGATGAAGAAAGTTCATAGAAATGAATTCTATAAAGACTGGTACAATAGTTAGGGAATGAGATTTTCCAACATTGTCTTACATTCTCTTTTAGGGTTTTTCTTCTTCTTTGTCATGTGTGGTCCATTTTATGTTAACCTTTAGGAAAATATTCTTCTTACAGTTCCTCACTATGTTCTGTTTTACTTGTGAGGACATTTGTCAAACTTAATGGTTTTTTATCTTTTTCATGCTATTTTAATCAATAGATGCTTTTCATTTTTTTTGCATTATTTAATTAGTTACTGTTTTAGGGGTACACAATAAATTGCAGATAACTACTTTTTTTCCAGATCAACATGATAACAAAACAAAAAGAGTCAGTAACTTCACAGTTACTACATCAACATCTTAAACTTGCAGACACAATCCAAGTTATTAAGTCCTTGCTGCTTCCTGACAATAAACAAATGGGCTAGTTTAGAGGAGATATTAAACTTGCTTTCACTAGTTCTTTTTTTATTAAAAGACTCAATGCTTTACTTGTGTGTGTGGTTTGGTTTTTAGACTGAATCTGGCTATGCATCAGAGTCAAGTTTACGACGCCATGGCTCCATGGTGTCTCTTGTTTCTGGAGCAAGTGGATACTCTGCAACATCCACGTCTTCATTCAAGGTTAGTGAATAATATTTTCTTAGTATTGGTGTTTAAATAACACCCAAAACTGGAAAGTAAATAAGCTATGTGAAGACTTGTTCACACAATTATAGGAAAAAACCCCAAATAAATCTTTGGTTTATTATAAGTGTTAGTAATTCAGCATGTGATGATGAACAGAAGATACAGGAAATTTTTCATGCCTCTATGCAGTTATCCCTCTTAAACTATGGTGTCATTTTCAAATGGCAAAGAAACCAAACCTGTGGGAGGATTTATTAGTCTTTCTTAGTGTACTTCTATGAATATCAGGGCTTCTAGATGAAAGGAAATGCTGATTCTGTGACTTGACAAATGATAGCTTGCTTTGTTTCATGTGTATAAATATTTAACATTTGAAATTGGTTGGGGCAGAAGAGGAGCAGCACAAGAAAAGGGGGAATAAAGGCTAGAATAAAGATCTTAAACTAGAACTCACTGTTTTCAAGTAAATAAGTGTAAACTTCATAATATGTAAGATTGTGTTTTTAATAAATTTTATTGAATGCTCTAAAGTAGCAGATGAAGTCAAGATGAAAAATTGAGACCAGTAGACAAAATGAGTAATAAACACTTCTATACAGTTTCTTACGTTCTTTTAACATTACCAGTATTGCATAGCTGTTGATGTCTGAAATTTCTTTGGTGTGTTTAAAGAATTTGTTCTTCATAACTGCAGAAATCCGATTTTTTGGCATTGAACTATTGCTGAGCCTGTAGAAGCATTTGAGCCTTTTTATGCTTGTATTTTCAGAAGGGTCATAGCTTACGTGAGAATCTTGCAGAAATGGAAACCTTCAGAGACATCTTGTGTAGACAAGTTGATACTTTACAGAAATACTTTGATGCCTGTGCAGATGCAGTTTCCAAAGATGAACTCCAGAGGGATAAAGGTAAAACTGTAATTGAAAACTGTTATCTCCATAGAATTTACCTTTTTACACAGTAATAGCCCTTGAAATAGTTACTATAGCATTTGATACCATATAAATGAAGTATGTATATTAAATTTAGTCTTTAGTAATGACATCAATCATAGATATTTCTGCATAAACTGTAAACTATTTTCACTTCAGAAGTTGGATTCCCATAAAAATCTGCTTAACTTAAATATTGACCTCTAGCTGTCAATTGTATAAAATGATCTTTAAGCATTTGATGTTATATAACTATAATTGTGTACCCCAGAACATGAATTCAAGTTTGTTTACTGCTGTGTCTCTGTCATGGTTTAACCCCAGCTGGCAACCAAGTACCATGCATTTGCTTGTACACTTCCCCTTCTCTCTCAATGGGATGGGGAGGAGAATCAGGAAAGAAAATAGAGATAAGAACAGTTTATTTGAAACAAAGTAAAAGATAATAATAATAATTGGAATAAGAAGGAGAGGACGAGAGGGAGACATAACCCAAGAAAGACAAATGATGCACAATACAGTTGCTCATTATCCACTGACCGATGCCCAGCCTGTTCACAAGCTGTAATCGACCTCCTCTTCCAGATAACTTCCCCCCAGTTTATATACTGGGGATGACATTCTATGATGTGGAATATCCCTTTGGCCAGTTTGAGTCACCTATCCTGCCCATGCTTCCTCCCAGTCTTTTGTGCAGCTCCTGACTAGGAGAGCATGAGACACTGAAAAGTCCTTGCTTTGAGTAAGCACTACTTAGAAACAACCAAAACATCCATGTGTTATCAATATTATTCTCATGCTGAATCCAAAACACAACTCTGTACGAGTTAACTATCCTAGCCAAAACCAGTCTCTTATCTTTAGTCTGAAAAGCAATAGTTTATTCGCTTTCATAGGAACAATACATTCTTTAAAAAAGCCATAGATTCTGCCATAATGAATGCTCCTGAGATGTATTTGCTGTAGCTAGAGCACTGAGAGCACACTGGAAGTTCTAGGAGACTCAGGTGTGGGTGTCTACATCTCTCTGAATTGTTCTTCCCAGAGCACAGCTTGTCATATTCATGCACTCTTCTGAGGCATTAATATTCGTTCCCATGTTTGTTCTGGTAGCCTGAAACTTTTGATAGTGAGAAAACAATAGATAAGTGCCATTCCACTTGTTTGAGAACTTCCTAGTGTAAAAGAGTATTTAGTTGCTCAATTGTGGCTCCTTGTTTTTCCAGTTGTAACACCAAGATAATGTTCTTCTTGCCATCAAATGAAGTGCTAAATTTTGACACTGAGCAAATGTTAGTCTCCTGATGGTTTCTGAAGGTAATGTTGATAGTGGTCAAAAGTAAAGAAGAGAAGGTGTGTGTCATGGCTGTTATAAGAATAAAATCTTAAATGCTACTTAGCCATGAAGAGGCTCTTAATTCTTTTTTGCACACTAAAGACTTGGGAAAGCTTTCTCACTCCCATAACATATGCTTTCTCACATTTAGTGGTAGAAGATGATGAAGATGATTTTCCTGCGATGCGTTCTGATGGGGATTTTTTACATAACAGTATCAGCAGTAAGGAAAAATGTAAGTGCGTCAACTTTTTCACTGAAAATTCGTATGAATGGTCTGATAAGCCTGATAAAATATGGATATTTATGTTCTTTTCTAAGCAGAAAATTGCAAGAATAGTTATTTGAATGTATGTGACAGGACATTCTTATTCATGTTCAGATAATAATGAAAAACAGTTAAAGAATTATAATCTGAGTTATTCTTAATTCACACAAATATTAATGCAAGACTGTCAAGCTGGAATTTCCTATTTATGTCCAAAGCCATTTCCACTACAAAAATCTGTTGAAACAGATGCATCATTTGTATACTGGGAACTGAGATTTGTAACAGGCAATTGTAGCTTTTCTTGCAAGGATTATCTGCTTTAGGAGTGTGGTGAAGCACAATGCTTTTCCAGCAAGGTGTGCCCCATTATGGGTTTCCTAACTTCTATATCTATGTAATGATTAAGTCAACATTGTTACTGAATCTCTTTAATCCTAATTTTAGCACTTTTTAAAATTGTATTTTTCAGTGTTATGCTGAACAGAATTCTGATTTTTATTCTTATCTTAAATGATCTGGTTATAGTCATTGTACTCACTGCATCCATTCATTAAATGTGAATTCCTCATGCAAGTCTTGCTTTTTTAGAAATCTGATACATCTGGCCTGCCAGAAGTTGTGTATGCATTTAAAAAAAATCTATTTACATTCTTCTTATATTTTGTTCCTCTTGTTTCCTGGCTGAAATTATTTCTGCATTGACAATTCAGTATTTGTCAGACTTTGGTTCACAAAACTTTGAAGCAGTACAGTTGCAAATCTGATGGAATCTCCAAAAGAAGTACTTAGCAAAAGCATTTTAAAAATTGTAGACACTTTCTTCAAGAATCTGAAAAATATATGTGCAAAATAAGCCTTTTCTGTCTTCTGTTTTCTTTGATCTGGTTCTAAATCCACATGTGTTGCATGTTTCCTTGCCATATTTAAGTTTCCTTTCTAGATTATTGCCCAAACTGTTAGGAGGAAAGGAATTGGAAGCAGTTACAGTATACTTCCAGAGAACTACAAATATGAGTATATTTTTTTTCAATCATATAAAGTGTTTGCTCTACTAAGGATTAATTGTAGTGATCAGGAGAGGGTATTTCAAGGACCCAAAATGGTATCGTTGGGCTTTTGGGATAGCTACTGTAGAGACAGATTAAATTATTTGAATACCCTGCCTGAAATCTCAGAGAACCCTTCTGCTGTGGAACTGCTGAGGGTCGAAGAACAACAGGTACCAATCTCTACCGCAACAGTGCACCATTGACAATACTGCACCAACCGGGATTCCGTGACCCCCATCCATGAGATGATTCATGAACTGGAGAGCCAGGGAGTGGTCAGCAAGACTTGCTCACCCTTTCATAGTCTTATAAGGCCAGTGCTTAAGTCCAATGGAGAGTGGAGGTTGATAGTAGACTATCATGGCCTGAATGAAGTTACACCATCTCTGAGTGCTGTTGTGCCGGACATGCTGGAACTTCAGTATGAACTGGAGTCCAAGGCAGCAAAGTAGTGCCACCACCAACATTGCTAATGGGTTTTTTTCATTCCTTTAGCAGCACAGTGCAGGCCACAGTTTGCTTTCACCTGGAGGGGTGTCCAGTACACCTGGAACTGACTGCCCCAGGGGTGGAAAAACACCCCCTCTATTTGCTGTGGACTGATCCAGGCTGCACTGGAAAAGGGTGACGCTCCTGGACATCTGCAGTACATTGATGACATCATCATGTGGGGCAACACAGCAGAGGAAGTTTTTGAGAAAGAGAAGATGATCCAAATCCTTCTGAAAGATGTTTTTGCCATAAAACAAAGTAAGGTCAAAGGACCTGCCCAGGAAATTAAGTTTTTAGGAGTAAAATGGAAAGATAAATGTCATCAGATTCCAGTGGATGTGGTCGACAAAATAGCAGCTATGTCCCTCGTGACCAGAGAGAAGGAAATACAGGCTTTCCTAGGTGCTGTGCGTTTTTGGAGAATGCATTTTCCAGAGTACAGTCAGATTATAGGCTCTCTCTATCATGTGACCTGGAAGAAGGATTTCAAATGGGGCCCTGAACAAGAACAAGTTTTTTAAGAAATTAAACAGCAGATTCTTCATGCAATAGCCCTTGGGCCAGTCAGGACAGGATAGGATGTAAAAAACATGCCCTACACTGCAACCAGGGAGAATGATGCTTCCCAGAGCCTGTGGCAGAAAATACCTGGGGACACTCGAGGATGACCTCTGGAGTTCTGGAGTAGGGGAAGCAAATTATCCAAGGCCTGCTACACCCCAACTAAAAAAGATATCTTGGCAGCTTTTTAAAAGGTTCAAGCTGCTTCAGAAGTGATTGGCACTGAAGCACAGTTCCTCCTGGCACCATGATTACTAATGTTGGGCTGGATGTTCAAAGGGAAAGTCCCTTCCACACATCATGCCACTGATGCTACATGGAGTTAATGGGTCATGCTGTTCACACAGTCAGCTTGAATAGGAAACCCCAATCTCCCAGGGATCTTGAAGATCATAATGAATTGGCCTGAAGGAGAAAATTTCAGACTGTCATCAGAAGAGGAAGAGGAGCAGGTGACACGTGCTGAGGAGACCTGTCCTAGGGTGACGCTATGATGTTTGTATCCCCAATCATGTGTTCTGTTTATGCTGAATATTATGTTCTGTGCCTTCAAGACTGGCTTTGAAGAGGGAAGTTTTGTTTTAGTTTTACTATCAGTCTGCTCACTCCCCCAACGGTTAGCGAGACACAGAGACGGGGCAGTAGGTAGTGCAGCTTTTGCTTTTTGCTCTGCTTTTCGTTTGGCTCTGGCTTCTGCTCTTTAGTTAGTTTATCTAAGCAGTCCGAATT
>VWYI01044868.1:4564-42810 GCA_013399455.1 Anthoscopus minutus | reverse complement strand
GCCATGCCATTGCTATTTATGGATCAGTACTGATAGAGGAAAAAAATCATTTGAACCCTCACTTCTTCAGCAGACAAAGGTTTGAGCTTTCTGTAAACACTGTGAAGACATCATCTCTCAGAGTGTCTAGGGAAGCTTTACAAAAGCAGAGAGATGGAGGGGACACCTCTCACTTCCTCCCTCCCATATACAGGGCACCCATCTAGTTCTGTGCCAGAACGAAGTGGCTTTCTGTCTGCTCTGCCTATTACACCCTCTTTTCCCGTCCATGCTTGGGCCCACATCCTCAGTTAGTTTGGCACAGTTCATCCCAAGCCAATGGAACTGCCCTGCTCAGGGGCTGGCAGCTGAGGATTCAGCCATCAGTGTTATTCTTAGGCTCTCTGGCACGCCGAATGCAGAGAGCATTGTGCTGCTCTATGCACCCTTGAACTGGGTGAGATGATCTTACAGCTAGGAAGCTGACTAGAAGGGAGTTTTGGAGAGAGGATGTAGTTTTCTGGAAACTAGTCCTAGTTGGTTTGTGTTTACTTCAGAGGTGGAACTATAGGTTGCTGAGTCAGCCAAATCCTTTGGGAAAACTCAGTTGTCATAAGTCTGATAATCTGAATTTATGTACTCCAATTTTATTTTAGCAATTTTTTTTCCTCTTCTGAAAGAATTTAATCCCAAATCTGGATTTTTTTGTTTTCATTTGTCTATTTTGTGCCTGAACTTCTGCCAGATTACAACCAGGGGAGACTTAAGCTGTTAGCCATATAATGAGTGTGAGAACTTCAGAAAATATATGTTTTCCGCACCTTAATCATTCTAAGAACCACAAAACTACATCCAATGCATTTTTAAACTGGTCACATGTGAAAGTCTGGAGATATTGAGCAAACTAAAATTACTTGCTAACTGTTTTGAGAAATTCTTCCACTTTTTGGTCGAATGTGGCAACTGTTAAACAGTACATGGCAACCACAGAGGACAGGATAGGAGACAGGAATGCAAGATTCTTGTGGGAACTTTGGAGGAAATATAGAGACCAACTGCCATGCAACAAACGCCAGGATCTGTTCATGCAGAGGAATGCACAGTTGGAGGGGAATAGGAAGAGGAAAAATAGACTTCCCCTCTGTGAAATGGATGTTATTTAAAACAATAGCTGAGAGTTTCTCAAATTACCAAAAAAATGATACTGCAAAATACAGACACAAATACATTGAAGAAGGAGAGAAAGCAAGAGAAATCTTAAAATCAACTGGATAGTGCTGGTAATTTTAAGACTGCAAGAGGAATACTTGCTCTAATATGTGAGCTTTCTTGATATTAATTTAAAAAGTACACAGAAGAGAATTTTACCAAAATTGTTTTGATAAAACGTAAACCCATGGGGATTTCCAAGTGGGGGCTTCCTAAGTTAAACTCAAATAAGTCTTAAACAAAAAATTATTTCTCTTTTTAAGTTTGTTTCTTTGTACTTGAAGTAAATTCAAGGGAAAATGCTAATTCTGAACCTATAGGCATATCACTAAAGGGAAAGTTTTGAAAGACTTTTATTCCCACTTTTATCCTAGGATATGTGATAAGCTTTCAAATTCTTTTAGTGTACCTTTTGCAAAAGACAGAGCCCTGAGTATCTGGCTGTAAGCTTTTGGTTATAGAATGCTTTCAAAAATCTGAGCCTTCCCTAGCTGCCTAATTAGGCACCAGTTGTGAGTGGTGAAGCATATGAAAAATTACTTTATGCCCCAAAGGTCCAAAAAGATGCAACTCAACCTCTCTTGGGCTCTCTAGGTTCCACTTTGTCTGAGACTGTACCTCACAGTTTTGGTTCATTGCTGCTTAATCTCCAGGTTTGCTGTTCCAGAGGGCCTTGACCTGTGAGTTTCTGACCACTGCTACTGATATTGTTTTAGATACCTGGAGAACACTCCACAACCCAACAGCCTAAGTCTGTTGGTGGTCTTATACTGTCATATGCTTGCCCTTCTTCTGGAAGTGCTACAGCATTTTTTCTGTCTCCTGGAGTGAATTTAAAATGTGATTTCACTCAAGATTTTTACAAATGCTGCTCTTATGATGCTAGAAAGTGAGATCCATAGCATAAGTAAACCTGCTGTGTTTGAAGAATCTTGCTCTCTATGACTGAACTTTTGAGCTTTTGTCGACTTCAGTGAGCACAGAAATCTGCTTTTACAGCTCAGGCTGCAATTTTGCAACCAGCACTGTTTCATTTTTCTATAATACAACATGTCAGCAGAAACATGAAGGGTAGAGCCAAGGGATCCTGGCTCCTGGGCTCCTACATTTTCTCTGGACAATAGTTTTCTCATAGAAACCAATAAGTTACAGACTAAGGACTGCTCAATTTAAAACTATCTAGGGCTTTATGGCTAAAAGGATTTTATTAAATAGGAGTGATTACTAAAGTATGTTACTGTTGGGGGGGGTGAGGATAGTTAAAAACTATGAAAAAGCTTTGCTTGCAGCAGAAAAGCACTGTAAATACTTAAAAATATCTTTGCTAATGTTTTTATTTTCAAAATGGAAAAAATGAGTCAGCACTGAAGGCTCTGTAATCACTGCTAAGTCCAAACTCAGCTGCTCTGGAGAGTGTCCCCTTTCCCTGCCCCCATCTGTGTTGTTGGTACAAGTGAATATAGCTACTCCTAATTTAGCTACATGCAGTTGCTACCTTTGCATGGGCTGTAACAATCATCCTGAGAGATCTGCTGCTGTAAGACTTTCTTCTCCAAGTCTGTAATCTCTGTGCAAAAATAAAAAGAAAATGATACGCAGGAATCACCTTTGGGTGATGAGTGTGTTCTGTCTCTGGACTGCTGGAATGAGAAAGTGATGCTGGTGGAGCACAGCAAAAAACCAAATGGATTTTAATATATGCTTAGACTTATTGATACTTGGTCCAGAGGGTAATTCACTGCAGTGACAGCTCTGGACAAACCTACAGAAATAAATCCTTCTAAATGACAGGAAATTTTGTCTCTGCACTCTGATTCTATACTGCGTTTTGTATTGTGATAAAAGGCAGAATAACTGTATTGGAGGATCCTCAGCAGTTACTGGGCTCATAGGAAATAAAGAGAAATATTTTCCATTCTAAGTAGATTCCAGAGGTGTGTGTAAAAATATGGAATGCATCCCCTTTTGTCTCCTGATGCCAAAAGTCTTCCTGCCTAGCATACAGTTTTTCTAAAGAAAAGCTATATTCTGTATTTTTTTGATTCAGTACATTCTATGGGTCCCAATTTGACAGGGCTTTCAATGCACACTGCAAGCCTAAGCGAAATGCACACCGTGCTGTGAAAGAGATACATTACATAAGAGGCCTCTGAGGCTTACACAGAGCTGGACTGCAGTGTAAACTGTCTCCGGGACGGATAAAAACTATCTTGCAAACTAGGATTAGCACTGATTCTTGTCAGGGGCTCTTGATTTGAGAGAAGAGAAGGAAATTTGTGTGTGCTGTTTTAGTGAGTTTTAGTAGCTATATAAACCACAGTTCAAAATTCTGATGTGTATCTAACCATCAGCATGCCCGAACTGTGTTTGATAAAAGGGGCAATGAGCTCCAGTTATGCAGCCCTTACTCCCACTGGTTCTCCTCTGCAACCCAGAGAACAACCAGGACTATTTGCATATAAATCCTGAGCACTTGGCAACTTTGCTGCAGCAAGAGAAAAAGGGAAAGAAAGGCAAATGCCCCATAAGTTAGTGTTTCAGCCACAGTGCAGATTTACTTTATCCACTGTTTGGCAAAAGGTCTCAGCAAGGCAGCTGTGGACTGTGTACCTTTGCTGCCCTGTGTACCTTNTGCCTGTCTGCAGATTCTCCACAATGTCCAGAGCCTAGCATCTGAAAGGCTGTCTGAAGTTCTGGGGTAACAAGAGTGGTTGCAGTTTGACCTCTCGTACTGGTGAGGTTCACTCTGAGGAGGGAGAGATGGACCTTTCCTGAAGGTCACTCCAAAGCTCCTGGCCAGACATCCACAGAGAGACTGCTTCCTGTGACAGTTCACTTCCAGTCTCAGTGCAGACAGGCTGCTTCCACTTTAAAGCCCCACAAACTGCTTTCTATCAGCACATACAGGATGGGAGATATCCTTCCAGACCGCCAGGTAGGACAAACTCATGTGCCTTTTCAGTTCAACAAAAGTTATACGTTACTGAGATTCCCAAGTGAATTACTAGCAGACATTCAGATTGCATGCAAGACAGATACTGTAAATACCTGTGTTTAAAGAGATGAAAAAAATTGTTACATGCCAGAAACAAATCCCTGTAGTAAGTGACCATTTTCCTAAATATGGATCTGCTTGGTAGAGAAGTGGAGAAATTGGATCATGTAATTATTGAACACTTCAAGTTGTGCCCACCACAATAGCAAGCATTTCACTGGAGATACTCAGTACCATGCAGACTTATAGGAATCCTTCAAGTTCAGTTTCAAAGCATGAAGGTAAATTAAAGAATGGATTTACAAGGGTGATGTAGTATCAAAATATTAAACTTATGTGAGTCCTCTACACCATTGTATTTTCCTTCAACTTTCTTACCACATTGATGCAGAAACCTAATGTGAAGGTTGTTACATGAAGATGTTAGATAAGGATATATAATGATACACAGAGCTTTCAGAAAGCCTAGAAGCAAACTATAAAAAGTGTGACCTATTGCAGAGCACAGTCTTATCTTTCAAATCTTCTAGATACTTTCAGACTGCTGTTTTTTAAACATATTTGTGTCTTAGGTAAAAAAAATGTAAAATTGTATCAGCTTTTTGTTCTTTTTTGCTTAGAGTTGCAGATAAAGTTGCCGAACTTTTATCAGCCAAACCATCTTCAAAACATATTTTCTTTCCAAGAGAAAGGCCAACACACAAGCCTTTTATGGCATTGTGTATTTATAGCTCTAGTCTGTACTATGAATGAATGGCTCAGTCCACAAAACACAATGCATTTGATGAGTGTGATCATCAGTCATGGAATCACAGGATCACAGAATGGGTCAGGTTGGAAGGGGCCACAATTGGTCATCTGGTCCAACATCCCTGCTCAAGCAGTGTCATCGCAAAGCACATGGCATAGGACCTTTGAATATTTCCAGTGAGGGAGATTCCACAACCTCTCTGGGAAGTCTGTTCCAGTGCTCGGTCACCTGCACAGTAAAGAATTTCTTCCTTATGTTCAGGTGGAACTTCCTGTGTGTTGGTTTCTCCTCATTGCCTCATGTCCTGTTTGCTGGCATCACTGAGCAGAGCCCGGCTCCATCCTCTGACACCTCCCTTCAGGCACTGACAGACATTGATGAGGTTCCCTCTCAGTCGCGTCTTCTCAAGGCTGAACAGGCCCAGCTCACTCAGCCTTTCCTCCTATGAGAAATGCTTCAGTCCCTTAATCATCTTTGTCTCTGCTGGACCTTCTTAGTCCAGTGGAGGTCACTGAACAGAGTGTCAAAGGTGCAAGGAACCTCTTGGTTTTCTGTTCTTGCACAAAGAGAGGAAGGGAAAGGCTTATGCAAGTTTCGGAATGATTGAACGCGTCACCACAGGACTGGCTTTCTCAGAACTGCTACAAAGCCAAAACTCTGCTCCCACTCCTAAGTCTTGCACAGGTCCCTGCAGAGAAATGGGGAATAATATCAGGACAAAGCTAAGTCATGACTCTGGCAACTGGTCATTCAAAACTTTTCAAAAGGTGATGGAGGCTGGGTTCTGCTGTTGCTCTGAGACAAAACATGCTCAGGCCTCACTGGTGCTCCAGCAGCCAGCAACTTCACCATCTGCAGTGCCTGCTAGTACTGGAAATAGCTTACATCCAGAAAGGTTTGGGTGTCATGGCTGACAACCTGCCTCTGTCACCCAGTGATATGGTACCATATTTTACACCTTTGCCCAGCCTGCACACTGCTCACAATAGTGTCTTTCTAACAAAGCAAACTTTGGATGGCCTTTGTCAGCTGCCATATTTACTGAGTCCATCTGCTTTATTGAATTCCAGGGTCTAGAGGAACATCCAGACCTTAGAAATAAGGCTATTTTCTTACAAAATGGAATGATTAAGAAAGATAGCATATTTTGCCAGTAAAAAGGGAGACTGAAGTAACTGCTAATGTGAAATGTAAAACAGACAAAATATTTCAATAAATCAATCATACTCAGAATTCTGTTTTGTATATAAAATGGTTATAAGAGAAATATTTAACGTTTTGAAATCTATGCCGCTTTTCATTGGAAATAAACTTGTCAGTAATTGAATCCATGATAGTAATTGGTTCTATACAGTTTGATATTTTATCTTTTAGAAATGGAAAAATTTCTAATACTGCATGATTCTTATTCATTTAATGTGTGCAGAGCACATGGAAGGATGTATAGGATAACAAGCAAAAGCTTGTTAGCAAGTGAATGACATACCAGATCTGTTTGGGAAAAGTTGATTCAGATTAAATCTCTTTCCCACCATTAGGTATCTGCCTCTTTCTCTTCTGAAAGTGTGGGAACCAAAAATAATTTAGGAACACGTTTTAGGGAATCAGTTCCTGTTATTATAGGCAGAATATAGGAATCTGGATCTCAATAGTTCTGATAGCAAATGTAAAATTTTCGGTAGTAGCTTCCCAAGTAACTGTGGAAATCTGGTGTGTAGACAGAGTATCAGCACATAACTTCACTTCTAAGAAGCACCATCCATGTGAAACGTAAAAGTGGCCCTGAAACTATTTTTGGAGGAGATTTCTGTATGTTCCTTCTGCCACTTTATCAATCTGGCAACTTCTTCTTAATTAATATTGCATGCCAGTAGGGATAAGCAAGATCCAGGTCCCAGGCTCCTGCCACAGTGAACAGGAATCCCTTCAATGTAGAAAGCAGAGCACAGGTTCCCTCTCTAGCAGGTGTGTGTAGAAGGCATCCAGTTGTTTCAGTTTTTTTCTGTAAAGCCAGGCTTTATGCATTACATATGTAATTTGTAAATTACAGTTGTAATGTGCAATTTGTCCCAGAAAATGACTCCTACTCTTCTCAGCTGGAAGAAAGTTTTGAACTGATGTCTCTTGGGAAAGCAAATAGAGCAAAAGGGGGAACATTCAATGAAGTAAATGTACAGAAAAACCTGTGCAACATAAGGCCTCAAGTTGTCTAGACTTGGAATACAGAATTTGGTTTTATTTTCCAAGTATTTTAGCAAATATTGCCAAAACAAAGCAGAATTTTATGAACAAAATGCCTCTCAAAAAACATTATGATAATTTTGAAATCAAACACTTAAAAAACCCCAAAGCAATACCAAAATAAAAATTTTTTTAAAGAGCCTCAAGAAAGGATGCACCTCTAGATAATGTGGTTTAGTTCTTTTGCAAATGCAGGCAGATTTGCAGGCCCTTGTTATTCAGGGGTATAAATGACGCAAAGTGCAAGTCATAAATGTGTGTTGCTGTGAAAGATTGGGTGCAGTTTTGGGTGAGCTGTGGTGTGATATTTCCATTTGATATCTAGAGTCAGCCAATAGCAGCAGGTGGTGAGAGGCTGAGAAGCACAACATGTTCCAGTAGTACCTGAGGTTTGATCTCTGTGGCACGCTTTCTGCATGCTGCACAGCAAGCCTCTGTCAGGGCTTCCTTGCCTTTGAACTCAGTGCATAGAAACCTCAAGTACTTTTATTTAGTTCACATCTTCCATAATGAGTGACCATTTCCTTAGAGGTGTGTGTCATTGAACCAAGAAATAGTTAGATAATCTACTGCAGGCACTGATGATTCTGTAGCAGATTTGTATTTAATCCTTTATTTTCTCTTTGCATTCAGCAATTATGCCTTCTGCAGGATCTCACTCCCTACCCCCCACAATAATTACAAGGGACAGGGGTTTAAACACCTTGCAGAGCTGTGGTGCTTCTCTGTACAATTTAGAAAATCACCAACCCCATGATCAGAAAATAGATAACATGATTTGTACTACATGAGACCAGAAGAAGGATGGATGTTTCTATAATTCATTGTGGAAAAAGAGAAGGTGTGAGCAGTGTTATCTTGGGGACTGTAGATGTGCTTACTGTGCTATTTTACTGGTTATAACAAGATGTTCTCTGGAGTGAATGCACATCACCCTGGGAATGTGTTTACATTTAGGAATGGGATTAATTTAATTTTACAAATGAAAGGATGGTACCTAAAGGTCCAGTTTTGCTTTGCATTCTTCAGCTATAAAATGTAAATATTTGACAAATTGGAATGAACACTTCTAAAGCAGGTGATGTTATAGTTTAACCTCAGTGTATGTGTGACTCTGGTGTAGTACTTTTTTCACAGTGTACCCAAGGCAGAAGATCACAGAGCTCATTTTGCACATGTAGCTGTAAATCCAGTGGAACCTTTTTGTGACATCTTTCTATAGATGAAGCACTCTGGAAAAGGATCATGTGCCACTGAAACCTAGAAGAGTTTGTTTAGGGTGTTTAGGTGGTGAGAATTTCTTTTTAGATAAGTTTTGACCAGAACTGTCCTGCTCACCTCCTCCTGCACTTGGGTTTTGAATTATTTTTTTTCAATATAAGTATGTGGGAAGTTTTTGTCTTTCTTTTCTTAGTTGGTTTCACTTCTTTCTCTCTTCCTCACAAAAAATACAAGTGTGATTTTATGTCCCTGAGGAATATGACAACCTCTAAATGGGATGACCACAAAAGTAGCCTACATTCAATTTTGTATTTCAGTAGCCTGTATTTCAATTTTGCAGAACAAGAAAAGGAATAAGGATCTAGATGGGATCAGTACTTTCATTTAATTCAGGATGGTACCCAGGACTGGTTGCTGCCATATGGTTATTGCTGCCCACTGAATCTGTTGGTGAACTGTGCAGTCAGAAGCTCTCAGCTGCATGAGGTTACATTAGTCTATACTGTAGTTGCAGAGAAGAGGACCTGTCTCTTCACTATTTTCTTCTGATGTCTTCTAATGCTGGCTGTAACTTCCTCTGGATATTGTGGGTTTCAATCTGCTTTCAGTTTTAGTGGTTACATTGGTTTGCTACAAAGCTCTTTTCCTAGCTAGGCTGAGTGAATTTGCAAGCTATATGTGATAGGAGAATCTATCCTATCCTGTTTTTAATTCATACTCCCTAAATCTGTGTGGCCATATGTGCCTTTTAATTTTCATTTGTATAAGTGAACAACTGAGTGAAAGAAATCCTGCAATTTTCTGGTCTTCTGACACATTGGAGTAAAAAAAATGTTTGGCTTTTCTGACACAAAAGGCATCTAGCCACATTTCTGCAGAATCTCCTCTTTTGGACTCTGAATTCGATCTGATTTAAACCCCAAGTACCCTGACGTAGGTCTTACTGTAATTAAGATATCAGTTGAGAGTTTTTCTTTTCAGTGAAAGTTCTTTGTTTTCTTTTCCATTTCTTTGTGTACCGAAAGAATTTAGATCTACACATTATTTGCAGAATGCAAACAAATAATAAAAAACCAGACACTCTTCTAAGATTAACATAAAGATGGATGAAGTACATAAGTATATAGGGTGTATATACAATTAGATTTTAAAGTGTTTTTCTCAGGTGAAATTTTGCAACTGCAAAAGAGAAAATGAAAAATTTTGATAGGTGAAAAAATATACTTCTAATGTATGAAAACCTTTATCCTGTGCCAGAAGAAATGAGTGTATCTGGGTTATACTTGCTGGATACAAAGTTGAAGTGAGATTATATCTTAACTTACTCATATATCTATGGAATTTTCAGTTGTTTTCTGTACTGCATTTTTCTTTTTTGGTTTTCTTTTGGCATATTACTCCATTCCCTACGGAGAACCATAATTAAAGAAAACATGCAATGTTTTAAGTCAGGCTGAGACTAGACTGTGACTGATTAAGGAGAGAATGAATTTGTATTTTGTGGTTGCTATATCCTTATTTTGAAATGTTCTATATGTGTTGAATAGCTACATAAAATGTGAGACCTATTCCCACAGGGTGTCCAGATTCCTCTGTGAGATGATGCCAGGGCCAGCACACCCTTTGGGAAAAGATCTGTTCCTCTAGGCCCAGAAGGAAAAAGACTCAGTGCCTGTGCATATGAGGCACTGGGCTGGGAAAAGCTCTGTAATTCCTGCTAATCCAGTAACACAGTGAAACATGAAGGCCAGTCATTGCCCTGCCCTGGACTGCTGTGGGAGTGTGGTATAACCATCTGTAAGGAGAATCAGCGTACACCAAACTCCAGCCTCCTGAGGCATACAAATTTCACATTTCTCTAGGAACCAACATTCTCACCTCACCCCTTAACACTTAGCACAGATGTAGGTGTGAAAGCGCTCTTGCTTAGACCAGAGAGGCCCCTTGCCAAAGGCAGTTTTCTGCAGTTCTACAGTGCATAGTTTGTGTTTATGATAATGCTGCAAGAGGAACTTGTTTATGAGTTAGATGCCTTCACATAACATCACTGGTTTCAGAAAAAGTATATATTATCTTCTTTCTACTTGTGTCAGAATTCAGGTGGAAATTACAGTTGTATAGTGTCAGTGTTGATAACTAAATATCACTTGTCCTCCTGGACAACACCACTCTAAAATGATCTTGGTCAGATACTACTTTGTGAGTTTGTTGTGGTTGTGCACTAATGATATGAAGCATTCTAGTTTTGAGTTTTATATTGTGGCTGTATTGAATTGACCTTCTCCTCATCCTCCTAGGTACTGGTAGAGTCATGCTAGCAGCCATCAGCTAAACATGCAATGACAAAGCCATTGACATCTTGGTTGTGTCTAAAGCAAAACTGCCCCAACTCTCAAAAAACCCCCTCTTGCCTCCTGAGTTACAGCTTATCATATTGCTTTGTAGACTTGCTATTGACAGACCAAGATGAAATTCTATAGCAATATTTAATCTCTTATCAATGTATTTAAGTGACTATCCTTCATTTTCTACAAGGTGAGGAGAATTCCCATGTCACGGTTTCAGGGGAAACTCAGAGCCCTGCCACTTTGCTACACTGTCAATAAACTGCTTTTAAGGCTGCTGGTTTATATTTTTTTAATTGCTCTATGCATTTATAGCACTATGTAAAAATAATCCTTAGTCTAGCAATATAACCTTGTAACTACAATAAATTGATAATTGAAAACCAGCCTCAATAGAGAGGATTGCCTTCTAAAGAGTTTTTCCATAGCACCAGAAAGTTCATTTTCAATTAAAAGACAGATGCTGCCTGTGAACTTTTAAGTAGTTTTCTCAAGTTTAGAATGTAATTAAAGCTTGTAATTTTAGCTTTTTGGGCTAACAGAATATTTCAATAGTTGAAATAGAAAGCCCTAGATTGATAATTGTTGTATATGCAGATTACATTATCCAGCCATATAAAAACCCAGTGCTGGTGCCTAATGTTCCAGCATTATGACTGTGTGAGGGAAAGGGGTCATGGTGAAGCCCAGTGGCTGCAACTCAGCTGGTCCTGGTTGCCCATGTTTGGTGACATCAGCATGGCTCTCTTACACCTCCCTCCTGAAGAGGCCCAGGTAGGAGAGTGCGATGGGTGAGGAAAGCTGTGCTCGGGCTGGTCCTGCCTGAGGATGCTGTCAGGATGTGATGAAAGGCCATGCTCTCCCCTGGGAACTGCAGTGCCCTTCTATGTCCTCTGGTTTAGATACAGATTTTGAATTTCCTTTTCCAAATAGTATGGAGTATGAACTCCAAAGGACTGAAATAGCAGAAAGTAAATTAAATGTGATATTATTTTTGTTTATTTATTGCCAAAAGCAAAAGAAAGTGTGCATTTATGGTGTGCAACATATTTACTAATGCCTTAGGAAATGGGCTGATAATTCTTCTCCCTTGAAGAAATAATACTGTGTACATTCTATTTTAAATTCCTTTAACTGAATGATTGAACCAATCATTTGAGTGTGTGACTTCTACATAGCAGAGTATACCATAGAACAGATATTCTAGGTCCAGGAAGTTCCAGAAAGAGAACCATGATTTAGTGTGGTTCTACAGCAGAAGTACAAAACCTGAATTTTGGCAAACATTACTGTGAGTATTTAGGAAGCTCCAAAATGGTAACCCTAAACTTTGCATTGAAATTTCAGGGCATGTTCCCACCTGGAAATAATTTCATGCTGGGCAGTAGCACTGACTGACTCTGATGTGGAACTGTCAGACACTGCAGTTTGTCCCTCAGGTACAGTCTGGAGCCAAACAGGGATGTTCCTGGCATACTTCTGAGCATGATGATCACAAATCCAAGGGACTTCATGCCTTGTAGTCACAACTAGGCCTTCCCTGACACAGAAGATTTTGTCACCTTTTGTCCTCTTTACCACTAGTTTGTTGAGGTTTCAAGTAAATTATACAGCTTGCTGTAGAGTTTGTGGCTGAGTCTGGAACAGAACCAGCATCTTTGTATCCCAGCCTATTGTCCTAGTCACTCTCTGTTCTTCAGAGTCTGACTCAGCGCTCCTTAAACATCTCAATTTCCATTTCTCCATTTTTTTCTGATTTTGTGTTTTCTCCCCCAAGCAAACTTCTGGCTCCACTTCTATTTTTCCTTCTTGCCATTCTTTGTTATTCGATCTTTAAATATTCAGAAAACTCAATGAATGGCAATATAGCATTGTGGGAAAAAACTGTTACAGTTGGATGATGTGACATAATCTCATTGCTTATTGTGTTAGAGATGATTTATTCTGTTTTATCAGTTTGTGAATAGGTTACCCTTTTCCAAATACGAAGATGTCTTTTTTTTTTGTTAGCTCACAACTGATCCAGTAAGTTCAACACTATTTTTTTTCATTTCTTCAAATTAGGCTCCTTTCCAGAGAGAAAAAGAGGATACCAAGTTCTTTCTAGGTAAATGTATAGAATTTGCCAGTGTGCAGCAAGTTTGCGCTGGAAAAAATGTGGAAATGATAAAATGTCATCCAAGATAAAAAAGAAATGGAGGGATTCTTTTTAAACACAGTCATTAAGAAACAAAATTTATCTTTAAAGATGTACTACTCCCTACAATTTTGAGGGAGATCAGTATAACCAAAACTAGCAAGCTCCAGTTGTAAACTATTGATGAGACCAACAGTAAAAGGAGAGTTTGTTTTGGAAGATGATTTCATGCTCAAAGGCATTACTCTCAAAAGCACACAATGTTACTAGTAAGAGGAAATATAACACCTCTCTTGACATCATTGCATTGTTTCATGAACTGTGCTTTTGTTTTATCTCCATGCTAGTCTGGGAGTATCCCTTCTTTGCAGGTTAAAATTATAACATGTTGGCATTTGGTTGGCATCTTCTTGTTTTCTTAGTTTACAGCCATGGTCAGAGCAAATTGCTTTGGAGTAACAATTTGATTTAATGACACTAGCACTAATATTCTTCATAAATGTGTTAGCAACTTTTATGCTGTGTAGGTACCTCTCAGTTTGGTGAGAAATGGCCCACTTCATTTTCCCCTTTAATTTCATTCAAATAAACCTACAGAGTTTAGGCTGTTTATACATTATGAATGGGAGAGAGAAGGATAGTCCTAACCTCTGTTTTCTGTAGTCTGTTTTATGGACAACATACTGGGTTTATTATGGTGATAACAGTGTTCTGTTTTTTCCATGTCTTTCACCTCCTTTTTCTCTTCATGCAAACTGGATGTAAGAAACAGACCTTTTTGTTTGTCATTTTTTCTGGTAATTTTTTCCTGTCTATCTTTGATGGGAAGCTGCAATCTCATTGCTTGGTAGCAACAGTCAAATCTTAATGAGGTATTTGAGAAGTCCCAGTTGAGAACGTGCCACATGTAAGGAAAATATAGATTATATGCAGGAAATACACAGGCCAATGCTTTGTTTTATGGATTGTCCTGTCACACATAACACAGAACTGTTCAACCAGTCATTTGTATGACTGTTCTTGATTAATATCTTTCAATAGTAAATTTCTCATAGGAAACTAAGTAGTTGGTTCCATCCAGGCATATGAAAAGAGCAGCCCTGTCTTCTGAGAAAATTCATGTCCATTTTAGAGATTTATGCCTGGTCCTAAACGTAATTGATCATAGATGAATTTCTGTTTCTACAGTTTTGTGGTAACCTTTTCTTTCTGAAGACTCTACTTCTGAAGCCTGTCAGAGTTTGGGTAGAGAAGGACCAGAAACTGAACCTTCCCTCCCTCCTTTTTTTTTTTGTTGAGATGCTTTTCCTCCTGTTAATTTTTGGACTTTGACAATGACTGAGCTTTCAGCAAGCTGCTGCATGTTAGCACCCTTGAAATCCCAAAACTAAAGCTAACTTGTGCAGCTGTAGTGCTTTAGACAGTCTGAAGGGTGACTTGCTTTCTATATCAGGGTTATGCTCACACTGCTCTCTGGCAAACTGAAGGTAAACGCCCAAAGAGGGAAGGCAGTAGCTGTGGGGTGAGCTGTAAATACAGCTGTCTGTGAATCAAACCACTCTGCCTCTCCCACCCTTTCTAGAAATCTATCAAGCTGGCAGGCTGCCCTGCTTGAAATAAATGTGGAAAATATTATGTAACTTTGCCCTGTGCGCGCTGACAGTGTATCCACTAGTCAGGTTTTAGTTACACTATCTGTTGTGGCTATTTTTGGTGACCAAAGGCTTCTCTCTTTAAATTTATGTCCGTATTTCCTTTGCCCCCACCCTCACATTTATGCTTCCCCCCCTTTTCCATGAACAACAGAATGAAACTCAGCTTCTGCAAATAAAAGATCAACTTCAGCAAAGCTGTTTGAAGGCTATTCCTTTTAATAATAACTAACCCCCAACAACAAAAAGCAAACAAAAAGCCCTAACAAACTGCTGGAGGAGGGATTTATCTCCTCTGACTCTAGCCGAGCACTGAAACAGTCAGTCTCAGATCCCCTCCCCTAGAGTTATACACTGTGTCAATACCTCCCTCTGCTGAAAGCTCTACATTCTTCCTCTCTTGCTTGACTACATTTTGCTGTGCCAGGACTTGCATAAACCAGAAGGAATCTGTGATACATAATAGAGCAGCCTGCTTGCTGCAACACAGCTGCCCTACCGACATTATACCCTCTGGGGAGTGCATAAACCTAAATTATTTGTCCTTTCCCAGTGTGACTGCAGACTAAAATCTGAGATTAGGAAAAGATGATAATTTGGAGTCAGATGACTTTTAAAAATACTTGTTCAGTAACTCCTGTGATGGGATTCAGTCACTGTCAAGGGACATTCTGTTTAAAGACAATTCTGTGCGTGTGCGCCTTGCAAATTCATTTCCTTCAGTTTTAATCACTTAACTAGTTTTTGTTCTAGGAATAGTAAAATTACCATGTGGTTTGTGATCCATTGTGCTGCATAAACTACCATGTAAGACTTTAAGTGTTGTGTTACTCAAACAGATTGAATTAGCTTAATGATTGGAAAATCTATGAATCATCTCAACTACAACTGGTATGGTATTTGGGAGCTCAGTTTTTCAGAGGCTGCTTGGGATTAGAGACCCAAGCCAGTCATTTCTCATCTCAGATCATTATAGTATAAAGATTTTAAAGCAACCAACACATTTTACTTGTGTCTGTGTCAGGTAGTCCAAACTGACATACTAAAAAGGGTAGTGATTTTCTTAGAGGTGAATAATTGAACTTAGTGGAGAATAGAGCAACTTCCAGATATCTCATGTTAGGCCCCTAATTTTAGTACAGGTCTGGAAGCAAAAGACTCTAATTCAAACCCAATATTTTTCTTTATGTTTATCATTCCCTTGGAAATTTTGGAGTGTCTGCCTGTGTTGTGGGAAAGGCTAATGCACTGCAAAGCCATAGCTGAGCTACAGCAGTTCACAGCTTTTTTTAGTTAAGGATTTTTAATATTTCATCATTATGTTCAGTTGCTTCAGATCAGATGAGTTTTCCCTCTATTTGATGGCAGACGGCAAACAACCATTTTACATCAACTTCATTCTAGAAGTACAAATTGGATTGCTTCTATTAACTTTTTCAACTGAACTTTTTAATGTTTTCAGGAAAGTTTGGTAATGTGAGAGGTGAAAAGAGTAATAAGGAAAACCCAGAAATTCTGTGTACAGAAAATTGTTCTGATTGGATGGGACGCAAGGCAGAGCAAAGGTAGAAAGCAGACAAGAGGGTGCAGGAAGGAGTGCAGCTGTAGGGAATAAAAACACCCAGGGGAAGGTCATGTAAGGAGGAGAAGAAATCATAATCCAGTGAAGTTTTCAGGGAGGTGCTATTGTATGCAGACTTGTAAGGAGAACTGGCCTTAAAAATGAAGAAATAAAGACTACTTACCACAAAAATGATGGTTATTAGGAATTAGGCTTTGTAGGAAGAGAGAAGGGTTTGATTTAGAGTGCTGTGAGGTTGGTGTCTTAAGGCTGTCTGGATGATGTCTTTTCCTAGCAGAAGATGTGGTCAAGGAAACATGGCTTGAGGAAGGGCATCCTGTAGAGAAACAGAGGTGTCAAAGATACCTGTGTGATTCATTAAACCATTTTTTTATGGAGGTTTGCTCATTATTAATTATGGTGCAGAATATTCTATCTTTTTTTGCTTCATACCTTGGATATTTATAACTGGTAGGAAAATGCTAGCAAAATTATTTGGTTTACAGGGAGAAAAGCTTGTCATGTATTTGTACTTGACATTTTTTCAAAATTGCATGATCTGATACTAAGATTCTGTTTGGATGTTAAGCCACTCATATACAGGTTTTATAAAATGCTGTCTATGATCTGCTGAGACAAACCTGAGAAGCAGAGATGCCAAATTACTTATATGGATATGGAAAAAGGGATCTTAACTGTTTCTCTTGGACACCACTGGCATAGCCAAATGAAATGGATTCTAGCATTGGGCTAGACGTTCTTACTGCTAAAGAAAAAGGCATGTTTTTTGCCTCTTTTTTTTTTCTTCCCTGGGCTGTGGTGCACAAGGATGATTTAGAGAGAGACTTGCAACTGACTGAACTTTTCAGTGGTTAACATATTAGCATTGCAGCACTTTGTGTTAGCTTATTCTCTTTAAGAGTTCTAGATGGTTGTAATTAGGTACAAGGTACCATTCTGTGCTTTTGCCCTTACTGAGATGCGCAGAGCATTCAAGCAAATGTCTCCTCTAAAACAGAGCTAGATTTAGATGGGTGCAGACAGGCTACAAAATGTTCATCCTGGCTGTAACAGAACAGTCAGAGATGCATCTGTAATGCTGTGGGTATGTAGTTTGGAGTCAGCTGAGTGACAAAATCTAAAGCAGTGACTCAATGGGAATCTAGTGCTGGCTTTGGTTCTCAGGTGCTAGGTTCAGTTCTGCGAGCTCTGTAAAGCTTCCCCACATTCCATAAGGCTCTTAAGAGATCTTTATGGAAGAAAGATGAAATGTGGATTTTAAAAGCCCTGAACTTATAGCACAACTGAACTCAATTCACTTTTATCACTCTTTCAGAAACAAGGTGTATATTTATTTAGGTTTTTTTGCTCAACAGAGTGGCCAGCAGGATGCTCCTAATGAGGCTACAGATTTAGTATCAAAAATGTCTGGACTAGCTGGGCCTACAATGCAAGAAACACATGAATCTCTAGGATATCTAGAGTAACTTGGTAGGGGCACACTTCTCTTGCAAAACCAGTGCCACAAGCTTATACTGCTTAGTTTGGAAAGTAAAACAATATACTCTAGGAAATGGAATGTGTATGAGAAGGGCTCATTATCAGTTATGCTAAATACTCAATGAAACCTGAGGCCACACAAATCTCAACTGGTTTCAAGTTTTCTTACAGTCGAAACTAAGATCAGGTTCCTCGAGAGTTCAAGAATTTCTAAGCAAAACTAGACCTGCTGAATGCATAGAACTTGAATAGCAGCTTTAAAGTACGTGCTCAAAGCATTTGCTATAAATTAATAACTTTCCACAGCACTCATGTGATTTAGAGACGTTTGATTAACCTCCTGTTACAGTTCAGCCCACAGGCAAACAAAAAAGTGGATTTGTTAAGGATTTTAGTCTGGAATGATGCATTTAAACATTTCAATGGGTGACTTTTCTCTATAAGTAGACCATCTAGGCTCCTGTCTAGCTTTTAAGCATGCACAAACTTTTACAAGTATTGTACTGAACAGGTTGTCTTGGCAAAGTCTGGTTGTGGTGACAGTGAGATGATCTATCTGCAATGAAAGTTTTGTGACAAAAATATAGGTCCTGATTTTGGTTTGTAAATTATTTTTTGTTTTAGTGTACTCAATCATTGTACAGACTGTTGAGCTATTAAATGAAGCTTTTGTGTATGATTGAATATTTGCTCTGTAAATTTTATGATTTCAATCCTGGTGTTCTCACCGTCCCTGAATCCAATGGCTGCAATACCTGGTAATATGTGTAGTGTTTAGGTGTGAATATTTGGGTGTACATTTTCTGCTAGTTGTTAATTTTTGGCAGGAGTCCTATAGATAAATGGGCAGCATTTATCTGAACACAGAGTCGTTCATTTGGATGTATGTGAGTCTACATGCACATGTCCTCTCCCCTGGGTCCCCAAAGGAGTACATGTACAATGTACATGTGCAAAATCTACAGGATGGCTCCTTCATTAATTGACTGAACAGGAAACCAGGAGAATTAACTCCTGTTCCTGATTCTTTGAAACCTTCTGGCTGCTAATCTGGGAAACCCACTTAAGAAAACTGAGGCACATGAAATCTATCAGTAAAACAGGAGACTGGGGTAACTTTGTGGTTGTATTTGAATAATTTAAACTGGCAAGGAAAATGTGGATGTGTCTTAAAAATACTGTTAAAACTGACTTTGAAGCTTTGAAATGCATGTCCAAGGACAGAAAATACTTTAAATATATGCTTCAGGATTACAAAAAAATGTTGCTTTGGCTGTTTTCCAATAACAAAAGCAGATTCGGCAGTATTGAAAGGCAGATTTGTATTTTTTCTGTTAATCACTCTTGAAATGTTTGTAGAACTCTTTACCAAAACTTCACTTTCTTTTCTTGCTTGAAATGTCTTTTTGCTTTTTTGATATGGGGCAAAAGAAAAATGTTGCTTGTTCTCTGGCTATCTTAATATATCCATTTGTGTAGTCTTAGCATTTACCAAAACAAAATGTCTTCCTTTTCAAAACCACCAGAGGACTGAAATGCCTCTTATTCTTTATTCCAATAAATTATAGAGATATGTTTTTACTGCCTCTAAATGCTTTAGGTGCTCTGTTTTGGTTTTAGTGTCAGTGATCTACCATGGCTCTGCTAGTTTCATGGAGAGGGATTATACTAAATCATGGAATCCTAGGAGTGCTAGGATGACTGAAGCCTGATGGCCTATGGTTTCTTCTTGTTTATATGGCTTGGAAAGTTTTTTGCAGTGTATGTTACTAAACTTTCCTTTTTGTGCAGATTCCTGGATGTCTTACAGTGTGGGAGCTCATTGATGCTTTTTCGTTTAAATGTCTACCAGGAAGTGTCCCTGTTTCCTTCAGGAAAAGTTCCGTGTATGCAAGAAAATACTACTGCTAAGTCACTACTCCTGGTTAACTGCCTCAAAAAAAAAATAGATGGGATAGTTTATTCTTTGTGTCTTTTCTCTACTTAACTGCCCACCTTAAATATAAACTCTGGAATCCCCTAGGCCACTTTAGGCCATGGGAATTGTGCCTTAAAACAGATGAGGTCAATACAGAACTGCTAGATCTTTGAACTTTTTTCCCCTTCCTGAGCCACAGAGACAACATATGTTGAAGTTTCTGTATAATTTTTTTGAGTAATAGTCAGGAATCCAATTTCTTCTAAGGGAGAAATTCAGATGCTTAATGGATGACAGATGCCTAATAGATGACATAACTTACTAGCTACAGCATTTAAAGTCTAATTGCAACCTGATCTTCTGCCTAGATCTTCCTCCAGCTGAGCAATCTGTCACCTTGCCAGTACTTTAGCAGCTAGTACTTTAGGCACCTATTTTTGCGCATCAGTTTCTCTGTCACTCCAGAGTTCCAACTCTGTGTTTCCCAGCAGTGGATTCTAGGAGGTGAAGTGACTGGCACTTGCCTGTCCAAACAGTAGGGTGTCTGCTCTGTCTGTGTGGAAGGCTCTGGGCTGGCTTTGTGCTCATAAACTTTGATTGATAACTGCACATGTGTAGTTGCCAAGGTCAGGCTGCCTTTAGGAGAATGTTTTATCACCATGGGCACCTGGCTTGGCGTAAGATTTAGGGATGTGGCCTGTCTTCGATGACATGGTTCTGGCAGTCTGAACAGACTTTGTTGCAAGACATTGGCCTAAAAAGTCTAATCAGGTGACAGATTTGTTTTTTTGATAGCTGTTGGAAACTTAGAATGAAGAAACAAATTGAAACTCCATCTAATGCATCAGCAACTGATGTTAATGCCTAATAAGATGTAATTAATTTTTCCCACTGATTAATATGCTGCTTCTGAGGGCCTGGGGTTAAAGAGGTTAGAAATTCGTTGCACTGTTCGTATTTTGTAAAGCAAGTACAGGTACAGTTTTTAGAGATCAGTACCTGTTGACCTGGGTGAGGATGGATGGCTGGGAAGTCTGACCAGGTTTCTCAGGGCTTTCTTGAGACAAATAATAAAGACCTCTGTATAGAGACTGCACAAACATTTCGGCCAACCCACTTCACTCTCCTCATGGGGAGGAGAGTTTCTCCTAACATCTGGTGTGAGCTTCTCTTGTTTCATTTTATGTCCATTGTCTCATCATTCCAACACATACCACTGTTCACTGCCATGTTCCATCCCCTCCTGTTCCACCCCCTCAGCAACCTTGCCACAGGCATTGATGAGCTTCTCAAAATGAACTCTTCTCCATACTGAGCAAGTCTGGGTTTCTCAGCCTCTCCTTGCTAAGTAAGTGCCCTAGCCATGGTGTCCCTCACTGTTTTATTAGCAGAGAAGTGAAAACCAGAGATCTTTAGGGGTAAAAGGTAGAGAGACTTTGCAAGAAAGACTAGAGTAGATGGAAGAAAAAAAAGAAGGAAAACTGACTTCTCACTTTGAGAGTAAGAAGTCATTCTGCTAGTATTGCCTCCCACCCTCGAAAGACATGGAGGGATTAGTTGTAAAGAGGGGTTGAGACAGCCAGTGATAGAAGCTAAATGTGCAGATTGTAGGCGACAGTGAGAAGCAGAAGATAATGCACCTGGGAAAATACATTTGGCACTTATTGGCAGGCTGAAAGGAAAGATGGCAAAAGCTATGGGCTGGGCATTATTGTTGTGCTTCAGGACTTTGAGCTGAGACTAAGATGACACAATGACTTAGTCACAGTGATAAATTTTAGAGCTGGAATAAATTAAGTGAATGTGTTTGAGTATGCTATTGTTCTTTGAGCTGGGACTTCTATCCTTAGCTGTCACTTAATGAGAGTAAAACTGCAGAATTCTATATAATTTCACTTGTGTTGCTAAGTACTGAATGCCAGAATATATGCTACCCTTTCTCCAAACCTTGCAAGTTGACACATTATATTATTGACTTAAATTTAAAACAAGGGACTTAGAATGAATTCCAGAGGTTGCCTCTCAACTCTTCCAGGGCCTTGACATATCTCTGTGACAGTGTCACAGTTGATTATTTTTATTTTACTAAGGTAATATTGCAGTTAGAATACTCTTCTCTGGAATAATTAGAAGTAAAATTCAATAGGATGTCTAAATGCTACATTACTTTATTCCCTCTAAAAGTATTTTGAGTTGAGTTGTACTTGCACTAAGAGAACCATTTTGGAGGAGAACACTTCATTGCAGGGTCTGACTAATGTAGGAATTACATATGTTGAGTTATGTGGTATGCTTGAATATTTTGTGGTGCTCTGTGGTCTCTTGATATCCATAAAATCACTGCTTGTACTCATGACAGGATTCCTAACATTCATAAATAATCTGCACGCCTTCTTTTTTACTTCCTGATGGGTAATTGGTGTATTGCCTAAAACTCTAGATCCAGCAGAAGCAGTACACTGGAAAATATAATTCTTCCTAATGATTAGGGTAATAAAAATGTCAGTCAGGCTTAGGTAAGGATGCTAAAGCATTTCTCTAGAAGTCTGTGTCACAGGATAAATATGTGCGTGGGTTTTAACCCAAACTGTTTCAAGGAGTTCTTTTGGCTGGATCAAAGAGATTGGTCTCCATGAATGGATTTGGGTAGAAAAATCATGCAGAGATACTTCTACTGTATAAATTTATAGGTTGTGTGTTTGAAGGGGAAATGCATAAGGAAGTTCTATAGATGCTCTAAACAAGAGAGGAAAGGTCTAGGCTTCAACAACTACTTAGAGGATGAAGGTGAAGACCTTCAGTAATTTCTTATAATGACTGGCTTAACAGGTGAACAAACAGATGTCCTTCTGGCATACCTAACTGCAAAAAAAATGTACTGCTTTTTCTAGTTTTCATCTATATAATCTACATTACTTTTCATGGGGAACTTCAACTTACTACATGTCTGCCAGAAATACAGTACAGCAGAGGGGAAGTAGTGTAGGAGGTTCTTGGAGTATTTGGAAGATAACTGCCTTGACATATATGGTGAGTGAGCCAGCCAGGGAAGGCGCCCTGCTGGACCTGTTTGTGAACAGAGGAGAGCTTGTGGATGATGTGATGGCTGGAGGTTGACTTGCTCATAGCAATGACAATTCTTGGAAAAGTAAGCAGAGGGATTAGCAGAATTGTCTTCGTGGACTTCTGAAGAGCAGAGGTTGGCCTATTTAGGAGACTGGTTGACAGAGCCCCTTGAGAGGCAGTCCTGAAGGGCAAAGGAGCCCAGGAAGGCTGGACATTCTTCAAGAAGGAAATATTAAAAGTATCTGGTTTTCTTCAAACCAAGTAATCTGTTTTCCTCCCTACTGCTCTAGTCTCCCACTTGGCTATTGTTTCTCCCTGAAAAAGCATGTTGGCTCTGCAAATTTTCCTGCTACCTTGACTGTATGCTTTTCTTGTGTGTTCTTGCATCATGACTATTGGTGTATCAGAACGGTCTTGTATTTTCTCTGCTTATGGAGATAGTAGAGGAAGTTGCCCAAGGATTAATCTTAGGAAAATAGTTCTCAAGATCTGTCAGGAAACTTCATGACAATGCTAAAGGCCTAATTCTATCCAAATTGCTCATCTAAAGCACTAACTGGAAAGATACGAAGAAACATACTGGGCTTTGAAAAGGGCTTTTGAGTCCTTAATTTTATGGATAATGACTTTGAATTCAGTGGATTTACCCCACTCCACCATGAAAAAGGAAGACGTGTGAATGTGACTGGTTAAATTTTTTCTTTGGAGTAAGAGTTCTGCTTCTTCAGTATATGGTTATGCTCTGTGCTGACTGTTTTCATAAAAATGTCAAGTGTTTTATGCCCTTTCTAAACTGGGACACTGCAGAATGATAACCAATCTTATCTTGATTGTCTCCCAGACCCTGTCCAAGCAGATTTTTGGGTATGTATGGCCTCCTGCTGTTGTCATCCATCTTTGCATGGACAATAGCTAAGCCTCTTGGTAGAGGCTTTGCAATCTGTAAGCACTCAGCTGCAAATTCATGATCTGTCACTCTTAGACAAAATAAGGATGTCTCAACAGCTCAGCTGAAGTGAAATGAGAACAGGAAGTCAAAACTGATCCCATGTACCCTGGCGTCATCTTTAATTTGTTTGCATCTAATAGACCTGTTTCTACTGAAGCTAATGGAAAAATTGATTTGCTTAGTGGAATACTTGTCTTAATTATATGCTTGTTTTAATTATATGTTCTGACTCTATCACCTACTTCTAGAAATCCCCAGGTGGGTGAGATTTTATTGTGCTGTTCACTGTAAAAGCAAATACATGAAAGCATGATTACATCCCAGGCAGCTCAGAATTTCAGCATTGTCACTTGAGAAGTGGATAAGTTGAGGGGTGCAGGCACCCCCAAGCTCCCCTCTCCCTGTCCAGCATAAAACATGCTTATCATTGAGTCAATGAGTTTATATATTTATTTCAATTTCCACCACTTTCCATTTCTGTCTGTGTGAACATTTATATGAATCTTTTATCTCCCCTACATTCTATCATTCATATCATGGGGTTGCAACCAGCTAGCCCAGGTCTAGTTTTCATGGCTGTCGTGGTGGGGGCTGCTCAAGCAGTGCTGTTCACCGTGTCCAGAGTGAGCAGAGCCCCTCAGGGGTGGCAGTGCCATGAGCAGCACGGTGTGAGCATGCGGTGTTTCCACATCGGCCCATGACCTCACGAGTGTGAGACCGCACACGGAAACCACCAAATGGGTACCAGCTTCTGAATGTGCCTTCCTGTTTTTCTACTGTTTTCTGACTTGAGCTTAGAGTGTAAACAGACCTTTGTTTTTGTTCCTTTTGCATAGGACGTCTCTGTGGAATCTTTCTGCATTCAACCAGCAGCAGAGAAATGAGACTTTTGAGTACCACTGTAAATATGGTAGTTTGCCACCCTTAAAACCTGTAGGCCAGCCTCAAGCTCTTTGCTGAGCAAAATTGACTGGCCTCAGGTAGTAGTTTTGCTTGAATAAAATAATGTAGATTTGGCTTTTTTTATTTCTAATGAATATTTAAGGCATATAATTTATTGTCCTGCTATGACACTGTAAAATCAATTTAAATAAACTCTTAATTGTAGTATCCAAGAAATAATGCAACAAACCAGAAAATATCTTTAAAAACCTAACCAAACAAAAATCAAATGCGAAAACCTACTGTGGTTTCAAGGGGTTAAAAGTAGAATCAGGCCAGGTCACTAGGCTCATCAAAGGTCTATTGGGTCATATATAAACTGCCCTGTAGGAACTATTTATTAATAAAATATAACATATTTAAAATAATGCATGGTACATTCACCTACACAGATTTTTACCATCTCTGGTTTTGTATTCATTGGTTTTGGTGAACTTCAGTATGAAAAAAATGAGTTGAATGAATTTATACTAAAATACTGAGTGCAAAATTGTAATTAAAAAATTCAGTTTTAAAGCAACTTATACAATGATGTATGAGTTGAAATTTTGACCTCCATACTGGATAGCCTGCTGAAAAATAAGCTTGGCTTTGTCAGATATTTTGGACTCACTGGGTAAATTTCTTAGTTTTTGCCGGACAACAGCCCAAATGGTCATAGGCTTTGTTTCTGCTTCTTATGTAACTGCCATTGACTTTCAGACATGGAAAACAGAATGTTTTCAGAATGTATTCAGAAGTCATATGTATAAACTTGCTGTCAAATAATTGAGTAAAATTAGGGGCAATCAAGTTTGCTAAGGGAAGCATTCAGTGCCTGGTTAATGAGAGAATCCACAAAGGATGAATTATATGCATTCAAACCCATTATGAGCTAGTTCTTACAACTAAATTGATCATTATTTTACATTCAATATTCAGTCCCTGGTCTAGAGGCAAGCTGATGGAGTGATTTCCTACAGGGCTGTTCTGTGGTGTTTGCTGTTGCTGTGCTGTTGCTCCAGATCTGTGGTGGATAGAGACTTCCCTGCATTTCTTAGCTGTTTGTGTAAAGCTCACATCCTTTTACTGCAGACAATTTGAATGACTCACTAGCAGGACTTTGGAACCAGTCTGGGCTGAACAGCAGTCATGGCAGGTTGTTCTGTGCAGACAAATACAAGTGTTGAATGAAATCTAAACCTTGCAAGTGAGGTCCACCAGTATTGATGGATATGGAAGGAAGGGAAAATGTGGATACCCAGGATTCCATTTCTCCAGACAAAAACCTCATACTTTGGTAATGTTCCCTTTGCTCAAACAATACTTTGCTTGCAGTTTAAAGGAATGTTTTTTGGGAGCCCTTCAGGGATTCACTGGGTTACCAAGAACAGACCCCAGGTCCCTCCCATCAGCTTTCCAAGCAAAGAAAGTACAAAGAGGTATTAAATTAAGAATTTAAAAAAGAAATCCAGATTAATCTTCTTCTTCTCAGGCTGGAATGAATTCAGATATCCTGTGGCTATTGCAGGCAGAAGTTGTGAATATGTGGAGCATGATAAATTTTCCTGTTTGAAAAGTATACATGGCTTGATATGACAAAACATCATAGCTTGCTGAATGAAGAGGGACTAGGAAATGTTAACTGCTAAAATGTCTCCAGGTACAAGTGGAGACTATTTTATTTTTCATTTGCAAAAGCTTAGTGTGGCAAACTGGAGGTAATCTAGGTACTCAGGAACAACAAAAGCCCATCTTTGATGCAAAGAGTTTTTTTGGTAAAATGTAATGATCCTTCTCCGAAGAAGTGTTAGAGATGCGCAAAGAAAATAATTGAGCTTTGGAAAATCAATTCACTTTCGACACTCTTCACTCTTAGGAAGCTAACTGAGCTGTGAAGTGGACAACTTCTTCCCTTTCTTCCTCCTCCAAATTTGTTTTAGTCGAACACACAGCATGGAAAGATTTCAGCCTTGTTAGTCTTGCAAAATTAGAAATTTGTTTTCAAGTCATTATACAGAGAAGTGTTTGGATATAATTAAAGGTAGGACTATGTTCTCCAGTGCTGTAAATATATTTTCTGATTTTTCAATCTAGAAAATCAAAGAACTAGAAAATAGGAAGAAAATCAAAGAACAAAATCTTTGCTTTTTGCCATCCCAGCTTCCTGCTTTTGGTTGCTGATTGAAAGGATAGAGGTACATTTAAGTATGTTTATATACATAAATATGCATATACTTAGATTAGCAATTTGGAACCATGAGCTCTTACAAGTAATCATCTTTTAAGTCTAGCTTTTTTCCCCCCAAAACAATTAGAAAATTCTAGATTCTAGATTATACTTTACAATCTACATCAGATATTCTGTGAATCACATTTAAGTTCCTTGATTTATTTTTTTAACATAATGAAATGCTGAACTCAATGAGTCCCTAATCTCAGGCTGGGCACCCAGCATACTAATAATGACTTTAAAGGCTGTTTCTTTGGAAAACATCTACACTGAAACAAAAGTGGAGAGTTTGTGACAGGTCCCTGAACTTTTTTGTGATATCCATTCAACAGAATATTGTTGATTTATTCAGTTTTTGTTTTTTCTGCTGTGCAAGATTTAACCAGATACATCAGTAAACAGCAACTGAAATGTCAAAATAAATTGGATGGATTTTTCTTCTCCAAGCAGCCTATATTGCATAAGAAGTGCCGAAAATTGTAAAGGTTCTACTCTTAAGAAATTTAATTACACACAGTTCTAGTTCAGCATTAAGTTTTATTGCAAATGGCTCTCCTAGAAATTAAAAAAAAAATTGTATTTCATAATCTCTGCTGTTTCAGATTTTTTCATGCTGCTTCCTTTGTTGGTGTTGAAAACCTTTATAAAATTTCTCTAAAGTTGAAAATGTGAGTCCAGGAAGCACTGAAGAAAATTTAGTCATAACTGTAACTTTCTATAAACATAAATAACAGCAGGTTTAAATATTCATCACTTTTAAGTGGTCATTGTTACACCAGGTTCTTTGGAGGTATATTATAAAGATGGGTTGGCTGTCAGTCATTTGAGACCCTTGTTTTGGAGCAACTAATAGGAAAAGGAAATATATTATAGCTGAAGACCCTGGGGACAAGGGTACAAGAGAAGGTAGTATAGCTGATACCTTCAGGGAGTACAAGGTTTCTGTTACTGTCTCTGTTCTGATGACAATTAAGAAATGCCATGTGTTAATGTCAGAATCCATATTTATGTTGGTGTCTACATATTGTCCCCTCTTTATCCGAGATCTAAATTTTTTGGACTTCCTTAAGGTCTGGGCTAATATTTTGCTAATTAGAGAGCAGTCCATGAAACTGAGAAATGGTCTTGCTTCAATAACAACTCCTAGGGAAAGGGCAATTTGATCTCATGGAGCAGAGGGTAGAATGCTAGTAACCTCTTGGGCAGAAACCCCTGTGTTTGTGGAAGGCAGTCCTTGCTGCCAATGTTTGTACTGGGAAATGCTGCTGCTTTTTGTTTTATCAGCTCGTTTTCTGACTTCCCTACTTATGGAGAGTCTTCCTGAAAACTACAGCATTCAAATGGAATAATTTACAAGGATATTTTTAAAGATTCGCTCTGAGCCATTGCTCAGCATGGGCAATAACAGCTATTTCTATTAATATGGGAGAGTTTCCCCAAGATAGCTATTCATACTTTACAGAAATGTTTTTGCAAAGTCCTGCACAGTCCCTTTTTTATATTGCAGTAGAAGTTTATGCTTTAAACCTCTTAGAGGAAGGATGCTTATATGTGAAAGTGGATTGCATTTTATGTAAAAAGATGAATTCGCCTCATGTGAATGCTGTTAGTAGCCAGATAGGTTTTTGTATTTTTATTGTAAGGTCAAAGAAGTGCAATGAGGTGCTAATTGGTAAAGGTGCTATTAAGAAAAAGGTTTATAAAGTGTAATGTAATCCATTCAGAAGCAGTGTTTCCTTAGCTGTCTTCTCTAGATCTTGGAGTAACTTTGTTTAAAATCTTATGAACCCTCACGCTGCACAAGTACAACTGCTTAAGTTATTCATGGGCTGTTCAACTCAGGTACTACTTTATTTCAGTAGGCAGTCTGGAACATATCCCCGCCTTCCTCTTTTTTCTAAATTGGTCCAACTAAGTTTTATCTCTAACAAATTAAAAATAAGGCTCAGGTGCAAACTTTAGAAGATTGTCTATTACTTTATGGAATGATTCCTCAAGAGAAAAAAAAATAATGCTAAACTTGCTTCTCCTAACACTTGCTATCAATGGATGTCCCTCTGATTTCAGCAAATGTCATCCTTATTTTTCTTTATGCTGTAGGGTAATCAGATTGTCTTGCAGATGGAAGAAGTCTATTGTGATAGTAAATGTAAGGTGAAAAAGGCTCATTTGCGCACAGTGTGCCCCAGAAATGCAACTGCAAAACCAAGATAGTGCAAACCTGAGTTCTAGTTGCAGTTGTGATAGTGATCATCTTTGATCTTGGGTGATTAATTTCAACTCTTACCCCTTTCCTGTCTTCTAAATGAGTTGTATATACCAGCCATGTTCCTAAGATTAGCCTAAATGTACCTAAGGAATGAAACAACTTTAAGAAAATGTTGCAGAGCATGTGAAGAAGTGCTAAACCTCTTTTAGTTGATCTGGCCTTCATTTGTTTAATATTTCCTTTCTGTATTCTCCTATCCCCTCTCACTTTTTTCATGTATCAACAGAAGAAGTGTAAAGGTGAGATGAAGCCTGGAGATTGTCCCTTGCATTGCTACAACTTTCCTCTGAAGGAGAGTTGTCTTGAGATTTCCACAGCTAATCTTCTGCCTATATAGATCTGTCTGCCCTCTGAATTCAATACTGAGTGAACTTAGAAAGAGCTCTAAAAATCAGGAGCAGGATCTCTGTGTCTGTTTTGACCAGCAACAATAATCTGAGCCCAAAATTATCCAGTTCTTTTTCATTACACCCTTGATCCCACCTAGGCTTCCTTCTATGCTCTCTGCTTAGTTACCTTGAGTCCTGCCTCCTTAGTGTAAAAGAATGGCAGATGCAGCTTGGCCAGCACCACCAGACCCTACTGTAACTCTGGATTGTCTGAGCAACTTGGTTGTGGAAACATCAGAACTGAGAAAGTGAAGGAACAGTAGAGTTCTGTGTGGTAGTGGGGATTGTGTCACCCTTCAGAAAGGATATATCTGCGCTCTGGTCTCTGTGCATACCTAAGAAATAGGACTGCCTGAGATTTGACTGTTGAGCTGCCTGTTGAGAAGTGCCAGCTGATTAAAAATACCATTTTCTCAATATATTTTCAAGTCTTTTTTTTTTTTATTTTTCAGTTCCGGGAATATATTTACAGCATATTTCTCCTAGGATGAATGATACTTGATTTAGAAATAACACATTATTACAACCAACTTATTTTGCTGAAAATGGCTTTTTCTGAAGTTCCTACTTTTGTGAAAAATTAACTTTATAAGGTGGCCTAATTGGCCTTCTGTCACACTAAATTTTACTCTAGGACTGCTAATTTGGCATTTGGGGGTTCATTTGGTTTGTCACTTGTGAAAATAAGAGACAAATGAGGCCTTTGAGTCTATTCCAATTTTAATTTTTATGTAAGTGCCTCAAAAGCCCATAGCAACCAACTCCCATCTCAGGTTTTCTATTCAACAAAATATTTCTAATGTTATATGTACCCACTTTTCAGCTATATGTTGTGAAATCAGACATAGTTTAACTGGTTTTGCAAGATAAATAATTGCCATATTAGAATCTTAACACTGTATGATGATAAAAAAGTTAAAAATTTTATATAGATTTTCATTTAAAATGCCTCATGAGAGGTCTTGGCAGCTTCTGTCAGCCTCTCATTGAAACAGCAGTGAGAAAGAACATTTGGCTCTAACAGCAATATGATCTCATTATGTAGGACAGCAATATAGAGTGAAGAGACAAAACACTCTGTACTAATTTTAGGTTCCACTTGAATCTGTGACATGTATTTAAACTTGTCTTCACAGCATCCTCACTTGGGTTGAATCTCTTCAACAACATCTGATTTGAACAGATCGTCAGTGAACAGCATAACTTCTTGGTACTGCTCTCGCTTCCTGTTTGCTAGTGGAAAGCTTTTTGCATTTATTTTGGTACTTTTCTCTTGCAGATTTTTGCTTCAGTATTCAACAGAGCAGAGTTTTGCCTGAAACTTGTATGAGAGAAGCCACATGTTCAAGCTGCCAGAGTTCAGATGGCATTTCAAGTGAACTTATCTTCAGTGTTTTAATATTGTGTGTTTAAGAAAATTGTCAGTAGGAATTCATAGGAAGTACCGCCTTAAAATGCTACTGATATATATTACTAATTGGATTTTATCCTTTTTTATCATCTTCAGTCACTTCTAGACAATCTGTACGCAGTCAGTGAAGTTATTTTGTGTTAGTACTGGGTGGAAATTCTGGGACACCATACCAAGAGCTGATCTAGCACCCATGTGTTGCTCCAACAGCTCAAAGAACCTGAAGTGGACAGATTTTCCTGGCAGGGGATTCCCCAGGCAGAGGGAAATCTGCAGCTGGTGCTGCCTCTGCATAGCTGGCTTTCTGCATGAGCACAGTGCTGCAGCTGCTCACAGGGTGCCTGTGGGGACCAGCCCCCAGCCTGGACACCAGGGCAGCTCTGGGGCTGCTCTGACACTCACTCAGGAGTTGTACAGAGTCTGCTCCAATCATAAAGGTACTGGAAATCCTGCTTTAAAAATCAGAAAAGGGGAAAAAAACCCTCCCTACACAGATTTTTGATTGCAGCGATCTACAGGTGGTTTGGTTTACTTGAGTATAATCTGAACTGTTTGAGTTATATATGAAATATCTCTCTCTCATGCTCTGCTGCATAAATCCAGCACAAAAGCTCAGGACTTAGGAGATGTTAGGCATATAAATCCTATCAAATTTTAGGAGAATTTAGGGTATTAGTTGGTCTCTCTTGAAAAATTAATTCTAAATCTGTGTAGGATTACAGGAAACTCCCACTGTGAACAAAACTTTTCCCCAATAATGCACACCTTTTCCTGATGCTTCTAGCCACTGTTACAATGTTCAAAATATCACTTCATGCCTGAGTAGTCTGGCAGAAATCTTTTAAAGTTCCCCTCAGTACAGTAGGCTGCAGACTGGTCTAATTTGCAGCAGCAATTTCTACTGGCCCATGAAACTTTGGGTTTTCCTTTCATTTAAGTTAATAGAATTTATATAACTATATTAAGAGTTGCTTGAGGCAAATAATATATTAAATAAAGGCTACAACAGAGAGCTTTCCTCTTTTTTATTTTTTTCTTTTAATAGTAAATTAGGTGGTTTCTGGTGTTGTTTAATTGAAATTCTGTAAAATGTATGTTTTTCTTAAGAAGTGAACTTCCCTTCTGTTTGTGAGAGCCTACTGGGCTTAAAAAAATCCTAGGAGTTACAATAACCATCTTAGGCAATGTTGCCAATATTTCTTCATTCTAAGACTCTGTTACCCCACTCAACACGACTGTTCTGCCCTGGAGAGTCTGCCTTTGGGCCCCTGCAATTGCGTATGATCTGCCTTGTCTCTTGCTTTCAGTCCACAGGTAGTGTTAAGTACTGTAAAAGTAGTTGCTAGGCATCTCTCAGGGGCAAAAGAGTTCTGTTTGAGACAGTACTTCAGTTTTACATTGCTGTTAGCTGTCAGCTATCAGCTTGCAGCTCTTGTCCTGCTCCTCTGCTAGCTGAGCTAGCTCCATCTCCCAGAGGAGGAATCTCCCAGTGCTGTTTGGCTTCCACATTATTTACACTGAAACATCCTTGTAGGAATGGAAAGAAGCAAAGGTCATGTTAACAGCCCCATGTTAAAGGTCAGCAATGCCATAGTAACAGTGGAAATCCATCCAGCTCCCTGCAGAAAAGTTGAACCCCTTACGAAGAGGAAACAACCCAAATAAACAGGGAGATAGATAAAAAGCAATATCTTAGCCCTGAGCCACGTGTCGAGTGGAAACGTAACATTTGTGCTCGTTGGGTACTTCCTATGCCCAACTTTGAACAGCTTTGCTCAAAATAAAAGCTGCAGCAATAATTTTGAAAAATACAAGCGCCTTGTAAATGTTCTACCTCTCAACCTGAGGCTTTCTTTTTACTGCAAGCATGTAATGCAGCCAAGTGCTGTTTAGTATCCTTCCTGTGCCTTAAAGTGTGACTTTTATGGGTGACGTTATGTTTATGGGTCTTTGTTCATCCTCAGCCTCGTGTACCCCACTGCTGCTTCCTCTGAGGCTTTGCCGCCGCACCGCGGGGTGTTAATTTCCTGTTTTGAGTCTGTCACAGACAAATTCAGAGCCTCGATTAAAACACAACACACAGATACATGCTGCTGACAAAGGCACTAATAAAACTCTAAAGTTTAAAGGTGGCCCTGGTGTTTCCTCACCGAGCAGCATGAGGACCTTTCACCTCTTGGAGACATGCTGTTTGCAAGGGTTTCTTTTCTTTTTAATTAGGGCTCGCCTGAATGACTCTTAGCAAACTGTTCTAGCATTTGGTATGTTTGGTTTATGGATGAATTGACTCTAAAACATGCACAGCTTACTTGAGCTTTTCTTTCAAAAAAAACCCCAAACCTCAACAAATCCCAAACAAGACTTATCAAACTTACAGGAACTGCAAAGAGGAAAAAAAATAAATAAAAAAGGGCTTAAGCAGTAAGCATGTTGATTAGGGTGATGGGTCTGGTGTGTGGGTCTCTGTAAGACACATGCATGGGCATCTGTGTTTCCTGACCTCTTATCTTGATCACTGAGCAGAAGAGGTGGGGGAAAAATAGCCAACTTTTTCTTGCTTTAGTGAAAATCCTTCCTTTTATACTCACATTCACAAGTGGAAGACTTAAAAATATCATCACTTAGGCATAAATTTTCAGAGGGTTTTGCCTCACATGTTTAGCAGTGTTTCAGTACATTTATTTTAGACTATCCTGTAGAGTCACAGCTCCAACAAGAGAAGAATTTTTCCTATTACACGGTGCATGTGGTTTTTTCTGCTCTCTAGTGTGATGTATTGTTCCTAGTGCATAAATTCTGCACATGTATTTACAGGACTGCATTTTAAACTTGGATTTGTTCTAATGGAGGCCTTGCTATTTTTCTACAGTATTGGGACCTTTTTTCCTTTTTCCAGTAAAATATTACTCCTTTCTGTATCCTAATTAATTTTAACCTTTACAAGTATATTTGGAAGCCGAAGTTTCTTACCTAGTCATTCTGATGTATAACTGCTAGTTTGCATGTCTGCTACAGCTACTCAGAAACCCAAGCACCTCTTCACAGTTCCCTCATAATCAAGAGGGAAATTCTAGAGTTTCTCTATCAGTCTTAGAGATCCCTCTTGCAATATACCTCATGTTTAACTAAACTTAGGTTAATTATATATGGAGAATTAATTTTGTAGCCTGATTTCTTGCAGATATGGCTGTGCCCTCTCCCTCATATTAAAGGAAATACTAGCTCTTCATAGCCTTCATACAGAAATTGCATTTAAAGTCTTGTAACATCTGCCTCTGAACATCTCTCAGTGGCTGTCTTTAAGACTGCCATGTCTTCTTTCTTCCTTGTCCTTTACTGTCCTATGTTTGAGCTTGCCCAAATGACTACTCACCTCTACCGTGTAGTCCACTTCAGTGGTGCCCAGTGCTCACACTCAAATTTGTGTTTTCCCTGCAAAATCAAGTCCCAGTGCAGCTGCAAAGATAGCAGCATGCCTGTTGCATGGAGAGAGCACCTGGAGGGGTAAGCCTCACACATGCTGAAGATGTTGTGTGTTACCCTGTGCACTTTTTGCTGGTATTGGATGTACAAATTGCACTTCAAATCCCACATTTCCTCTGCTTTCCTGTTGCAATATTTCCTACAGCTCAGGTTCATAGCCTTTTGCAATGCCTATGGACTACCTGTGTATGCTATCTTGTAACAGAAGGAAGAAACTGCAGCTGCAACTTACCTATTCCGTATGATCTGCCCAGTGAGGCCATAGTACTTAGGTGGGGGAGCAGGAAAGGTGGTCTGGGTCACACCCTCAGTGGCTCAGGAAGTGACACTGTGTGCCAATAAGGACACTTTGCCAGGCCCTGTGGGGCAAGCACAAACAAATTTTTTTTGCTTTAAAGCAGTGTTCTGCAGGAAGTAAGCTGCTGCAGGCTTCTGTGTGGATCTGACTGAGTCTTATCGAATCTATTTGAGCTGCTTTATTTCATTTTGACCTTCCTTTAATATCAGTTGGTTTGTCCCCAAGATTTTATCGTCATCTTTGTCCAGTTTGCTTTTCCCTTTCAGGGCTCTTTCCATATGTCTTCATATAGCTTGTGCTATACCATCTAAATCCTCACCAAGGAGGGAGAAGAAAACCCAGACCAAAATGTTATTGAGAGCTGTTGTGGTCTGTGTTGTTTCTGCACACTGTTGTTCTAGACTTTGTTTCTGTGTTGCCTATTTAGATATCAGTGTGGGCAATCCATGGATAGGAAACCACTCTTTCAAAAGGTGAATATGTCAGGCTTCCACAGAATAGGTGGAATTTTTGGGCAACAAATGTAATTATTAATTCCATGTAGGGAACCGGTACATTTCTTAGTACAGACTATACTCTGCATGTTCAACCAAACAAGGAGCTAAAAGCACACTACTTCTTGTAGGGCTTCAGGCTTCATTGTTGAAACAAGCTCTAAAATTTGAATTCCAGCTAAGAAAATTTTGGCTTACAATTAAGCCTAAAGCTTTGCTTGCGTGCAGATAGACCTTTTGTGCCACTAGTCCTTTATTAGAAAAAAACACTGCACAAGATGGCATAACCAGTTATGTAGGCATTCCCTTTGTATTGACAGTATACCTAAGATGCAATGGGATGGGATGACTCTTTGCTCCTAAGGAGTATCTGGAAAGGGTAGGGAATGAAAAACTACTGCAAAACTTCCAGCAAAGCTAGAACATTCATAAAGCATTCTTAACTCTCCCTGAGACTGGGTTCAGTGCATTTAAAAATATTCTCAAATCTTTAAAGAAATCCCTTTCTGCTTTCAGTACGGGTCATTGTTACTTGCTATGGCCAAGTTGACCTAAGGATTGGTAGAAGAATTAAGCTGTAAGTCTCCTGAGGCAGCAATTCTTTCTTTGATTCTGCTCTATATAATGCTCAATATGGGTGGCAGACTATAAATGACATCTAGGCATGCTGCTATATATGTATGATACAAGTTTAGATGGATGTTCTACATTGTTCAGTCTTTTTCTGCTCTGAAATGGCACATTCTTCATTGGTTATGCTTTCAAGGTTTCATCTATAGGGAATTGTACTTCGTAGTGATAAACTCTCACATTTTTAAACTTTTTTTTAAAGCTGGATGTTACCAATGTGATAGCAGCCATTATATAGCTGGGATGAGCTGTGCAAGAATGAGAAATGTGATTCATGTTTTAAATGAGTTAAATGTGATGCTTTCCATATGCGGGATATATATCTTTCTCTCTGAGTAAGACACAGATCTCATGCAAGTCATGGGTTCTATGATTTTAACAAAACATCTGCGAGTTCTGACCTTTCCAGGCTTGTGTGCATATGAGCAAGAGCACTGGTGTGCTCACAAACTGTGGAACAATCTTCACAGAGAATAACAGAGTAAATCTTGGAATGCATGAGAAAAGCTAATGGAGCTAGAGGCTAGTGGCAACACGGGGTGACACAAAGAGCCAGACCAATTTCCCAAGGCACTGAGTTGTTTTAGCTAGTCCAACTGCAATGAAGGCGTTGTCAGGGTTTCTCAATTTTCTGAGTTATGCAGCTGCTGTTCCTAAAGTAATTGAAGTGCAAGAATGGTATGAAAGGAAAGCACTGGGGCTGTTCCAAACTATTTTATATTAAAGTCCTACCTAGCACAAGCTGTGTCTGCAGTGCATGCACTATTGTCTAATCCGTGAAACAGACCTGTGAGTGCTGGCTGTTAGTGTGAGGGACACAGAATGAAGCAGCACCATCATAGAGGGACATTGGCAAATTCCAGAAGTGACAAAGGTGTTTATCTGGTCTGACCCTGTTTTAACTTGGACTGTTGCCTTGCTTGTCTCCTGGCTAATCAGGGCTGCATTTTTCCTTTTGCTGTCCAAGAGTGCACATTCTTTCTCTTTAATGCCTTCCCTGTGCTACTAGTTTTTCTTTTTTAAACCTTTCTCAAAATTTGTTCACTTTTATTTCTGCTCTCCCCTCACTTTGTAATCAAGCCCAACCACCTCTTTCACAGCCACTCTTTGTGCTTCTATTTGTAGCACTATACCTGTTCCTGTATCTGGTGGTCATGATTGCCTACTAAATTATTTCCTGATATTGTCCTCTCCCCTCCTACACCCCCTTCTGCTCCCCATCCTGAAGCCTTCAGTATGGGCCTGTTGAAGGGAAACTGCTACCATTCTTCCAGTTTAAAAAGAATGAATGGAGAAAAACCACACTAAACAACCCATGTGTCTTGAGATGGCATCTCCCTCAGCTCTACAGCAAACTCCCTGGAAGCAGAAAATGTCTTTTATGGTTATTGACAACGTTGCTGATTGCTAAATGCTTCAGACTGGATCACAGCTCCATCACAACTGCATTAAGATGACGAAGTACTGACTTGCTGCATCTGCAATGAGTTAGATGACAGACAGATATTTTTGTCATTCTGAGAAGAACGGTTTTGGCATGTCCCTATCAAAGCTTGGCAAATGTGCTGGAGATGTAACCCAGCTGCAGAATATTTTTTTTCTTGCAAGATACAACAATATTCTTTCCATTTACTTGCACCTTGAATTTACTTGCAACTTACAAGTTGAATTTAACAAAAATACCATCATTCATTTTTTTTTTGTTGAAGTCCAAGTAGGTGATGCAAGATAAGAACCTAGTGCCAGGAAAATCACTGAATTTATGGAATAAATCTGTTGAGCTGTAGTCTTCTGAGGGTCATCAGCTTGATCATGAGCAGGCTATAGAAGGACTGTACTTTTCTAGAAGTCAAAGACAGACCCAAAATGATTTGATTGTTATAACAGGCTATAATATGAAAAATATTGCAAACATACATGCTCCGGACCTTCAGATTGGTGAAAACCATATAGTTGCTGAGGATAATTGTATAGCCCAATAAAAATCTTGCCAATATTGCTATGACAGGAGTCACTAGATGGCAATATTACCTGTACTCTTACAAATCCAAGCGTAAGGGCATTGTCCAGCCCTTGGAAAAGGTGTGCCTTGGAAAAGGTATGCCTGTAGAGATTTTCTGTAGTGGGAGCTCAGGCCAGCCATGGGGACTTTCCAACCCCTTCTGGATGGGGAGATTACCTGAATGCTGGTAACTGCATACAGAGTGTCCAACAAGCCACTCTAATGGTGTACCCGCCAATTTCTTTTCACACAACTGTGCCAGAAGTGCAGAGTGATTTAGTGCACATGTATCCTACTCAGCTGTGCCTGCTGCCAGCAGGGAAATTGTAGTGGGGGGCAGATGGGAGGTAGCAGTCAACTGTAGGTGTTTCTGTAGCCCCATTCACCTCAATCTGCCAGAAAATGTGAGTTAAGACCCCTTCTAATGTTTTGGCTGGAGGCTTTACTGCCAGGACTTCACATTTGCTATTACTCAGAGAAGCTGAGAGTATCCTTCTTCATTCAGGGCTTGGCAGGTTTTCCATATGGTTCTGATTTTGTGTGAAGTTGATTTAGGTATGTGCCATCGAGGTTGTGCTGATCTACCAAAAAA